>CM038219.1:142587836-143021764 GCA_021442155.1 Cymbidium sinense
TAAACCAATAAGATGTAAAGTTGTTATGAGATGATCTAAGTAATTGTAATCTTCCTCCAAGAGATAGAAACTTACACTTCCAACCTGCAAGCCATCTTTGCAATTTGTCAAATAAACTAGAGAAGTTCATGAGTTTAGGAGATCCCAAGGTTAGGGGAAGACCCAAATATTTGATGGGGAAAACACTTTGAGTAATATTTAGAATACTACAAAGATTGTCCACCCCCCTTGAACCTTTAGAGAAACAAATGAGGGATTTTTCCAGATTAACAACAAGTCCAGTGTATTTTTTTAATATCTCAAGACAGAATTTCAGGGAACCCACTGAATGGATATCTGCAATTCCAGTCACTAAGAGATCATCAGCAAAAAGCAAATGAGAAATTTGACAAGTTCCAGCAATCAAAGGTCTGAATCTAAATAAGTTAACTTCTCTTTCAATTAAACAGGAGAAAGTGTCAATGGCTATGGTAAACAGAAATGGGGATAATGGACAACCTTGCCTGAGACCAAATTTTGAAGTAAAATAACCTTTGATTTCTCCATTAAGAATGATAGAGAAAGGGATATCAGTGATACATGCTTTCACCCAATTAATAAATCGACAAGGAAATCCAATAGCTTTGGTCTATGAAGAAGAGCATCCATTAATTGAATCAAAGGCCTTCCTAAGATCCGGTTTGGCTAGAAAACCCCATGTGAATTGCTATGAAACAACTCATTACAAATTTCAGCCATGGTGATATTATCAAATGTCCCTTCCTTTAATAAATGCAGATTGGTGAGTTAATTAAAAGAGGAAGAACTTTCTTCATCCTGGAAGCAAGAACTTTGGCAATAGCTTTGTAAAAAGTGTTGCAAAGAGATATAGGTCTATAGTCAGAAATGGAGGTGGAATGTTTAACTTTAGGAATCAAAGTTATCAAGGAATGTTTTGACCTGTGCGGGAGCTTTTGGGTTTTGAAAAAATGACGAGCTGCATTTAAAAAACTATTCCCAGTAACTTCCCAAGAGGCAGAGAAAAATTTGGAAGTGAAACCATCACTGAGCTTTATTCTCACTTATACTAAATAAGGCATTTTTAATCTCTTGATCACTAATATATCGGCCTCCAAACTCATGATAGATTCAGAGAGAGTATTGCCAATTGGGATATCTGCAGATGAAAGAGTCGAGGAGTTCTTGTTAAGAGAGTGAATAGTACCCTAAACTCCTCTATGGAATCGATCACATAAAACACCAGGATGAAGCTCTCTAATCACATTAGAGCTTCTCCTTTCTTGAATGGAAAAGTATAGAAACTTAAGATCGTCATCGAGGAAGTGAGCCAATGCCTTAAGCGTTGCTTAACCCATGCATCCTCCATATGAAGTAAAGTTATGTAAGATTCTTTAATAACCTTAGCTTGAGCTAGAAGGAGATCATCGGTTGGATGCCTTTCCAATTTTTCAAGAATATCTTTTTGATTCCATTTTGCTTTTTCAATTTGGAGTTGTAATGGTGATGAGTCTCTCATGGTATCTCTAAGAGCACTCTTAGCCTTGGATAATTTATTTGCAAGTACAAAGATAGGGTCACCAACCACAAAGTTCTTCCAAGCATCTTTGATAACTCCCAAGAAAACAGGTGAGAGGGTCCAATAGTTTGAACATAAACCGATTGACAGCAGTTAAATGTTGCATGAAAATGATGAGAGGAGAGTGATCCGATGAGAGAGGAGGAGGACTTTATAAAAAGAAGAGGGAAATTTATCCAACCAAGCAGCATTGCATAAGGCCCTATCAAGTTTACAAAAAATAGGATTGTTGGTTTGTTGATTGGACCAGGTATAGAGTAAACCTGGGAGCTCAGTTCTCTTGGACACAGGAGAAGGAGAGGGTATTGGTAGAGATAGAGGATTACCACCCAACTTATCTTTATGGGAGAGCCCACAATTAAAATCACCCATCAATAACCAAGGATCCGTAATACCACGAAACTCCCTAAGGAGCTCGGAGATGGTTACGATTGCGAATCATTGTCGGCATAGATACAGTAAGGAGAAAAGGGGTTCCCATTAGGCGAGGCGGAGCGTGAATAAATTGATTAAAAGCATAACGGTTGGAAATTTATATCGAACACCATTTTATCCAAATTGACCACCCACCAATTGGAACGACGATTCGAGGAAACATCAAGAACTTTCGTAAAAGAAAAGGGTCACTATATGAATCAATTAATCTTAGTTTCAAGACAAATAAGATCCAACAATTCTTTGATCGGTCGTGCTTGATCACTTTCTTGAGCAGCTAGGCCTCTCACATTCCAAATACCTAATTTGGGAAAAATCATTGGGAAGGAAAAGAAGAGGGCTTTTTACCCTTTTTTTTACCTTTTTGATTGGAAGCAGTAACAATAGAGCTTACCGTGGTATCTCCTCCCTCCAGATGCGACTTTGAAGTCAAGAGAGGATTTTTTCCTTTGTCCATACCTGACAGCTGATCATATTGCTTGGGAGGGGAGGAGGAAGATCGGGTAACAACACCAAGCTTTAATGGATCACCAGTGGAAAGGCTTCCCTCTAAAAAAGTATCCTGGGGGGTGGTATGCTCTGCCGGAGCCTCAGATTTATCAGCAGGTAAGTGAGAAAGAGTGGGAGGTTGGTTGAGATCATCGGAGAGGACAGTTTTTGAGATGCCAGGGACCTCCAATGCGGCATTATCATCTTCCATGATTTCTCCTTCTTCTGATAAGGCAGAGAAATTGTTAACAAGCGAGAGTACATTATCTGGTTGGCGACTCGCTCCTCCTTACGGATACGGGCTTTTGAGGTAAGGCTTTATTCAAGGACAAGAGGTATCCGTGTGTAAAGGTATTACAGTGAGTGCACACCGACGGCTTCCAATCGTAGATTATAGGTTGATTGAACTTTTTCCATTCATATTGATAGAATCAGTGGAAGAACGGAGGAAGTGTTAATCACGCGCAGACGACGTGATCCTAGCTTTAGAAGCCGTTAGGTTGTCAACAGCTAGGGGGATGCCAATTACACTTCCGATCTTCGAGAATCCATTCTCATTCCAACAGCACAAGGGGAAGTTAGGTAGCTTGATCCATAATGGGATCTCAGTCACTGGATCATTGGATGGCCGGAAATCCCAACTCCACTTCTGGAAAATAAACGGTCTACCGTTAAGAAAGCAAGGCCCGTCGCACCACACTGCATTGTAATCTTCAATACAGGTAAATTTGAATAAAAAGAAATCCCCTTCAAGTGATAACAACTCAAGATTCCCTTTAAACCGCCATTTTTTCTTAACCGCACCAGAGATCCATAAAACAGGGCGTTTGCCAATAGCATGACCAACTAGAGACAAGTTCCACTCTGCGGCCCTCCAACAAATCTTCCTCAAAAAGACACTTGAGCGGGTGGAATGAAAGAAAGTGGGAAGTCCGCTTTTTTCATTTTGAGCAAGTAACAGCTCTTTCCAGTTACAATGTCCACTGGAACCCTCCATGGAAGGCCCTGCAAACAACTTTGACGGAGATGAAGAAGAGAGAGGTGGGAAGGAGTGATTAAGAGTAACCATTGCTAGAAAATTAAGGAGAGAGAGGGACCCACGGCTAAGAGCGAGGTCGAAGTGGAGATGATTGGTGGCGAGAGAAATGTTGGATTTTGGGAGAAGAAGGAGGAGGAGGAGGAAGGCTGGCGTGAAAAACCCCTCAGAAGAAGCCCTAGAAACATCGACACTTGGCGAGAGCCCTTTAGAGTCCTTGTTATTTTTATTTATTATAGTGTCTTTGATTACTTTTTTAGCCTATATATATACACTTTTGTATAAAATATTATTCAATTCAACAATAACTATTACAATTTTAGCTTCTTGACAAAATTATCATTATCCAATCAGTATTTGTTCATCAACTCTACAAGTTAGCATAAATACTAACCATTACCTAATTCGCATCCTTGTTTTAAACAACAAGCATTCTCCTTTACGCCAATGAATTGATTGAGAAAAAAAGCATCTTTTAAAGGCAATTTTTTTAAATTAAGTATCATTAGAATATTAATTATGTAATTAAGTATTGATAAAAAAATTTAAATATAGGCATAATTAAGCAACTAGTGGGCGGCGCCTTCCGTCGATCGGTGCTAAACCGCTAGTTAGATTGAGGCCGGTCGCCCACTTAGGCTGCGAACCATATTAGCGGTCGACATTTTATCCTCTATGTTTTCACTCGATTTTCCCCGGCCGTGGATTCTGCCCCCAGCTCAGAGCGGTCTTTTCTCTCCTCAGATGCTCCTCTCCATCTCGAAGCTTCCCGGCAGCCGTCGGCGTAGCTCCCACACATTGTACCTCCTTCTCGTATTCAAAGAAACCTTCTTTCTTTTTTCAGCGTTCCGCCATTTGGACTTCCCATCCCATCCCAGCAGCCGTTGGAAGCCAACATTAGCTTTCGGCGATGATTCTGACGACTCCATTTTGTTCAGGGAAGTTTCTTGTGGCGGATTCTACCATTTTTTGCGCACATCCCCATCGTTCTTCGTGAACACATGATAAATTCCTATTTCTATCAATTTATAAATTAATAGAGTATGTGTGCTAGGGATTATAGTAGTATGGTTATAATTTTGTTTGGGATTTGATTTGTAGGTTTGTGTTGGCGTTGCGGTTCAGGTAATATATCGCCGAGGGTAGTACTATTTAGGGTGTCGATTGATATAAATTTTTGATTATTTATACAGTTTATTTTTCAAGAATGAATAAAGAATTTTTTTCGCTGATCCTTTTCTATGGAGGAGAACTTAGTATCGATGAGCAAATCGGTCCAAGTTATGTGGGAGGTCGAAATCGTCTAGTTAAGGTTCTGCGTCACAGTACCTTACTGGAATTGAAGCAGCGGATTATGAGAACATTGCACATTGATTCAGAGTATCACACAATCACTCTTATAGGTCGTTATCCGGTTAGCATTTATAGCGTCTGTAATATCGGCGATGATGTTTGAGTTACAGACGAAGCTTCCCGTTAGATGTTAGTGTTGTATGTCGAAGTGGAGGATGTTAATGTTGCATTCACATCAGCTGATCCGGTAATAAGGTCAGTAGGTATACCACTAACACATACACAAGATTTCATCGTACATGCACCTCTGGCGACACAATGCAGCTCTGATGAGTTGATTCCCAGGTAATATCTTGTTAACATTTCCCTGTTTACCCTTGTAATAATTAATATGATAGTTTGTTGTCCAACATATGAGTTTTGTGGTGATGATGTTGTTTATTATTGAGGAAGGCGTATGTGCCTCGAGTGTTACGGCGAAGATGAGTATCGGTATGGCGATGGTTCAAGTAGTGAGTCTGAGTGGGATATTAGTGATGATGACTATTCACTGGGGTAGAAGCCGTGCTTGGGAATCTAGGTGTCATGATCTTTAAAAAATCACTCACTCAAATATTGATAGTGAGAGTCATATGTTGTCCATGAATGAGTGTGTACGGATGTGTCAAACTACGAGAGAGTGGGACAACAATATTTACTTTGACGATCCATCTAACGAAACTGTCCTAACATATGATATTGAAATCCGAGGTGACCTTATCGAAAGTATGTGTTTCGCAAGTAAACGGAGTCTGCAATTTGCTGTTGTTGGGTGGTGCATAGTAAATAATGTTCAATTCCAAATAGTTACCTCTAACCAAAAGAACTACATGGTTGTATGCATACAACATGATAGTCCTATAAGACCATGTAAGTGGCATTTGCATTGTAGCAGCAGATGCTTAGGGGGTGCTTGGAGAATATCCAGAGTTGGGGAAAACCATAGATGTATCAATGCAGTAAGTGCAGCCGATAATCAGCAGTGTAGTTCAAAATTCATAGCTTACTTCATTATATCGTGATCGCATCGATAGATCCGAAACTGGAGATTATAGGTAGAATGGAGTCGAAATTCAATGTTAAAGTTTCATACATGAAGGCTTGAGATGCAAGGCGTAAGGCAATAAAAGCAATATTTGGCAGTTGGGAAGAGTCTTACATGACTCTAAGTCTTTATATAGAATCAGTTTGTAGTACTTTACCATATGCAGTCTGATTGATCTAGCGGTACAATACTTCCAGAGACTTTTTTGGGCATTTGGTCCTTCAATCATGGGCTTGAGTAGCTGCCGACTAGTGCTCAGCTTAGATAGTACTTTTTTTGTTAGGTAAGTATCGTGGTACATTATTAACTATTTTTGGAATCGATGGAAAAAATGGGTTATTTTCACTAGCCTTTGCTATTGTGGAGTCCGAGTCGATTGATTTCTGGTTGTGATTCTTGATATGCTTAGATGATATGTTGCCAGTTGTCTATGCTAGACGTGATCTGTGCATAATATCTGATAAACATGCTGATTTATTACGTGGATGTAAAGAAGTGTTTCCATGGACTGCTCACAGACATTTCTCGCATCATCTGCATAAAAATTTTAAAAAGGTAATACGTAGATTGGGGATTGGTGAAATTGAATTTCTATGCCAGAAGATGTATATGACAGGAAGTACTGATGATATCCATCAGTTCAATCATTTAGTGTTAGATATTAAAAATGTGAAAGAAGAAGCACACAGATGGCTTGTGGAGCATGACCCTGTTAAATGGTCACTTGTACATGATGGTGGTATGCGTTATGGGACAATGATGACTAATGCATCTGAGTGTTTTAATGGTGTCCTAAAATGGGCTCGTGGTTTACCGATTCAGGCTCTAATCACTACTATCTACTACAACTTAGTAGCTTTGTTCATGAAATGGCTAGCCACTGCAACTCAGCAACAGGATGCCAACATGGCCATTTTTACCCAAAGGGTATCTACAATGTTACAGCGTATTGAAAGGGAGGCCAGACATTTCCCTAAACCTGTGAACATCAACCCACATGAGATGCAAGTTTTGGAGTCTAGATCATTCATAATTGATTTGCTAATTAAACCTTTGTAATTGTAGTTGTAACAAAATGATCATATATCATTGGCTATGCCACATGTGTTCCGGATTTAGATGATTGAAAAACCCCACATGTGTGTCACAGTACTACACACTGCATCTATATAAGCTGACATACATAAATGAGTTCCATACACTACTTGACCATTCTGAGTGGCCATCTTTCAGTGCAGAGCATGGATTAATAGCATTGCAGCCACCAAATGTTTGCGAAGGTCGAGGCACCTGCGGCGGTCAAACACAATGGATGAAAATATCTAGCGGTAGCATAACATGTAGTCTATGCAAGGCATAGCCACTTCTGGTCATTGTGAATAAGGTGATGTGCGGAGGATACTTTTGCACAATGTATATGTGTAGTTCATGCTGTTTAGATTTTACCGATAGGATGTTACTCATATTTCACTTTTAGGTTGCAGTACTCTAGTTTTTATGTTTAATTTACGCTACTATTTTCCATTTCATTGTTTATAACTTTTTGATACTGATTTTTGCACTTATTTTTTTCAACAGGTACGATGGCAGAGGAGCACCGCCTGCTAGCTAGACGTCGGCGATGTGGCCATGCTAGGGAGGCCACCCCACCGTTGGAGCAAGCACCTACTGAGGTTCATCCTATCATAGCCTCTCTACGTGGGTGACATCAAGCTGCTCATCTTGATACTATAAGTAATATTTATTTTATGTTTCTACGTTACGTCTGCTTACCTTTTATTTTGGTTAATGTGATAATTTTGTTTTGCGAGCACTTGAGCGTCTTGCTTATCTTTGAAGGAGTGGCCCATCACCTGAAGACAATTTAGTGGGCTAGAGGCGATAGGCCTACAGTGTGTTATCCAGCTTGGCTTCATCCACCAAGATCATCATTTACTGACTACCCTAGTTAAGAGATGGTCTCCGCAGGCCAACTCCTTCCGCTTAGCTATTGGTGAGATGACTGTGATGCTCCGGGATGTGGCGATGATCCTGGGACTACGGGTTGATGTGTCACCTATCATTGGCTCAATTGTGATTGAGGGAAGAGATGAGACACTTAGCGATTGTTGTGATGAATTGTTGGGATGACACCCCATACCAAAGCGTGATGTACCATGACGTCGGTCCACACATTCATATGGGATGGGACACGTGTAGACATGCATTCCAAGATGGCTAAGGTGAACTTTTCTGAGTTATGCCTCGTCACGCGAAGAGTTTTTCCAGCACCTGCATGCTTATATTTTATTTCTTATTATCGGATACATGGTTCAGAGGTCCAACTACAATATCTACCACTACTGGAGGACCTAGATACATTCAGTATGATAGCTATGGGCGGAGCAGTTCTAGCCCACCTATATAGGGAGTCGAATTGACTAGGCCCAGGGTAACATGGTTGGTACTACACCTCCCGATATTGTCTTGGTAGCATATTCATGTGGGGACTCTACATATGTCATATCTACTAATCTTGGGTTCGATTGGGTTGAGGTATAATTAAGCGCACTTTTAAATTTTTAGCTTATATATATGTTTAAACTGTGTTGTGTGTATAGATGGAACGACAAGTAAGTTCGCCAGCAGCCAATGGTGAACGTTGCAATATATAGAAATGAGCTGTGTGGCTTGCAGCATACTCAGGTTGGACTTATAGATATCTATAATGCATATTCTAATTTAACATAAATCTAATAATGCATATTCTAATTTAACATAATTTTTAATATGTGTAGGTGATCAGGAGCCATCGTAGATCACGTCACGTCACATATATGCTCGTGAGCTCGATATATGGTTATCGAGTCCTCGATCGGTGGAAAAGGGTTAAGTGGCATTTACGGATCAAGTCGTGCGGTTACGCCTCATTCTAGAGTAGATGTAGCCCGAGTTGACCCTAGTTTCAAAAGGGTCGATGGTCGGGGTAAAGCGGATGTCGACTGGGTTGATTACCGCAAGTCGCACATTGCCGCTTGGGAGAGGCAGAGGGATTACCTCGTTGAGGGCTTAGATGAGGATGTGGACAGGATAACAGCTATCAGCCAGTACATGTGCTGGTTCATATCGTGAGCTTCTCTGTATTTACTAGTCACCCCGACAGATCCTCCAACCACTTACTATGTCTGAACACTAGTGGAGCGTATTTATGTAAGTGCTAACATAATTATTCATTAGAATTCAATATGTTATGAGAGACTAATTTTACATACTATTTTTTCATATAGGCGGAGCATATCTCGGCGACTCGGGACATCTTTCAACCATACTTCGGCTGTGTGGATGAGCACGAGCTACACGGATGCGTCGATAGGTATGAGGTGCTATGCAGAGACCTGTAGCAGCGTGTACATATCGGGGACACACATTACTGATCGGTGCCTACAGAGGGTGTCACACACAATGACTGGAGCGTCGGGCCATCTAGTTATGATAATCCAGGTCCATCTATGTATGCTGATCGAGGTCCTTCTACTTACCAACCTACATATGAGTCACAACCACCTATCTTCCCGTCACAGGATGATCCGACGCAGACTGCCGAAGATCTTGTATTGGAGGGCCACCATCAGATGCGTGATTGTCCATCCTGCACACCTACACACACAGGGTAGTGCGATTCCATATGACGCTAGAGGCATTAGATGTTTAGGATAGTCCATTTGTGCGTCTGTACTACATTTGTTCTTATCTATTTCATTTTTTTTTTTTTTGCATGATCAATTTATGTAAATATTTGTACTCACTTCTTGGAATGAAAACTTATAAATAAAAAAGTTCATTTTTGACATTGTTGTGAAACCTCCCATAAGGTTCAATTGAATAAAGAATGGATCCCAAAACCAAGGAAGCATTAGAATAGGCATGGTTGATCAAATGAAAGAAAGTAGCTCGATTAAAACCTATACCTATAGCTAACTTAATCTAACCCAATTGAGGCATAAGCTAAACTTCTTTGAATTGGGCAAGACCTAAAGGCATAAGCCCAATTGAGGCTAAAACTCATGTTCTTACTTATGTAAAAAAAAAAAAACATCTGAAACTAGTCGCCCACTACGATCTAATGTGGCTTAGCCACACCATGTCGAATCAACGTGGCTAGGCCAGTCGCCCACTAATTGGGCGACTATACCTATATTTAAATTTTTTTATCAATACTTAATTATATAATTAATATTTTAATGATACTTAATTTAAAAAAATTGCCACTTTTAAAAGCCTCTCTTCTCCTTCAGCGCGTCTTCTTCCTAAGCTCCCTCACAAAATCACTTGATCATGGAGGTCATTTCAGCATATTGTGAATCTTTGTGGATGGAAAAAAATGCACTCAAGAATAAATAAGTCGTGAAGGCTAACTTTAATGGGAAATGGATTTGTGGAATCTGCTCTGATGCTGTGGATGAAGAGATGAAGAACGGTGGGAACGAAGGAAATGAAAATGTTGAGGATGCTTTGAAGGCGCACAAGCCATTTTGTAGTGAGTTCAAATCAAAAAAATGCAGCTATAGTTAAAGATTGGAATATCACAGCTTCGGCGACGAATTCTTCAACTTCTTCATCATCGATTGATGAAGAAGAAGTTGGAAGATCTCCACTCTTTCATTTCTCATTGTAACGTTGATGAATAGGAAGAGTTAGCATTTCAAGGGATATAACTAAGAAATCCGAACAAAAAATATTTATGTTAGAAAAAAAGTGCATAAATTTTCTAATATTTGATTTCATCGACATGGGAATGCATTATGTGGTAATTCATGTTTTTTTATTTATTTTAGAGGATGATAATTTTATTTTGCAAGACAAAAGTATATCATCAACATAATTATATTAAGTGGACCTAGGGGTACTGTAAATGAGCTAACTTGTTGCATGTTTGTGTTTGGTTCATTCAAAATTTTACTTTTAATGATGTTGACTTATCTTTAAATTCTATTGTGATCGTTTCCTTCATGCTCAACTTGGTTATGCATTCAGACATACACACATAAATATGTTTTCACACATAATACATCACTAGAAAATCAGCTCATTCAGGCAAAAATGTTGATGCAACTTTTAAATTACAATTTTTTGAAAATAAATTAATGGCATTAAAATTTGATTATAGCAAACTAGTTGTGTTGAATGTATTTCTAGGATAAACCTAATCAACTGATATGATTTGATTCTAAATGAGCCTAAATTAATAATTTTAAATACAATTAAAAGTTTCATGACATTTATTTCAAGGCCAAACATTCTTCAATTTTTTATATTTAAAGTCAAATAGATTGTCTCGATAAGAAGAATAGAATCAACTTAAAATTGCTCAAATTTGAGATTTTGAATATACTTAAATGTTAAACAAATAATTATAAATAAAAGAATTTACAATGATCATCTGATTAAGTACTTTAATTTATTTTTTGCTAAAATTATTAAAATATTATTCCCAAAATTATAAATAAACTCATTTTTATACATGAAGGTATACCTTAATCTAAACTTGAAAAGAGTTAAAAGATCTATGACATTATAGACAATTCATGATGCTCAATGTATGATCACCGTAGTAATGATCATCGACAATCATAATTCATACCAATATGAATGCTCTCATCCAATTGACATTCGTCTACCATCATATGAACACTGTCTTCCAATTCAACTACGATTACAGAGGATCGTGTATATGATCCATACTTTATAATCTGATCTTTCTCAATTGGACCAAAAAACTAAATTATTATAGTTATTATTTACATAGTAGATTAATTTAAAAGTGTTGAAAAGACCTGAAATTTTAATTTCTACTAATGAAATCTTGATCCCTCTTTCATCACCTTCTCTTGGAACACGCGTACATATCTCACACCTAAATTTTCATTTTTTTTCTTAAATAGCTAAATCTTTATTATTACATCAAAAATAGCACCCTGGTTACTTTTTCAAAGTGAAATGCAACTTTTTATGCATAGGAAAAGTGCTATTTTTGTTAATATTAAAATTTGGGTGTTAAATATGTAAATGCATAAGAATTGTGTGCTATGTATGTAAATTTCCCAATCATGGGCGATTTCTACTCTAGAAAGGCTTGTCAACTTATATATTTTATCATCATAATAACTAGCTGTACTATTTGCTAGTATTTAGAATTTTCAAACATTTTAAATGTAATATAAAGTGAAATCATATACCTATAATATTTATTTGATATTTGATTATTTGTTAAAAAGTCTAGGAGCTTTTTTTATTATTATTTGGTTGCATTCAAAGCATACATAGGCACACGTGTGTGCACGTATGAATGCAAGCCCAAAAATAATAAAGAACTATACAGTGGAGGCTACCATCCCGTTAACTCTATTGGGTTCAATGGTGACTCCAAAATTGAGCTTATTAGTTCAATCTCTCTACAACAACCAACACCTAAAAAATTATCTCATAATTTAACTTGTATCATAGGCAAAAATTTTAAATGATTAAATAATATAATAATTTTAAAAATAAAAAAATGTAAATTTAATAATTCAAAAAATATATAAATAATTAGTAAAATAATTTCAATAAATCTATAAGGAAAAAAATATGAGTAGGTAAGATTACTAAATTTATGAACTTTTATTTTAATTAAGTAGTTATTTGAGAATAATAAGTTGTTGTTTTTTTTTAGGGAGAGATTTATTATATAAAATGTAAATTGAGATTTGAGAGGGACAAAATAAAATAAAATAAAAACTAATTTTTTTAAGAGGAAAAAGAAATTTGGGGGTGGGCAACCTAATCACATATGTCACACTTTGAATTTTTTGATTCAAGTCCAAAAATATTTGATCACACACTTTTATCATATTTTATAAAAGAATGACTTGAACGAATGACTTATTACAATTAAATTAATTGGACACTATGTTAAAGATATGAATAGGAATACTATTTATTTAGGGTTGATCGGGTGTCAAATTTTTGGCCAAGTTAGAATCGGGACAACACTTTGAAAGCTATTTGGGTTGAGGCAAAGTTTCATAGTCCACAAGTCTTCCGGAGAAATCCTTAATAATAAATCAAAAGCACAGTATTCAACAGAGAGTTAAGAAATTATTATAATTAATGATATCTTAATCACACAAATTAATGAATAAATAAAAAGTTTGATGATATCTTAACCACAGCTCTGAAATTTCAAGCCTTAATTTAAAAAATATTAACTGATGGTGATTACAGTTTGATGATATTTTCATAGCCAAACATTTTTTTATATTTTTATTTTTAAAATATTATATATATATATATATATATATATATATATATATATATATATATATATATATATATATATATATATATAAACAAATTAAAAAATAATAATTCTAAGATTTTAATTTTTTTTATACATTTGGGTAGCTTAGCTAAGATATTCTTGTGGAAGCTTTGATGTGCTTTGTCATCCACCGGATTAGTACTTGGATTTGAGCCATTGGTCTAATTGAAAGTCAATTTGTTTTTATTTATTTATTATTATTTATATTTGAATTAATAAAGTTGATTCATATTTTACCAGAATATTACAAGAGTTGATTAACATTTAAATGAGTCAATCCTGGTCGATGTCTTTATATCCGTAGGGATGTAATGAAATATTGGAAGGTGTTCAATTGAGGGCTCACTAACTAATTATTATTTATTATTATATAAAAATTTAATCATGTTAATGAATAAATAAAAAGTTTATGTAAATTATATTATAATGAAAAATTATGTTCTATGCAAAAAAAATGATATCTTCTATTTCTCAAAAAATAGAAAGTAATATAGAATTAATTATAAGTATATTTTCTTATTAATTATTATTATTATTATTTTTTTAGTTGGATGACTGCTGAAATTCAAAACTTTAAGATTCTACTCATTATTTTTAATCATATGATGTGATCTAAAGTGATTATTAATTTGCTTTAAGAGTCAAAGTCTTTATAGAAAATTACTCTTAAACGTAGGACTTATAGAGTCTCGAACTTAGACTTGCCTCATTTTAGAAAAAAAAGCTTCATTTTCTAAATCATGATGATGTATTAAAAAATTACTCAAATTTGACGAATTCATAGTATATCAAATTTGAACTTTATAATAAATTTAAAATATATTAAAATTTTATACTATATTCTAAAATTTTCAAATCAAATACAAAAATTCTTAAAACATTTGCACTAAAAATACATTTCGCTCTCAATTCAATAAATCAAAAGCTGAAGTTTATTTGATGAAATCTCATAACAAAATGAATCTTCAATCACTTCAACATGAAGATCCACCCTTTATCACCCACTATCTCCAACATCATCTTCTTGAGAAAAGCTCCATCTATCATATAATCATTTTCAGGGAAGAATAAATACCACAAGAACTTGGGTGGTGAGCATGATAGAATATCTTAACTAACAAAGAATTTATTGGAAGGTGGGAATAATTATTCACTGATTTTTCTATGTAGATAAGTGTTATGAATATTTGTTTATATTTGCACTTATAAAATATGGAGTTTGGTAGAGAACCTTCACTCTCTGAGGCGCATTCTAAGACATTAGAGGAAGGATAATGCTTCAAAGGAAAATTTTAAATTTTGGAGGATATAAAAGTAAAATAGAATTAATATCATTGTTGACCTTCACATATGCTACATAAGCCAAGTTGAACCTATAAGATGAATTCGATCGACTTTAGATGTTTCAGAATGCAATCAGAGTTGAATTACACTAGACATCATCAAAAATTAGCCCAAATGATCTCCGATCGACGAACTAACTTCCCATCGTTAACATATTGGTCATCTAAATATTTCTCAATTTAATGATCAACCGATCAAGCAATCAAGTCATCAATGTGATGATGCGTATATCAGAGTCGGGAGGCTGCGAACATACCAAAGTGACCTCCGATTGATGAACGGATTTCATTATCGCGTTCAGAATGTCAAATTGGTCAGAATATAAATACTACCCAATCTAATGATTAACCGATCTCGAGCTTCAATGTGTCAACATATATATCAGAGCTAAAATACACTAGAAATCATCGAAATCAATCGAAACGAGCTTCGTTCGATGAACGGACTTTGCCATTGCATTCAATACATCAAAATTAATCAGAATATACATATTCCATAATCTAACAGTCGACAGATCAAGAGATCCTGTCAAAGCCTCATATGTCGAGGTCGAAGGCCGATGATGTCCAGATGACCTCTGCTCGTAAAATTGATTGCGTCGTTAGCTTTGAAACATCGAAGTCTATCAAATGAGATTGTCTGTGATCGATTCGGACAAGTCTATGCAAACGTCGAGCAGTCAAAAGCGGCGACACACATTTTTAAATTGAAATTAGTTCAATTTGACATCGAACAAAGCTTGCGAAACGGATTGAGCCGTTGTGTCCAGAACATCGGAATAACCTAAGATTGATATATATATATATATATATATATATATTAACTATATGATTTTGTCAGTGTAAAATTCATATTAAGATTGGTTAAACACTTAAAAGGTTAAAATATATATTGTCATTAATCTAGCCCTAGCGATAGGCCTAATTCCAATGCATATTCAAATGATCGACCCGAGCACACGCAAGACCCTCAGCTACCAATTCCTCCTCACAAGCGTTCGATCCTCCCTTTCCCTCTTGACCATTCACGGGCGACAATTAATTCAATCATTCTTGTGGGCTCCAAAAATTTTACCACGACCTTTTCGACAATTTGAAGAGTATGAATTTAAATGTGTGTAATTTTTAAGGCGAGATGGAATAGTAGATAAGACACTACCCAAAGATTTTATCCTTATTTGTTGAGGACTTTAGATCTGGTTCCATGTTTCCTATAGGCGCAAGCCCTATAGTTAATTAGCCTCTCAACATTGAGAGAGAATTTTTGATTAAGGCTAGTCATTAGATCGCTAAATGCATAGCATATAGTAGCAGCATGTGGAGTCTAAAATTTGGATTTATGAAATTCACCATCTTAGCTCAAAGCGGATGGTTGGGGGAATGATGATGCACCCGTTCTAGATCTCATGGTTCCATCATCCTGGCTGTCGTGGTCCCTAGTCTACTTAGTCAGAGGATGTAGTTGACCCAACCTGACCAAATGACTCTTATCAGATACACATAGGTTACATCATCCAAGAAATCCTTGTATACTTGGGGTTGTATTTGTTTAAAGAGACAAGTTTAAGTCCACCTTAGGTGACAGAGGGATTCTTTCCCTATCAGGTGTACCCTATGATTCACAACTCAAAGGGCAGAGCTATTGGAGAACATACGGGCTGCGGTCGTGATCGTAATATAATGGAGCCTTACTGGTCAAACCACTCGATCAGAGGACTCGGTCATAACTGCATAATCTGTGGAGTCTACCGGCTAAGCCATGCAGTTAGAGGACACGAGCCATATCTTTACTGGCATGAGATTGATTGAGAGTGAATATAGCATAACACTTGATTGGACATTAGCTCTTTTATGAGTGTTGACCTCACTTTTGGAGTGAGCTTTCAACTTCTTCATCCTAGGCATAAGGACTCCTCTAAACACTAAGAGTTCCTTAGTCTTAAGACACTTCTAGTGATTAGGTGAACACTTAACCTAACCTAGAGACTTAGGAGAGTTAGCCATAGGAATAGGTTATGCCTTAGGATATTAGAAAACGGTCTACCTTATAGCTTGAACCAAATCCTTACTTCCTTCTTTCAAGTCAAACTTCAAATTCAAATCAATTCCATCAAATCTTAAATCAATTCCAACTCAATAGATTTTCTCAAATCGTGAATCAATTCCAATCAAATGATTGAAACTCATGATTGAATTCAAATCTCAAAATCTTTCCTAAGCCATTTGGTTTCATCTTATGGACTTAGCTCAAATCAAATTCAAATCACTTCAAACTCAAAATATTTTCTCACTACCCATTTATATTCTTAATTATATTCACAAATATAAATGAAATATAAATTCAAATAACCAAAACTAAATCCAAAATCTTTCATAAGCCCTTTTGATTTCATCTTATGGACTTAGCTCAAATCAAATCCAAATCACTTCAAACTCAAAAGATTTTCTCATAATCCATTTATATTCTCATTTATATTCACAAATATAAATGAAATATAAATTCAAACAATCAAAACCAAATTCAAAACTCAAATCCAAATCTAACCAAAATCTAACTTATGCTCTTTCAAGTCAAATCCTTGAACTAAGCCAAATCATTCTCAAATCAATCCAAACCTTTGGATTTTCTCTTCAAACAATCATTCCTTCAATCACATGCCCAAATATAAACATAAACTTCAATCATCAAACCAAAATCAAACTAACTTTGAACCCATATTCACCCTTTTGACTTGAAATTGTCTAATGAATCAAAACTCATTTGACTCTAACTCACTTGCAATTGGATTTATATTTCAATCATAAGTACATATATGAGTTCAACCAAACTTGAATCAAGCCTTGACTAAGCTAATTGACCCACATAGGCTCACTTAACCCAAAGTGACCTAAAGCACCTTTTGAGCCAAATTCTAATCCAACCCAAATTGGATTGAACTAAGCATCTAAGCCTCACATTGTGAGCAAAATCATCTAGGATGATCAATCACTTAAATTGGGTCAAACCAAGTCAAACCTACCCTTTAACCAAGTCAACATTTAGCCCAAATGAAACTCAAACTAGCCAAAATCTACCATAAGCCAAATTGATTGAAACTATTGATCTAAACCAATCCATAATTAATGATTGAACTTGACCAAGGCATCAATTGAGCCAAACCAAGCCTAATTGGCCACTTGACCTAAGTTGACCCAAGTTGACCTAAAAAGTCAAAATGAGTCAAATCTTGATCTAAGCCAAATTGATTGCAACCAATGGGTCAAACTTATTCCAAAACACTTGTTGAACTTAACCAAAGCTTCAATTGGCCAACTAGACCCAACCTAGCCTAATTGACCCTGAACCCAACTTGACCTAAAAGGTCAAACCAACTTGAAATCAAACCAAACCAAAATTGATTGAAATCAAAGCTTATAATACATTTCAAATGACCAACCAAGCCTAAACCAACCCATGACCAAATCTAAGTGGGTCAAATGGGTCAAGTTGGTCAACTTGACCCATTTGACCTAAATGAACCTAAATGAGCTAAAACCAAATATAAATTAAATTGAACCAAACCAATGATACCCATAGGCTCCAAATGATCATTCAAACTTGGCCCATAGTTTTGACCAATTAGTTAGCCTAACCCAATTTGACCCAATTTGACCTAAATAGGTCAAATTGAACCAATTCAAACCAAATGAACTCCAAATCACTTGAAATTTGGTCCAACCCTTTTTTGAATCATTCAAAAATATGCTAAAATTAAAATTAAGGCTAAATGACCATTTTACCCCATATCAAAGGCTATCCTATGGCCAAATTCACTTGGAATTTGGCCAATTCTTTCTCATGGCCACTTGGCATCTTCCTAATGGTCCACATGGACACTAAGGGAGGTGGTGAACATGACTCAGTGGGACTTGGGTCAGCCATGACCCAAAAAATTGACCCCTCCAATGCAAATTGGCCACTTGGATCACCTCATACACTCACGCAGCACATGGGCACTCCCTCTCCTCCACTCCTCCTAAAATGAATCACATGGGGTGCCTAAATAACCGATGGATTAATCCAAGCAATTGAGCTAAAATGGCAAAGCTAATATCAACCGTTCGATCCAAAGAGGGGGAAATATACTCCCCCTCATTCCCACTCAAACCACAAGCATTGAATTCAATTGAGCTATAGGAATCAAAAGCAAGCTTCTCCAAGCCTTGGCAAGCATTCTTGAGCTCTCCCCATTTTCTCCTTCTTGGTTTTCTTCAAAGCCGAAATAGGGGAGATCCAAATCAACTCTAACACATCCAATTCCCCAGTTAAACTTGCAAGCACCATCAAGGCACCTAGTGAGCTCACTCAGGTGTTTCCCAAGTCACCAAGCCACGAGAAGGAGGACTTCGATCAAAGTAGATTGACATTGAAGGGAAGCTTGATCAACCGAGCCATCCACTTCAAATCAAGGCTTGATACCTTCAACAGGGCTTCATCTCTACTAGACAAAGCTACCTCCTCAGTCGGAAGTGTCAAGGATAGCCTCTAGCGAGGTATTGCTCAAAGCTGTAGATATAAGAATTTTTGTTTGGTCCTTTGTGAAGGGAATTATAATTCTATTAGCCGTTGGATCTCTTGCTTGTGTTCCTCCGAAGGTGTGAGTTGAGTTTGAACTCCATTTGAGCTCGGGTGAGCTCAGATTGAGCGATGATCAATGAACATCATTCATCTCTTGCAGCTCGGGAGGAGACAAATCATACACCATCCATTCCATGTGATTGGAACAGACGGTATTGATTTAATCACGTTAGATCTCTTTTAATTTAAGCCTAAACTGTAGATTAATCGTGGCCATCCAATCTTAGATCGGACGGCCCGTGGAGAAAGCACGTCTGCCGCCAACTGACACGTTGCATGATGTGACAACTTAAATAACCAATCCCATCGTGCCACATGGAAAGCGCGCCATGTTAGCAGTCCATGTGTAGTCAACGAGATTAGTTAATTAATTAAGCTATTTTAATTATCCATTAATCACAAAATTTCATAAAATCATAATTAATTGTAGAAAAATCTAAAAAATACAAACTCAAATTCATTTTAAAGATAATACAGTGAGGAATAACATAAAATTAAAATCAATGGATTTTGAAAAGTGACTTTCACTCAATTTAGATTTTATTGGAAATCTAATTCGGCTAATTACTCCTTAATTACTTCAGTAATTAATCCCAAACTTCCTAGGGTTAATTAGTGAGATGAACTATGCCTCTCATGATTTTTTTAGAATTTATTGTTGGATTAATTAGGGTAATTACTTATTTCATCTCTAATCACTTCCTTAATCAATTAAATAATTAATTAACTTATTAAATGGTGATAAATTCATTAATTAAATCATCTTGAAATAGTGAATGGACTTAGGGAATGAGAATAGAATTTCTTTTTCAAATCTTTTCCCCTAATTTTAATTCATTTTGATAAAGACTTAATTAATTTGCAAATTGATTAATTATTTAATCACTTCATTAAATGACTTAACTAAACTCAAAACTAAATTATTTTAGAACTTAATCATCTTAATTCTTGGGTAGACTCTTAGGTGTTTAATAACCGAGAGACTTGAAAAGAAATTATAATCAAACTACATGTGTGTGGTTATGAAAGTACTTAATTAAACCCTTTGGCTTAATTAATCAATAATTGTGAGCCAATTACATTAGGCCCCTTTATTTCTTAGGTGCATTACTGATTTAATTTCCATGTGATTGCATATCATATGTTGGCTCATAATTATTTGTTTAATTATGTTAAAGTGATATAGGTAAGGGGTAATTAATAGATTTAATTCATATATTAACCTAAGTAAAACATAAAATCAACCTAATTGTTCTAAAATTAAACTGAACCAATTCACACATGGGGGAAATGGGTTAAGGCCAGCAAACTCTTTTCACATTTTTAAGTCAAATCAAATTCAAAAAAAAAAATCGCTTTAAAGAATTTTGATTCACCTTAAATGATCTTATTTCATAGGATTGTCTTTAGGAATTAATTAGGGAATGAAGTCATATGCTTACATTGCTTGATTTCTTTCCAAGCATGCTAAATGTTGTTTGTCATATGAAACCAGACATTCATCTCTTATGAAAAATCATTAAAATGAAATGTTCCCTTTTATGTCAAATTGCATGTTTTGGCTAAATATTAATAATATGAGTGGCTATTATCACTATTAAACCCATAAAAAAGTATTTTCAAAACCTATAAACCAAAGATTATAAATGAAGTGATGCCACTTATGAGTACTTATAAGCTTGCATGTGATTATAGCATAAGATGTGTATTATGTGGTTTTCTTCTCTTTTCTTAACATGGATTTGAAAAGGATTTCCAAAGTGTATAGTTCATTTGAAAAGAACATAACACTTACTTAAATCTATTCTTATGCACTTCTATGTTATGACTTAAGAAGGATCTTCACATTACAAATGTAAATTATACAACTAAATCAAACACAAAATCTTTTGCATGATTCTTCATCCATTTGTTTCCTTTTGTACATTTATATGTATTTAAGAAAAGTGGTATATTAATTTGGACATCCTGATGTTGCGAGCCTTTAAGTAGCCCCAAGAAGGTCTTATACCTTACACCCCTGGTGTAGAAAATAATGGCACCGTAATAACTTATGTCTTTTATACATGTGGATGTGCATTTTGTTAATGGATGAAAAATCCCCCTTTTTACATAATAAAGACATGCATCAATGGAATATCCAAATTTTCAAATCATATCTCTTAGCATTTATCATCAAAGTGTGATAAAGTTTGCATTGCATGTATAGGTATGCTTAGGGTTATTTATATGCATGGTATACATGGTGGAAAGAAATAAATAGTTATGTGTTATGTGATAGTAATTTACCTGAACTAATCCTAAGATGCCTTTCCTATTGAATAGGTTTATTTAGAGTAAATTTAAACTTAAGATTAATTAAAACACATAAAAAAAGATTCAGTAAAGAAAAATCATTAATGAATCTACCTTAAAAATTACTTAAGGTTGGGATGAAAGAAAAGTTCTCTTCTCTTTTCTTCTCTTTACAACATTTAGTAACTAAATGTAGGTTCATTCAAACCTAATCAAATCATCAAATAAAATTGACAAATCAACTAAATCACTTGAAATGAAATCACCCTCTAAGTTGAATCCTTCATACTTAGAAAATTTCAATCTTAAAGCTTAGCTAAGACATGCCCCATAAAGCCTTAAATGGCACACATTAGGATAAGTCACCATTTCTAGTTCTATATTAGGCGGTGCATGGTTTGATGCGATTTTGTTTGTGATGTAATGTTTTAGACTAGATGATAGGGCAATCTTAGTCTAATCATGTCTTTTGTAGAGGATTATGCTTAAGGGGTATTATAATAAAAATATAAATGCTTTTACTATGTAGGTTGCTTATACATCTAAGCATGATCCAAACTAGGACAAGTGGACTTGGTTACCCATGTGTGGGGTGTTGAGTCCAAATTATTCCTATAACTGTTTGGGTTGTGTGGTATGTTTAGCTAATATCTATTTTGTATGTTTAGTTAGATTTATCTTTCCCATTTTGATGTAAATTTTGTAATTGAAATTTAGAATGAATGTTATTGGGAGATTAAGGTGAACATTGGTCATAAGACCATGTGTTATGTATCATGTGAAGCCATGGAGAAAACCATATCTCAAGTTAAATCAAAAGAAATGAAGTAAGGAAGAAAGGAAGAAATGAAGTAAGGAAGAAATAAAGAATGAAGACCCCCATAACATGAATTCCTTTTTAATTGCAATTATTCATTGTTAATTCGGGTTGTATAAGGGTAGAGCTCGGCTACCCATTTTCCTTTTTAGGTTTGTGCGGTGGAGCCCGACCACATCAGCCTTTTATTCTTTTACGCTAATTTTATAAATTGATTGATATTTTGTTTATAATTGCACAACTATGATGGCATGATTTTCCTAGTTTCTTCAATTGTTTGATGAATGGCCTGGATGCAATTAGACTCTTAGAAAAAATAAATTTTATATCCAATTAATCAACTTAAAAGTAAAATTAATAACTCATAATCTCACCTAAAGCCTAGGACATAAATCAAGATAATAAAAGATTTAACAACCCCTTAACTGGATATTGTATGCCCCACATCATGCATGAAAATATATTGCTTCACTCTTGCTAATGGAGTGCTTCCACCTTCACCGTAGAAAATGGCTTGACCTTTGAGAGATATGGTGGAAACACACCTCTTTCTTTATGATTTTAGCCCATAATCAATTTTCTCATGCATTAAGCATATAAAATCCCATAGCATGTGTCAAATCAAAATGTCTAAAAATTAAAACTTAATAAAATTTGTATTAGATTAAGTCATTTATTCATGTCCTTCATGATCTAGTCTCTTAGAGATTGTGTTTATGGATTTAGTCTTTTTTCTAAATAAACAATAGCCTAGCTATCTTGCAAAGCATAAGACTTGCCTACATGTATTGAAAAATGATAGGAGGAGTTAGTTGGCGGCCAGCCCCAAACAGTTGTAAGTCCAACAGTCGGGTGGTTTATCCTCTCTTGTGGAGATAAATCATATGCCCATTTTCTCCTTAGATTTAAATCGTGCCTTGGCCTTCGCCAAAGCTCTCTAGATTTAGGATCTGAGGTTGCTATTTCCCTTTACGGACTACAAGCATAAATCCTCACCTCTTAGGCATTTCCACAATCTCCTGTTATGGAATTGTAAGCCCTAAATTTCTAATAAAAAATCAACTCAAATTTCAAAAATATAAAGCCCAACCATAGGATAGCTTCGGATGCTTACTAGGTTTCCTAGTATCATGAGCATCCCTACTCATCTCCTTTTGGTTTCGATAATAACTCCCTCCTTTTGATCAATCCCACTTGATTTTTCAAAAATAACCAATTTGTTGATAGTCCTATCTTTGAAATCTTTGGAGACAACGATCATTTACCTTAATCGAGAGTATTCTTAAGGAATCTCATTCCTTTGAGATGTAATTAACTATGGGGGATTGCCTCCATAGGGAACTTAACGAACCCGATTTAAAATAAACCCTACTTTACTTTTCATATAAAGTAGGGGAAAGATCTCTGGTATATTCGAAGACCCATTATCCCTAAGAGTCCTTATTAGGTGATTAAGTTTATTGTAGGATGGCGACTTCTATCTCTCGAGATAGTACATCATTCCTTAATGTCATACCAGATCACCCTAATAAGTACATCTGTAGATCTACGTGGTGTCCCAACATACACAACATATTTATTTTTCAAATCCTTGAGTCTGAGGAATAAACACCACAATGAGCTAGAGTTTTTTTAATTTTTCACCTCCAATAAATAATTGCGGAAGGTGGATATATTGAGTTTTGCTTTAAGCTTTTGATGATTAAATTTCATTTAAGCAATTTTTAGATTGATACTTGATTTAAGTTAATTTGATTTGAAATTAGAATCACATTTTGATGGAAGTATCATCTTCGGTTGAAATCACCATTCAACACAGCCATCATCGGGATAGTTAATTGATTGAATCGAATATATTTGAGAACTTTAGATCATGTCAACTCTATTTAGCTCCTAACAGAGGATCAGATCTATTATCACATGATAAAATTAACTTCTCAAATATTTTACTAAGTTAAAATTCTTATAATAAATTTTAGGTTTTGTTAACTCAAACCCAATCCTAAGACTAAACCGGGAAGCAACCCGCACAACATCGTCAGACACTTGAATCTAAAAATTCAGCATAGTGTCGGGGCCCATACGGGTCTATTTAAGAATGCCTTAATTATTGCCTTCTGTTCGCTTGTATGATGTGTTACGAATCGTGGCATAGAAGGCGTTTAAATTTAAAATATTACTCACACTTGGATTGCTTGTTGAATTCTCCAATTCTCAAATTATATTTGGCTTATAGTTGTTAAAGAACTTTCAAGTTTTTATCAATTAATCACTTTCATCTTTTATTCTAAGCCAAAAAAGGAACTGATTTTACTTCTATAAATGAGTATTGAGTTTATCACAACTCTACTTCAAATTATATGGATTTTTATTGATTCAGTCACTGTATCATGTAGTGTGACTTGAGTGACTATTGGAAGTGCTTGTATATACTCATTGACAAGCTAGTTTATTACATTGTAAACCCTTTTATAAATTTCATTTGAATACTATTAATCTTAGAGCTAAGCACTGAGATATGTCATAATTCTCATGCACTTTAAATGTAACTTCAAATACAGATTAAAGCAATCCTTTTAAAGGCTACATTCATGAGTGATCATGAGTTTCCTAATCGAACTTGTGCTTGTAAGATAGCCACAAAATTACTTGCACATTGTTGTTCTGAATTTGAAATTGAACATTCAAATTTACCACCAATCATTTGTCCTTTGATATTCAATTGAGATCCTTATTTCCTTTGATATCAAATGTGATTATTCAAGTGTATTATTCACATTGATTACTTGTTTGTAAATTTAATACTTTGAGTATTCAATAGGAGGCTCTATCCACATAAACAAACACCCTTTTTTTTTTAAATAAACAAAGATTTAATGTTTTACTTTTTGTATTCATTGTATGTTATTTTCCCTCCCCTTTTTTTTTCTTATTTGATTCTTTTAATTTGAATTTAGCTTTAGATTTCTTTGTTTAGTACTTTTAAGCCAGTTCTTTTTATTTCCTCCATTTTTTTCTAAGTATAAAGATTTGATAAAAAGATTTGACTAGGGTAGTGACATCTAACGATTTTGGAGGGCTTCCCGTCACGCCTTGATGAGCATGACTGTTGGTGTTTTACAACACCTCAGCTGATTTTCATCTCGTTATGCCCTGATAAGCATGACAAGGTCTTCAAACCTGCAAATAAACACATAGCATGCAATCCATACGGTATTTCCTATTTTACACATTTATACTCAAATCTATTGCACATTCACCAAAAGCGGGTGACGGAGAGAGATGCAGAGAGAAACCCACCTAATGGTGTTCCTCTTTGCGCAACAAAAGGAAAGGTCAAAAGGAGATAGAAAGGGAGATGTCAGAAACCAAGAGAAGAACCAACGTGATGACGGTGTTCCTCTTTGTCTATGGCAAAAGGAAAGATCGAAAGGATAAAAATCAATGTATGTGTGTTTAATTTGAAGACGGTTATGCCTGTTGTTTTAGGAAATGGATTAAGAAGGGAGGAAGGGAGTTTTTGGCCAAGTGTGGATAAGGCAAAGAGGAAGATTTCAGTTTTGTGAGGGTGAGGGAAATTTAAGTTTTATGAGAGTGAGGGAAAGAGGAAGGAGATGATTTTCAGTTTTGTGAGGAAATAAGGGAAAGAGGAAGGAGATGACTTTCAATTTTGTGAGGAAATGAGGGAAAGAGGAAGGAGATGATTTTCAATTTTGTGAGAGTAAGGGAAATAAGAATGGAAGAAGAGAAAAGGGAAGCCTACTTATGCAGTTTAGATGAGAGAGAATGGAAGAAGAAGAACTTACCATTTGCAGTTTGGATGAGAGAGGGAGAAGATCAAGAAGAAGAAGAAGCTTTCTCCTTTTCGGTTGAGGAAAAATAGCCATGAAAGAGGGGGGAACAGATAGAGGACGATAGGTGCATGCGATTGAGCCGTTCGAACAGATGAGAAGGAGGGAGGAAGCTTCGATCGGGATCTTGTGTGAAGAGGAGGCCGAGCTGAATGGTTTTAGGGATTTAGGATAGATTTCTGTTAGTTATGATTAAATTAGGGCTTTTGATAATATTTTTTATTACCTAATCGATTTTAATATGAACTTTACGCCGACCACAATATAGGGTTGATATATATGTTGATTCAAGGTTATTCCGATGTTCTAAATACAACGGTGCAGTCTGTTTCATAATCGGAGACCATTTGGCTCAAGTTGACGTCAAATTGGGTCAATTTCAGCTCAAAATACGCATTATCATTTTTGACCCCTCAATTTTCTCTTAGACTTGTTCGATTGAGTGCGAATAGTCTTACTTGATAGATTTTAATATTTTGAAACTAATAGCGTAATCAATTTCATGAACGGAGGTCATTTGGTTTAAGTCGATGCCTCTTGACCTCGATATGCATGTAGGGGCATTGATGACTAGATCGCTTGATCAGTTGATCATCAGGTTGTATAATATTTATATTTTGACTAGTTTTGATATTTTTGAACATGATGGCAAAGTCCATTTGTCAGTCAGAGATTATTTTGACTAATTTTGGACTACTATCACTTCCAATCATTTGATATTTGTATAGACACATTCGAATTGAGTGTGAATAGCCTCATTTGATAGTTTTTGATATTTTGAAGCTAACAGCATGATCAATTTCATAAACAAAGGTCATTTGGATATTGTCATAACGTTTTGACTTTGGTATGAGCATCAACATATTGATAGCTTGATCACTGATTCGGTTGATTGTTAGATTGTGTAATATTTATATTCTCACTAATTTTGACGTTGTGAATATGATGGCAAAGTCCGTTCATCGATTGGAGGTCATTTGGGCTGATTTCAATAATATTTGGTGCATCTCGATTTGTTTGAAGCATCTGAAGTCGATCAAATTCATTTCATAGGCTCGATTCAACTCATGTGGTATATTTGAAGGTCAACAAATGCCCTCGAACAAATGTGATTTGCACATGGAGTGAGTTGTGTTTGTTGAAAATTGGTTGACCTTATTGATTTTCTTCTTCTATTTTTTTATTCCCCTTCTTTTTACTGCTTCTTAGTATAACTCCCTTTTTTGTTTTATGCTTTGTTATGCTATCTCTTGAATTCCTATATGTCATTTCTCTAATCACTTGACAGGAGAATGTTCAGTTGGAGAAGACTTGATGATCTGACATCTACTTAGCCTAACGAGGAAGCTATCTGGTCCGAGATTGATAGACACGATCCTCGTGGAGATGCTGATATCAGGGATAGGATTGAACAATACACCGATATGTTGAGGGGATGTGATTTTTACTGAGGTTTCTTTGTGTGCTCCTCCATGCTTCCTAACTATACTTCAGACTTTGTTGCTTCTAAGGATTCTGCAAATTGGGTGGCTACCATTAAGCTGAAATATGGGGACTACAATCCTCTAGATAACATAGTAGCTCAGGTCAGCTTTAGATATTGTGATGTTTTACAGCTTGCTTCTGACAGCGTTGAGTAGGCTAGATAGTCTAGACTTCTGAGTCATCGTCAGTTACAGTTGAGCACTTCAGACTTTCTTAGAGATTCCCCAGTGCATCAGATTTATACTCTTCCATGTGGTTATATTACCTAGGCTAGGTATATTTAACGATCACACAGAGATACTCTACGGATGGCTGGCATATACGAGGCAGTTTATGTGTCTCTGTTTGACTTTAGTGGCATTCCCCCGCTTGGGCTTATAGAGTTGCAGAGTTTTGGGATACTAGCTGAACACATGTTGGATAGGTTGAGAGTTGACTCACTTTGAGACTTACATATAGTGCCAGGCATTCTAGTATCTAGCTATCGCTACAAGGAGTGTGTTCCTTCCAATGAGGAGTTATTTCATACACAACCTTCGGTTGATGGTGATCGAAGAGGTAGATTGGCCATGCCACCTACTTATATTAATCTTTTGAGCCATTACCGCTAGACCTTAAGAGCTTCGGGTATCCTAGGCACTCATGTACTACACTTCCTTTGAGTACATGGATTCAGAGTTTCTTACAAGAGCACACTATATTCGAGGAGCCTGTATTGCTACATGATCCTTTTGGATTGGGAGTATCGAACATCAATAGTTTGTCTGAGGATACTTCTAAGCCTCTTTACCAGTTGGGTCTACTTATCCAGCAGTGCAAGATTTAAGGGAGGAGCTATTTTTAGTAGGGTTCATAGCTACTTGGCTCTGCATCTTTATGCTACTAATTACAGAGAGGTCTTTACGCCCAGGTGTTCTATTAGCAGCTAGCAGGATTTCATGAGGTGAGTAGATTTCATTAGCTCTAGCAGTACTAGCTAGATTTTATAGAGTTCTTGGGGTGATTTCTAAGGCAGATTCATTAGGTAGACTTGATGTTATCTTGTCTTGGCATTACTTATATGCTTGGATTCACCTTCATGTACATGGAGCCTTTACCTGCTTCGAGTACCCAACATACTTTTCAAAGTGAGGATATCCCACAGTTATTCACCTATACAGAGCATCCTCTACTTTTGAGAGAGATCGACACGTCTGTTCTTCTTTGCACGCAGTGGATCGACTTTTGCTAGTTCACCTGGATCTAGTTGGTTTGCACCTAACTTGATAGAGACTGATCTTACAGATGGCTTCAATGTGAATGGTAGAGCCTCACTACTCTATAGTCGATGGACATTGAGAGTGGCCAAGTACTATTTCATTATACATTCAAGCTGGTTGTGTTACTGGTTTGGTCAGTCAGTTATCATTGAGGGCTACTAGCCTAATCGTGTTGCACAATAGTTCATATTTTCTTAGTATACAGCTCTTGATGGTCAACCATTCATCCTAAGGATAGTAGACGTTAAGAAGACTAGGGCAGTGCCTCTTGAGACATGTTATTATGCTGCTTCTATAGTTTGGCTACATTTACTTAGACTTGGTACTAACTCTCATTTTCGAATTCTTCCTTCGTAGAGCCATACAGGGGTCAACTATACTCATCTCACTTGGGTACGATTATCTTTTGGTCATTTACTGGAGCATGGCATGAAGAGATATGAGCGCAGAGTGAGTCTTTGGGAGTTCCTCGAGGTCAGGGACCCATCATCGGTCACCATTGATAGGAGATAACAACACTATAGGTATAATCAATATCTTACTCTTTTTTAATACTTCTGTCATCTTTTTGTTGTATCATTAAAATATATTTAGTGTATCTGATACTCTAATTTGATTCATAATAGATATACTAGTTGGGTAAGGGCTGAGTACACCACTCCTCATAGTGGAGTTAGAGCTAGGGATTTTGCTCTTAGCAACCCTGAGATTTCTTCACTAGCCCACATATATAGGTGTAGTTGACCTATAGAGCCTGTTTGAGCTTTAACCGATTGTACTATGAGTCCACTTCCATGATGACTTCTGACTCTTAATAAGGTACCACAGGTGTCAGCTAGTACTGGATATGCTACTGAGGACCTTGGGGTTGAGCCATATAGTGTGCTTGCCTTTGATACAACTACCTCATATTTTACTACTCCTTCTGTGGAGGCACTCTTCCTTACTAAGCCTTACTCTGTCCATTGTCCTGGAGAGACTTCTAAGGTGAGAAATCTTGTACTTAGTGGGGCTTCTAGTGAGCCAACATATAGCTCTGGAGCTAATCAGATAGTGAAGGTCAGGGAGGACTATGCCACTTATGACACACTAGTTCAGTCAGATTCGTCATGTTTAGGTACTTTCTTCTTCTCTTTGTTCTTTAGTTGCACTTATTTAAATTTACTGGTCTGCTTTATGTGGATGGTTTTCATTTATTCCTTACAGTGCGAGATGTAGGTTATGAGTCTGAGATCTACCATTGATATTCCTGTACACCATATCCATGTGATAGGGGCATGCAGGATTGCGGCTTGGTGTTTTTAAGAGATGTGGTTTCTCGACTTACTTGGACTCACCAGAGTCACTAGATAGCTTCACATCATATGCGAACAGTATTCTGGATCTTCTAGCTCACATTGGCTTAGAGGAGCTGGTTCTCAAGTATTTGAAGACTCTCTATAGAGACGTAGAGTTTTTGATCCACTAGATGAGATCGCTCAGTATCATTCGCTCTAGCACTTTACTGGTAGAGCTTTAGGATCAGGTAGGGCTTCGTAGGGAAGCGACTGACCTAGCACACGATGGGTTTGAAGAGAGTGCTAAGGATTTATGACATGACCATCAGAGATCGATGGATGCCACTTCTGACTTAGACAGATTGACTGCCAAGTTCAGAGAGTTGTAGGCTGAGCAGGATAGGAGAGCTCGGGCTATCGAGCAAGAGAAACACCATTACCAGATACATCATCGGGCTATGATAGATGCTAAGGTTGCTTTGATCAGAGCTACTAATGCTTTATAGTTGGCTGAGAGTGAACATCAATCTTTAGCAATTTATTTAGCACAGCTTCAGGAGCTATAGTCCAGGCTCTCATGATGTACTTTTCCTTTTTTCTTTTTGTTTCCCTTTCCATCAGTCATGTATTATTTGTTGTATTAGTGGACATCAACATTACTCTATTACTTTTATGCTTTTACTTGATTAGCTCATTTGAAAGTATATTGAAATATCACCCTGCAGTTAATATATAGATTGATTTGAGGCAGCTTTGAATTGAGGGTTTCCTTAGATTGTCTTAGTATATCGATCAAGTAGAAAGATCTCTTGGATTCTGGATGCTTATAATCAGTAAGCTAGATCTAATTTGAGATTGAATAGCTATCATCATTGGACTGACGAGTAGGGGCTCTTTCACTACAGCCTTTTCTTATAGCTTGTTGAGTGAGGAGAGTGTCAACAACTTGACCACTTATAGGCTTGTTGAGTTCAACCTTTAGAACCTACTTCAATCTTTGACTTAAGTTATGATGGATTGATAGTTTTATCATTAGACTAATGAACATGGGCTCTATCACTGAGGCCTTTTCTTACAGCTTTTTAAGTGATGAGAGCGTGAGCAACTCGGCCATTTATAGGCTTATTGTGTTCGACCTTTAGAACCTATCCATGTCCTAGACTCTAGGATGTAGAGGTTGATATTTTTCCAACTCAGTTGATTAAGGCTTCTAAGATTGAGAGCTCTTCTAACTTGATCTCTGACATTTGATGAATCTTGGAGAGAAATCTTTGACATTTATGGTTGTCTTTTCATGCGTAGCAATAGATTATTTTTGTTCCTATAAAAATCTGTAACTTAATAGTAACAATTACGGGTATATTCATGGATTTTAGCGTAAAACTCGATGTCAACCTGAATCAGAATATATTCAAGGATCTCGTCTTATAGCATGATGTCAACTCAAATAAACTTGCCATAAACTAAAAATGCCCCTTGTCTTGCAGGGGGAATTCTAAAACACATTTAGAAGAACTTTCAAGAAGAAATTTTATAAATACATCAAAATTTGAGTTGATATGCTCTTAAGAGGGTTTTAACATGTAACATTATTTTCATCTTTATATAGAAATATAAAAATGCCCCCTGTGTAACACAGGAATTTTCATAGAAAAGTTTTTTTCATTTGGAGTGAGTATATTTATTTAGGAATCTCGGTATGCAGCACAATGTCGACCTAAATAGATATATTAAAAAATGCCCCTATCTTGCAAGGGGGATTTCTATTATACCTCGAGAATGTATTTGTCATGCATAATACTTCTTCAAGTATCGACCATTAATTGGTTTCATTAATATTTCACTTTTAAGTCAATGAGTTTGTATGCCCCTCCTTGTTACACTTTTTCAATGACAAAAGGGCTCTCCCAATTAGGGTCAAATTTTCCACCAAAGTTTTGATTAGGAATAATTGGTCTTCTTAGCACCAAGACCAATTTCTCTTCTTGGAATGTTCAAGGCCACATGCATGGTCAAAAGGCTGAATATCTTTGCTCGATAAACTTCATTTTGATGAGCTTGCAATATAATTTCATCGATCGAGTTCCTCCATTTTCAAATAGTATTTTGATCTTGCTTAGGTTGTATTGCTATTCAAAGTGATGGCAACTCAACTTTAAGTGGAAGAACTAGTTCAGCTCTAATACCAATTAATAAGGAGTGGCTTTAGTCGGTGTCTTGTAGGTGGTTCGATACGCCTATAATGCCTCTATCAGGTATGCCATTATCTCTTATTTTTAGTGAGGATCTTCTTGAGCAATTTGATCAATGTATTGTTGAAACCTTCTACCAAACCATTTGCCCATGGATTATATATTGAAAATATCACTAATCAATTTTGTGTCGAATAATCTATAAATCTTTACACTTTTGAAAGTTGTGTCATTATCAAAAATTATTTGACATGACATTCCAAATCTATAGACCATGTTATGCTTGAAGAAGTTGATCACTCGGTCAGCAGTAACTTTTTTAAATGGGGTAGCTTCAGCCCACTTAGAGAAATAATTAGTCACTGTTAGGATGAAGCGGTGTCTAGATGACAATGACATATCATTTAGTCCAATTACATCTATGCTCCAACATTCAAAAGGCTAGTTGCTATTATTGAGTGTAGTGGATTTGGAGGTTAGTGGATTATATTCCCATGTACTTGACATTCATGACACTTCTTAGTATGATTGATACAGTCTCTCATCATAGATGGCCAATAATTGCTCATCCTTTTAATCTTTACTGCCATCCTTGGACCTGACTGATGTGCACCATAAAGTTCTTCATGAACTTCAACCATCATTCTGCTAGCTTCATCTTCATTTAGGCATCGTAGCCACATTTGTTCAAAGGTTCTACGATATAGAGTGTTATTGAAGAAAGCATAATGCAACATTCTCTTCTAAATTTGAGCTGCCAGTGATTTAGTATTTGGTAATTTACCTTCCTTAAAGTAGTCGATGAAGGGTTTCCTCCAATCATGTGGCTCTTCTACAATAAAAGCTTCACACTGCTTTTCTGAGGCAATGTCATTCTTAGCTATTTTGGGTATAATTTGATGTTGATTTTGATGAGTATGAGGAACAATCTGAGTTGCATTCTGCTGGGTCAAATTTGATAACCCCTCTACCTGCGGGGATTGGAACTTTGTTGGCTCTACAACTCATCGATTAAATATCCCGATCATGACATAATCACCATTCATACTTGGCATTTTCTTAGCTAATTTTTTTAAGCAATCAACTTTATTATTCTCGGATTGAGAGACTCAAGATAGTGTGACATTTGGTACATACTTCATAAGCTCAAGAACTCACTTATGATAAAAAGCTAACTCAAGCTTGTTGATTTTATATATGCCAAGTACTTGATTTATAGTAAGTTGGGAATCACCAAAAATATGCAAGTTTTGAATGCCTATGAAATAAATTCTTCAAGACCTTCCACTAATGCTTCATACCTAGCTTCATTATTAGTTCTTCACTCGGTCAACCCATATGATCGTCTCATTATTCCTCCTTCTAGTGTTATGAAGATGATGCCGATTTCTGCTCTTGCCCTTAGGAAATTTAGAGGTTGGATTTGTTTGATCGATGAGGCTCCATCAAAGTACATTTCTCAAATTTATGATTTTTTTTCTTTCATGAATGAGCATAATTTGCTATCAGACAAATCGATTAAGAGAAGAGTCTGCATAGACGGGATGTACAACTAGAAAATCTACTAAGACTTGTCCCTTCTCTGCTTTCTGCGGAACATATGTGATATCAAATTATAAAAGTAGTACTGCCCATCTTGCCAAGCGACCTAGCAATGTTGGTCTTGTCATCAAATACTTTAGCGGATCGATCCTTGAGATGAGAGTAATCATGTGAGATAATATATAATGACAAAGCTTTTGGACTGCAAAGATCAATGTCAAACAGTTCTTCTCTATCATAGAGTATTTCATTTCTGCTCCCATTAATCTTCGACTGATATAATAAAGAGCATTCTCTTTCCTTTCTTCATTGTGTTGTGTCAATAATGCTCCAAGGGATTCTTCTAATGCAGCTGTGTATAGAATAAAGGGCTTCTTAGGAGTAAGCACTGCAAGGATTAGTGAATTTAACATATAACTTCTAATGCTATTAAAGGTTTCTTGGCACTCCTTGTCCCATTTGAATGGAACATCCTTCTTCATCAACATTGCAAATGGTTGACAGCATCTTGATAGGTTTGATATGAATCGATAGATGAATGCAAGCTTTCCTTGTAAATAATGGAGATGATGCAAACTCTTCGATGGATGCATCTCCACAATTGCCTTGATTTTAGCAGGATCAATTTTAATTTCTCTATGACATACAATATAACTAAGGAATTTTTTGGAGGATACCTTAAATGCACATTTTAAAGGATTCATCTTAAGATCATATTTTCTGATTCTCTCCAATACAATTGTTCAAAGTGATTTTCACGATTTAAGCTCTTCACCACCAAATCGTCAACATAACATTCCACATTCTGGTGAATCAACTCATCAAAAATACGCATCATGGCTCTTTGGTATATAGCTCCAATATTTTTCAAGCCAAAAGGCATGACTGTGTAGCAATAGATGCCAATAGGTGTTTTGAATGATGTATGTCTTTCATCTTTAGGTGTCATCTTGATTTGATTATATCCCGATGATCCATCCATGAATGGGAGCATATTGTAGTTGGAAGTATTGTCCACTAGTAGTTCTGATATTGGAAGAAAAAAAATCATCTTTTGGACATGTCTTATTTAGGTCTTGGAAGTCAATACAAACACGAATTTGACCCTTCTTCTTCCTAATTGGGATAATATTGGCTATCGAATTTGCATGCTTCTCCTCCCGAATGAAACCTAATTAGATTAACTTCTACTTCTTCATCATTTGTAAGAAGAATTTCATGGAGATCATCTTCTTCATCACCTATTAGTTTCGATCTCAGCTTCTATTATATTATAACAAACTTTATTTTGATGAGATTTATGGATGAACCCAAGACCTTTAGTGATAAACTTATCACTTCTTCGTGATGCTTGAGGACTTCTTTGGCTCCACATCTTGTTAAAGATTTGAGTTCTATGTTTAGTAGTTCCAATATGAATTCCAAGCTTATGCATCCTTCTTCACAATTTCTGTGGATGGTATATTGGCATTCTTGTTAGCACAATCTCATCATAATCTTCATGTTAAGTAGGCTAATCAAAATTATGAGGTTGAGACTCTTCAGATTTATAAAATAGAGTTCTTGTTTTGCCACTCTCATTCAACAGCAGCATATAGAATATTATCAATTCTTCAATGTTATGAGCATCCAGTGGAGTGATTTCTTTGAAGTACTACTGAGGGATGGGTATAATTTTGAAAGAATTCTTTTACACTACCAAATAAGCTATCCTTCTTGATGCGACCATCTAAACTCTATTGCCATAAGTAGATTCAAAGTCATAGTCTGAATCAGAATCACTTATTTCATACTTTGTCTTTCTTGAAAGTTTATAAGTTCCTTTAGGTTTGAGAAGAACATTTTCTTCTTGTGTGTCATTTCCCAAAAGAGGAACTGATCTTATTGATTTAAATGTAGAATCAAGTGCCTTAGAGAGAGTCGGCATTTCCTTCTTTCTTCCTCTTTGCTTCTGCTCTTTCACCTTGTGAAGTTGCTTTTTAGTTCCTGAAGTGGATGCTACCGCTTCAAGAGGTTTTGTTGGCTTTGGCTCTTTTGGGATGAAATATTTTGCATCTTCATAGATCTTTGCTTCATGGATAGAGAATGGTTGTAGGTTACCATGGATTCTAAATTTTCCCCCTCTTTTAGGTACTTCATACACTGATGCATAGTTAATGGGACCATGTCATACTCAAGTAGCCATGGTCGACCCAAGAGAGCTCTAAATGATGTATTGGCACCGATTACATGAAACTTGACTTCTGTATATAAATCCTGAAACTTGAGCTGAAGAATAAAAGAACCCAGGATTTTCTGCCCTTTCTCATTGAAACCATGAACCATTAACTTATCCCTCCTAAGATGTTAGATATCAAATGATAATCCTCTTAATACTTTTAAACTCATAAGATTGATAGAAGAACCTATGTCAATCAGTATTCAATTGATTAAGATGCCATCACTCTCTACGATAACATAAAAAGGATGGTTGTGATCCGATGTTTTCAACATAAGATCTTCTTCAAAAAATATGATTAATGGGAGATCTTGAGTTTGCAATGATTCAGTCATACATTTTTCAGCAAAGTAAGCTTCATAACTCTTCGGATCTTTGAGAGCATGTATCAAATATTCTCGGAGGTCTTTTGACATCAAGAGAGCCTCGTACACACTCAGTTGTCGAGGGATCTTTCTTAGATGTGATAGAATATTATAAATTTTGGAATGAATCTTTGAAATTTTATTTATTCATGTACTTTATGAAGATTCTTTTTACAACTTCAACCAAATTGAATCACTTTGTCTTGCTTAGATTCTTCTGAAGAAGTAGTTTCTTCAAATTCACTTCTTATTCTGGAGGATTGACCGAAAGGGCTAGACTAATTTTTTAACTTCATACATTTCATACGTGATGATATCTATGAGTCTGACTCTTCTTCATCAGAGAAACATAAATCTTCATCTGAACTGTTATATTTTTCTTGAGTCATTAAACAAAATTTAGATGTTAACTTCTGAAGCACTTCTTGCTTTCTTGATAAGAATTTTTATGGGTTGGTCGAGTCTATCTGACTACCCTTATCATTTTGGAGTAACTAATGCTGAAGAACATCTGATATCACATAAATGATTTAGCGTGTCTCTACTAGACAAGATTCACCATTATCTTCTTCATCCGATTCAATAATACGAGGTTTAGGCATAAAGTCTACAAGCCTAAATGATTGTTTTATCGTGTGGTGATACTCCTCTAAATTAATAATCTTTTGAGTTGTAGTTCTCTTCTTGATCTTCTTTTTCATAGCCGACTTCTCTGATTTATGAGGCCTGCATCTAGTAGACTGCTCCTTGTGCTGTGATGAAGTAGCTTTATCAAAATATCATTGAGAAGCCCAAATACTTGGTTTAGGCATCTCTTTTGAGTCCAACATAGGTTCAAGTTGTGATTTCCACTTACCACTAGGGACGTCTTTTGGCTGCTTCAGCATTTTCATGGTGTTCTTAAAGACTACCATTTTTTTACTCTTCAATCTGAATTGATTTTTCTTTCTTTTTAACTTCGATGGATGATACAGAAGAGGATGTAATCATCCTTGTAGACTCTCTTTTTGGGTTGATTAGAACACTATCAGATAATGTAAATTCACCTCAATGATACTTTCTTTCTATCCAATCTTTGAATACATAACAATCTTCAGTAGGATGGCTTATCATCCGATGATAGAGACAGTAATTTGGATTACTTACTTGATCAGCCTCTTCAGGCCTTTTAATTTATAATAATTGTAGACCAGCTTTGACTTCTTACCAAAATAATTTAGCCACACTGTCCCTTATAAAGGAATATTTTTTGTTCAACTTTTCTTTAAGAGATGTCGCATTTGCTCATCATCTCCTATTATTTATTTTGGATGCTCCCCACCACTTGGAAAAGTCTGAGGTTTATCATTGGTTCCCAATACCAATTTTGGTTGTGAATTAAAATGGACAAGCTTCTTATCATCATTATATATTGGCTATTTTTCTTTATCCACATTATATATCACCTGCTTTTCATCATTTGAGCTATAGGAAATGGCATGAGTTTCATTTCTTCTTGAGTATGAAGGTTTGTTTCTTTTTGCCTTATCTATATAGATTTTAGGCTTAGGGTGATTCAACTTTTCAACTTTGGCCACCCTATCAAGCAAGTCTTGGAATATTGTAATTGATGTTATACATAAAAATAGTGTCACTTTATCATCCATATTGCCCATTAGCAATTGGATTGCATGTTCTTCTTCCAATTGTTGCTCACATTTCATACTTAGGGTATACCAATGACTTTTGAATTTTGTCACTGACTCATCTTTTCTCCTCTTCAGTAAGGCAAGGTTAGTGATTGCTATTTTCTCAGTTACACTAGCGAACCTCTTCACAAATATTGTATCTAACTCAATAAAGTTTTTAACTGGATCATTCATCAATTCTATATACCACTTGAAAGCAGCTGAGGTATGGTTGTTGATGAACTGATAGAAAAGTTGCATACCATTCTCTCCTGTATTACCATAAGTAGCCTTAAATTAGGCTAGATGTTGCTTTGGGTTACCAAGCCCACTGAAAGTAATAAATTTTGGCACTGAGTAACCTTTCTAATATGACACTTAATCATATTTAGCTGGGTAAGGGTGACCTTTACTCACCAACTTTTCAGCTTGCTCTAAAGCTATAACTTCCTTTATCATTTTGTTGATTATTATTTCTAGCTGAGCAGCTATTATCATTCTGGGTGTGCTAGCCATATTTTGAATTATCAGTTGAAGAGGTAGTTAGTTAACTTCATTCCTCACTTCAGGTGTGGCATGTAGGAACTTGAGAAACAACGTGATATATAAGTTGTATTATTAGCTACCTGTTGATTAATCAGACAAAATAGGTGCTACATTTGACATAATATTCTTATGTGACATATATATATATATATCATGATATTCATTTGTACCATCATGTCATTCATCTTGGTACCAAGCTGTATAATTTTCTTATTTTTAACTTCCATTTGACACTACATTTATCTTTTCTCTCTAGCTAGCGCTACGACGCCAACAAGCACAAGCTCTTCTTCTTCCTCTATTTCTAGTTGTTGTTCTACTCCTTGCTTATCTTCAGGGGAAGAACTTAACTATCCTTCTCCTTGTGCATTTGTAGGGACAGTTGTTATTAGGGCTGAACGATGATGGTGATTATAAAAGCATGTACCAGGCTGATCATTTCCTAATTCAACCATATAAATAGCTTCAACACCCAATATTTCTTTCTCATGTTGATCTTCTTCTTCTTTTCTTCAGCAGAGATTGAAGATCCATCTTCTACTTGCTTCTGTGAACTCTTCTTCATAAACATCGAATTTAGGTTCAAGCTCCCTATTCTTGTTGATGATCGAGTAGAAAGTTCATCTATATCTCGACCATATAGATGACTTCCACTTCCATAGTGTCCTCTTCATTATCTTCTTCTTGCACATGAACTGATTGACATTTCGGGATCTCCGGTTCGTATTGAACAAGCACTTCTTCCATTAAAGGACTACGATCAAAGTCAACATTCTCTTATGGGGGTGAATTTGATCGACAATGGGATCCCTTAGAGGATTCTCTAGGGTGTCGACCATCATGTCTTTTATCAGTGATATCCCTTCTTTTAGGTATCCACTTCTGGTGGGTTATTTTTTAGGCAAATTTTTGAATATGTACATCATATGTCACACCTCTTTCTTCATAATTTCATAACGGGGCCTTGCTTATCCTTTCATTGGGACCTTTCAGTAGTGGATTCTTGGACATGTAATCCGAGTGTCACACTCCAATGCTCACCACGCGAAGCATACTTGGCTCAATGACTATGTACCATAAGAGATGGAAACCTCCTTAGTGGAGCTTCATTATTTTCAATAACCACAGGCCTCTAAAATTTTCTTTTCATTAAGCTTCTATCCTTGGCTACTTTAAGAACGATTGTGTATTCTGGAAAATAGTATTTTAGGTTGTCTCTTCTGTGGTGGTGGAGCTTGTCATGTTGAATCTAGAAAGACTGCTTCACCTCACCAGTAGAGTTATTCCTTTTTACCCATTTTAGATTATCAAAGCTATTATGAGTAGGAATACTCACTTCTGGTGGCAGTATTGCTTATTCACTAGGTCGTTCAAATGGGATTTTTTGATCCCTCAACTCAGCATTTCTTCTTCTTCTTTTCCTGCTTGTTAATTTGCTACATGATGAGGAAGCTTCATGATCATATTTTCCTGGTACTAAAGGTTTGATCAATGAAGCAATTATACCATGAGGAATTAAAGACATAATTTGCCCACTGATGGTTCTTTTCATCACGGGGACTTTAGATTGACCTAGTCTTTTAAAAATAGAAGTTCTCTATTGGGAGAACTCTTTAATAGCGGTTGGTTGCCGAACTGGTTGGCCAATAACACTAGTACGAGCTTCAGTAACCTGAGGCCTCCCAGCATGGACTTGAATGAGTGTACCACGGGTGGGTACTTTAAGAGTTACAACTATAATAGAAGGAAATTCAAGCTACGAAATTAAATGGTAGCTCCAACATCTCCTATGTTGATGACAGTGTTGGCTAAGCAGAAGTTCGCACCACGCCATAGCTGGACAGTGAAAAGAGTGCTTTATAGACCCATTCTTTAAAAGTGAAAGATGGGGATTAATAATTAGTAATTATTATTTCGCCCCATTCTTTCAAAAAGCAGAGGTACTACATAACAAAATAATAGTATAATAAAGATATACTCTACAGAATAATTCATTCGACATAGAGTCTCACACATTAGTAATTTGAATTTATTACACATTTAAATCACCATTTTTATTTTAAATTTTTAAATATTTTATTGCCACTATAGCACATATATGACTAGTCAAATATTAAAAAAAGAATCCTATCCCTAATGGAGTTACCAAAAATTTGTGGGCTCCAAAAATTTGCCACTGACCTCTCGACAATTTTAAGAGAGTATGATTTTAAATGTGTCGGTGTAATTTTTAGAAGGCGGATGGAATAGTAGATAAAACACTACCAAGAGATTTCATCCTCATTTGGTGAGGTCTTTAGATCTGGTTCCAGGTTTCCTATAGCAAGCCCCTATAGTTAATTACCCCTCTCAATGTTGAGAGAGAACTTTCGATTAAGGCTAGTCGTTAGATCGCTAAATGCATAGCGTGTAGTAGCAACATGTGGAGTTTAAAATTTAGATTTATGAAATTCACCATCTTAGCTCAAAGCAAATTGTTGGGGGAATGATGACGTACCCGATCTAAATCTCATAGTTCCATCTCTCAGTCCATGGTCCTACTTAGTTAGAGGAGGTAGTCGACCCAACCTGACCGAAGGATCTTTATCAGCAATATATGGGTCATGTCATCCAAGAAATCTTATAGACCTGGGGTGGTGTTTGTCTAAGAAAATAAGTTTAAGTGCACCTTAATTAATAGAGGGCTTTTTTCCCTATGTGGTGTACCCTATGATTCATAACTCAAAGGGCATAGCCATTGGGGAACATACGGGCTACGATCGTGATCGTAATATAATAGAGCCTTACTAGCCAAACCACCTGATCAGAGGACTCTAGTATAATTGCATCATTTATGGAGCCTACTGGCCAAGCCACACAGTTGAAGGACATAGCAGAACACTTGATTTGATATTGGCTTCTATGTGAGCTAGAGTTTTCTTAATTTATCACCTCCGATAAATAATTACGGAAGGTAGATAGAATGAGTTTTTCTTTAAGCTTTTAATGATTGAATTTTATTTAAGTATTTTTTTAGATTGATACTTGATTTAAGTTAATTTGATTTGAAATTAAAATCATATTTTGATGGAAGTATCCCCTCGGGTTGAGATCACTATTCAACACAGCTATCATCGGGGTAGTTAATTGATTAAATTGAATATATTTAAGAACTTTATATCCTGTCAACTCTGTTTAGCTCCTAATAGAGAATTAGATCTACTGTCACAGGACATAATTAGCTTTTAGATATTTTACTAAGTTGAAATTCTTATAACAGATTTTTTAGTTTTGTTAACCCTGACCCAGTCCTAAGACTAAACCGTAAGCAACCCGCGACAAAGATCCTTGAAGCTTGAATCTAAACATTGATAGTATACCCATCCGGGTGTATTTAAGAATGCCTTAATTAATGCCTTCTATTTGCTTGTATGATGTGTTGCGAATCCCGTGGCATAGAAGGCATTTTAATTTAAAATATTACTCACACTTGGGTTGCTTGTTGAATTTTCCAATTCTCAAATATCATTTGGCTTGTAGTTGTTAAAGAACTTTCAATTTTTTATCAATTAATCACTTTCAACTTTTATTCTAAGCCAAAAAAGAACTGATTTACATCTATAAATGAGTATTGAGTTTATATAGATTTTATTACATTGTAAATCCTTTTATAAATTTCATTTGAATTAATCTTACAACTAAGCACTGAGATATGTCATAATTCTCATGCGCTTTAAATATAACTTCAAATACAGGATTCAAGCGATCCTTTTAAAGGCTACATTCATGAGTGATCATGAGTTGCCTAATCGAACTTGTACTTGTAAAAATGCCACCAAATTACTAGCACATTATTGTTCTAAATTTAAAATTGAACATTTAAATTGACCACCAATCATTTGTCCTTTGATATTCAATTGAGATCCTTATTTCTTTGATGTCAAAGCGATTATTCGTGTTATTCACATTGATTACTTGTTTGTGAATTTAATACTTTGAGTATTGAATAAGAGGCTCTATTCACATAAACAAACATAAACTCCAATATCCCTAACTCCACATTAGGTTTCATATTTAGTGAATGACTGGACTTCAAGTTTTGTTATAATTCCTTTAACATTTAACTCCCCCTATCTCAGTTAAAACTTGTTTAGTTGTTTAGTTCTCCCTCCCTTTTTTTGTTTGAGAAATTTACAAGAACATAGACTCACTTAATTTTTTTCTATAAGATTGGGTCCTTCATTAATCCCTCCAATCTCTATAAATAAGGTTAAGAGGTGGGGTGGGGACTTCTATTTCATTCCATTTGTTTGATGAGTTAGAGTGCTTAAAAGAGAAGGGATAGTTTTTTTTAGTGGGCTTTCAGCTTTACTAAAGTAAATCTTATAAGTACTTTTTACCTCTTTTCCCTTTGATTTAATATTTTACCTTTGTATTCATTGTATGTTCTTTTCCCTCCCCTCTTTTTTCTTATTTGATTATTTTAATTTGAATTTAGCTTTAGTTTAGTGCTGCTTTTATTCTTTATTTCATTTTTTCCAAAGATTTTGAAATTTCAGAGATTTCACTAGGGTAGAGACATCTAACAATTTTGAGGCCTTCCCATCATGCCTCGATGAGCATGATGGTTGGTGTTTGCAACACCTGGTCAATTTTATTATGTCAAGTCCTGATGAGCATGATGTGGCCTTCAAACATATAAAGAAACACATGGCATACAATCCATATAGATAATATTTCCTCTTTTTCACATTCAAACTCAAATCTATTGCACATTCACCAAAGCTGAGCGAGATGGAGGGAGATGCCAGAAACCAAGTGAGGAACTCTCCTGATGATGGTGTTCCTCTTTGGTTATGGTAAAAGGAAATGTCAGAAAGAGATGGAGAGGGAGATGCCAGAAATTAAGAGAAGAACCTGCCTGATGACGGTGTTCCTCTTCGGTTGTGGCAAAAGGAAAGATCGGAAGGATAAAAATCAATGGATGTGAGTTTAATTTGAAGAAGGTTGTGCTTGTTATTTTAAGAAATAGATCAAGAAGGGGGGAAGGGAGTTTTTGGCCAAGTGAGGATGAAGGAAAGAGGAAGATTTCGATTTTTTTTGTAGGTGAGAGAAATTTTGATTTTGTGAGTGTGAGGAAAGAGGATGGAGATGATTTTGATTTTGTGAGAAATGAGAAAAGAGGAAGGAGATTATTTTGGTTTTGTGAGGGTGAGGAAATAAAATGGAAGAAGAGAAAAGGAAGCCTACCTTTTGACATGAGAGAGAAGGAAGAAGAAGAACTTATTGTCTGAGGGGAGATCAAGAAGAAAAGTTTCTTCTTCTTAAGGGAAAGCCATGAAAGAGGGGGGAACGATTGGAGGAGGAAAGATGTGTGCAATAGAGTCGTTCGAACGGACGAGCAGGAGGGAGGAAGCTTTGATCAGGATCATGCATGAAGAGGAGGCTGAGCCGTGCATGCATAAAGAAGAAGGGCTCAGGTAGGGTCATGCGTGAAGAAGAGGTTGAGCCGAACGATTTTAGGAATTAGTTTAGATTTAGGTTAATTAGGATTAAATTAGGGCATTTAATAATATATTTTATTGCTTAATAGACTTTAATATGAACTTTACGCTGACCTCAATATAGGGTTGATATATATATGTTGATTTAAGGTTATTCTGATGTTCCGAGAACAACGGCACAATTCGTTTCACAATCGGAGGTCTTTTGGTTCAAGTCGGCATCAAATTGGGTCAGTTTTAGCTCAAAATGCGTGTTATCATTTTCGACCGCTCAATTTTCATACGAACTTGTCCAAATTGAGTTTGAATAGTCTTACTTGATAGATTTCAATGTTAAAAAATTAATGACACAATCAATTTTACAAATAGAGGTCGTTTGGTTTAAGTCGGCACCTCCTGACCTTGATATGCGTATAGGCGTGTTGATGACTCGATCGCTTGATCGGTTGATCATTAGGTTGTGTAATATTTATATTATGACCAGTTTTGATGTTCTAAACACAATGGAAAAGTCCATTCATCAATCAGAGATCATTTAGACTGATTTTGGCGATGTTCAGTGTATTTCAGCCTTGATTTGCATGTTGTCACTTTCGATCATTTGACATTTGCACATACTCATCTGAATTAAGTGTGATCCATCTCATTTGGTAGTTTTTGATATTTCAAAGCTAACAACATGATCAATTTTATGAACGGAGATTGTTTGGATATCATCGTAGCTTTCTAACTCTGATATGCACGTCGACACATTGATAGGTCGATCGATTTATTGATTGATTGTTAGATTGTGCAATATTTATATTCAGACCAATTTTGATGTTTTGAACGAGATGGAAAAGTCCATCATTGATCGGAGGTCATTTGGACTTATTTTGGAGATGTTTGGTGCATCTCAGCTCTGATTTGTGCTCTGAAGCATCCAAAGTCGATCGAATTCATTTCATAGGCCCGATTCAACTGATGTGGTATATATGAAGGTCAACACTTCTTAACCGCAAGCTTGCATGACTCTCCTCTCAACCGTTCCCTCCTAGCCGAAGAACTAATCCCGCTCTTGATCCCTATTTCTCTTCATTTGAGCCTCCAACCGTATGATTTCTCTATTCGCCCTCTTCTACCTCTCATTTTCCCTTAACCATAAGGAAACCGAACTGAGCCTTCCCTTCAGTTTCTCCCTTCTAATCGGTCGCAACAACCCATAAGCTTTCCTCCACCTCCGGTCATTTCTTCCTTCCAATCATCAGACAAACCAAAATCCTCTCTCCTTCTTGTATTTTCTTCCTTCTAATTAGACGTAAATCCCAACTCTTCTTGGCTTCCTTTCACAAAGAGTTGCTAAGAGGTAATTTTTCATTAGGAAGATTCCTCTTTGTCTGTGCATTTTCCCATTTTTCTCTCACTCTCTCTATCACTACTGCAAGCCTAATAAATAGTTCTCTTTCATTTCCCCCATTCATCCATTCCAAACTACAGCCAAACTCCTCTTATATCTCTGCAACCGAGCCTCCCCTCGCAGCCACAATACCCTCTTTTCCTCTCATCCGAAATAAGAAATCAAATTTCAAAGTGCAATTTGTGGATATGTATGAATGGAAATGTGGAAGTATATAAGTATATGTGTTTATTTTGCAAGTTTGAAATCCTCGTCATGCTCATTAGGGTGTGACGAGATGAAAATCGACTGCGGTGCCGTAAGACATCACTCGCTACACTCATTAGAGCGTACTAAGTAAGCCAAAATTATTAGATGTCGCTCCACATATGCTGAAATGCTATTGAAATTTGGACTAAAATCTAGGACTTAAATGGATTAAAATAAAAATCACCTAAACTTAAATTTAAATAAAAGGTGTATAGTAAATACAACGACAAACACTAAATCAAAGAAAATAGATGTGAAATACTTAAAGGAACTTTGAAAGAATAAAACACTTACTTAGAATGTAATCAATTATTTCTCCCCTTTCAAACTCCAAAGCACCCTAAGCAAATTATATGAATTGGAAGGCCCTCTTAGCCCTATTTATATAAATAGAAAGTAATGTGAGACCCATCTTTGTTTAAATTAAATATGATGATGGGTTAGATGGGTAATTATATGAGACAATAGTTTTCCTAAATATAACTTTCCATGGCTTAAGTTGAATCAGAATAACAAATGTAAATTCCCTGATAAAGTGAATTCACATTCTTGTAAATTCCTCAAAATTAAATAAGCTTTAATTGAAATTTACAGAGACTAATACTAAACTCATAAGAAACTTGCAATAAATTTGAAGTCTAATTTCAAATAAATAAGGAATTTGATACGGAGTTAAGGATGAATCTAAATTGGGTTTAATTACTCTTATATGAATAAGGAGATGATTACAACGCCAAAGAATAAGCATGAATATGGCTAAAGAAATAATCACTGAAATTGGTATAAATTATTAAAAGTGATTTAAATTGAACACAATCAAGTTTGGAGAATGAATATTATTAACCTCCATATATGTGCCATAAGTCGATGTCAAGCTCACAAGTCGAATGGACTAATGAATACTTTTAGAGAACAAATTAGAGCTAACATGTGCCAAACATCATTGAAATCAGTCCAAATAACCTTTGATCAATGAACGGACTTCTCCATTATGTTCAGAATATCAAAATCGATCAAAATATAAATATTGCATAATCTAAAGATCAACCGATCAAGCGATCGAGCTATTAATGTGCCGATGAATATATCGAGGTCAAGAGGCCATGATGATATCCAAAGGATCTCCGTTCATGAAATTGGTCATGCTGTTAGCTTCAAAATATCAAAAACTACTTAATAAGACTATTCATGCTCAATTTGGATGAGTCAGTGCAAATGTTGAATGATCAGAAGTGATAGTGCAAGAGGATAAAATACAATGGATGTTGTCAAAATTATCCCAAGTGACCTTCAATCTATGAAAAAACTTCACCAATGCATTTAGAACATCAAAACTGGTCAGAATATAAATATTTCACAACCTGATGATCAACCAATCAAGCGATCAAGTCATCAATGCGTCTACATACATATCGAGCTCAAGGGGAACCAACATAAATCAAACAACCTCTGTTCATAAAATTAATTGCACTGTTAGCTTTGAAATATCAAAATCTATCATGTAAGGTTGTTCGCACTCAATTCAAATAAGTCTGCATGAAAATTGATAAAATGATAATGCATTTTGAGAAATTGACCGATTTGATCGACTTGAAGCAAATGGCCTCGATTGAATAACCGTATTCGAATATCGAATAACCTTGAATCAACATATATATCAACTCTATATTGAGGTTGGCATAAAGTTCACATTAAAGTAGATTAAGCAATAAAAAAATCTATTTAAAAGCCCTAATTTAATCCTAATGCTTTAAATCCCACTCAAATGACCCAATCCAGCCCTAATCCTTCACGCATGACCGACCCAGCCCTAATCCCTCATGGATGATCCACTCAGCCTCTCCTTCACTTGATTCTTCTTCATCTCGATCACACGAGGAAAGCTTCACATGCAGTTCACCGCCCTTGATCCATCTCCCCTTCAACCGCTCCTCCTCCAACCGTTCCCCCACTTTTCCTTCTACTTACCACAACCGAAAGGAGGAGGTGGGGCTCCCTCTTTTTTTCTCCCCTTCAAACTGAAAAAGCTCACTTCAGTTTTCCTCTCCTTCCTCTCCGATCTCCCTTGTCAAAACTGCAAGCCAAAACCTTCTTCCTATTTTCTCCAAACGCAAGCAAGGGTAGGGCTTCTCTCCTTCCTGTTCCTTATTCTTCTTGTCTTCTTCAACTTCTCAATTTCTTTCATTTTCTTTGAAACCAAAATCACTTCTTCTTTTCCTTTTTCTTCTCATTTCCTCCCAAATTGAAATTTCTTTCATTTTCCCTAAAATTGAAAATCTCTCTTCTTCCTCTTCTCCCACCAAAACTCCTCCCAAACTGAAATTTCCTTTCCAATTCCCATTAGGAGGGTTCTTCTCTCAATTTTTGGCATCTCCCTTTCCATCTCCTTCAAACCTTTCCTTTTGCCACAATTGGAGAGGGACACCATCATTAGGCGGGTTCTTCTCTTAGTTTCTGGCATCTCCCTCTCTGTCTCATTGCCGATCATTACAAACACAGAAAAATGAGTCTAAACATGTGTGATGTGATTGTGTATATGTATATGCTTGTCTCTTTGCAGATTTGAAGGCCTTATCATGCTCATTAGGGTATGATGAGATGAAAATCGGCTGCGGTATCGCAAGACACCGCCTGCTATATTTATTAGAGCATACCGAGTAAGCCAACATCTGTTAGATGTCGCTTCCCTTAGCCAAAATGATGCCAAAATTTCGTCAAATGTTTGGACTTAGAAAAAAAGGGGAAATAAAAAGAAAGAATCAAGATTTATTTAACAAAAAAATAAATAAATAAATAGTAAAAAATTATCAAATTATAATTGAATTAAACAAGTCAAATGAATATACAAAATAAATATAAATGTGAGCATAAGAAAAAGGGAATTGTTCTTTATAACTTAGAATTGGAATGATTTTCAAGATGACCACGAGATGAATTTAAAAGAGATGAAATAATTCATAAATAAATTTTATTGGGGATTCAGTGATTCATAAATAAATTAAATGATATGCTTCAAACAAAGAAGAGATGACTGAACTCAGTTAGATCCGTCAGATTTGTAATAAAGTTTGAGTTCCATTGATACACATATAAACTATATGCTTCACATAATTTCAGAGAAAGTTTTATCTAAATAATGAAAATTTCTTATGAATTGAAACATAGACTTCAAGCATGGAATTCAAATGAAATTTGTAAGTGATCGCAATAGAATTCCATGGAATCTGAAAGCTTAACTTCAAGCGATAGAATGAATAGAAATAGCTGCAAAAAAATTTATGTTAAGCTCCATAATTTGGTTTAAAAATGAGAGCTTAATTAAATGACTCATTGGTAAATGTGAATGGTTTGAACTTTACAATACTTTCGGAATATCTATATGATCATAAATGAAACTCCTTATGTCTATGAGGATGAATAAAGCTTTTCACTGAATGTTTCTAAATGTAATCAATGAAGAATCAAATGAAAATGATTCTACATTTGTATAAATACAAAATTAAATATTAAAATAACACAAAATCAGTGGATTTTCAACACATCATACAAGCAAATAGAAGTCATTAATTAAGGCATTCTAAAATATACCTGCATGGACCTCGACACCATGCTGAATGCTTAGATTCAAGTGTCTGAGGATGCTGTGCGGGTTGCTTTTCTGTTTAGTCTTAGGGTTGGGTCCGAGTTAACAAAACTTAAAAATTCAATTATTATAAGAATTTCAATTTATTAAAATATCTGAGAAGCTAATTTTTTTTCATGTGATAGTAGATCTGACCCTTTGTTAGGAGCTAAATAGAGTTGACAGGATCTAAAGTTCTCAAATATATTCGATTCAATCAATTAACTACCCCAATGATGACTATATTGAATGGTGGATACTTCCATCAAAATATGATTCTAATTTCAAATCAAAATAACTCAAATTAAATGTCAATCTAAATGAAAAATATAACATATCATTAAGTGTTAAATGCTTAAATAAAATTCAGTCTCTAAAAACATAAAGCAAAATTTAACTCAATCCACCTTCCACAATTGTTTGTCCGTGTTATACTATGTTCACTCTCAGTCAATCTCACACTAGTAAGGATGTGGCTCGTGTCCTCTGACTTCGTGGCTTGGCTAGTAGGCTCCATATATGATGCAATTACGACCAGAGTCCTCTGATCGGGTGATTTCAGCCAAATGGAACCATTATATTATGATCATGACCATAGCTTGTATGCTTCCCAATGGCTCTGCCCTTTGAGTTGTGAATCATAGGGTACACCTGATAGGCTAAAAAAACCCTCTAAACTTGTCTCCTTAGACAAATACCACCCCAAGTCTACAAAGATTTCTTAGACAATGTAACACATGTGTTGCTGATAAGGATTCTTCGGTCAGGTTGGGTCGACTACCTCCTCTGACTAAGTAGACTAGGGACCATGATAGCCTGGGATGATGGAGCCATGGGATCTATACCGGGCATGTCATCATTCCCCCAACCATCTTAAGCTAATAATGATGAATTTCATAAATTCTAAATTCTAAATGAAATTTCAAAACTCTACATGCTGCTACTATACGCTATGCCTTTAGCGATCTAATGATTAGCCTTAATCAAAAGTTCTCTCTCTCTTATTGGGAGGGGTAATTAACTATAGGTGCTTTATACGAAACTTGGAACCAGATCTAAAGTCCTCACAAAATGAAGGAAAAATCTCTGGGTACTGTCTTATCTACTATTTCATCTGCCTTCTAAAAATTATATCGACACTCAAAATCACACTCTTTTTCCATCATTTATCGAGAGGTCGGTGGCAAATTTTCCGAGCCCACAGATTTTTGGTGACTCTGTTGGGGACAAGATTCTCTTTCCATTTTTAACTAGTCATATACATGTTATATTAGCAATAAAATATTTAAAAATTCAAAACAAAAATGGTGATTAAGATGTGTAATAGATTCAAATTACTATTTTAAGAGACTCTACGTCAAATGAATTATTCTGTAGTGTAAATTTTTATTATATTATTATTTTTTTTGTAGTACCTCTGCATTTTGAAAGTATGGGGTGAAATAGTAATTATTAATTTCTATTCCCCATCTTTCACTTTTGCAGAATGGATCTACAAAGCACTCCTTCCACTGTTCAGCTAAGGCGTGGTGCAAACATCTGCCTAGCCAATGCTGTTATCAACACAGGAGATGTCAGGGCTACCATTAAATTTGGTAGTTTGAATTTCCTACCTATCGTAGCTACAACTCCTGAAGTCCCCACCTATGGTACACTCAACCGAGGCCATGTTGGAAGGCCTCAGGTTACTAAAGCTCATACTAGCCATGTTCATCAATTAGTTCAGCAGCCAACCGCGGTTAAGGAGTTCTTCCGACAAAGAACTTCAATTTTTAAAAGACTAGGTCAATCTGAAGCCCCCATTATGAAAAGAACCGTTAGTGGGCAAATTGTGTCTTTAATGCCTCAATGGTATAACTGTTTCACCAATTAAACCTTTTGTACCTAGAAAGCATGATCATGAAGCTTCCTCATCAGAAAGCAAATTAACCAGAAGGCAGTGAAGAAGAAGAAATGCTGTTATGAAAAAGAGATGTTTATGAAAAAGAGATGTTTCATTAATCATTCATGTGCAAGAAGAAGATAATGAAGAGGACACTATGAAAGTGAAGTCATCTATATGGTTAGAGATAGATGAACTTTCTGCTTAGCATCATCAGCAACATGAATCCACAGAGCTTGAATCTGAATTTGATGTTTATGAAGAGTCTTCACAGAAGCAAGTAGAAGATGGATCTTCAATCTCTACTGAAGAGGAAGAAAAATAAGATCAAAATGAAAAAGAGATCATGAGTGTTGAAGCTATCTATATGGTTGAACCAAGAAATGATAAACCTGGTACACGCTTTTATAATCAACATCATCGTTCAGCCCTAGCAACAACTGCCCTTACAAACACATAAGGAGAAGGATAGTCAAGTTCTTCCCTGAGGATGAGTAAGGAGCAAAACAACAATAAGAATTAGAGGAAGGAGAAGAGCCTATATTGATTGACACCATGGCACTAGCTAGTGAGCAAAGAGAAATGCAGTGTCAAATAAAAGTCAAAGATAATGAAATTGCACAGCTTGGTACCAAGATGAATGACATGATGGTACAAATGAATATCATGATAGATATATTGTAGAAGAATATCATATCAAATGTAGCACCTGTCTTATTTGCTAATCAATAAGTAGCTAATACAACCTCTAAACCACTAATCAGTACCTCAAGCTCCTAGACATGCTACATGAAGTGAGGAATGAAGTTAACCAACTACCTCTCGGTCGATAATTTAAAATATATGCTTGCAGAATGATAACATTTACCTAAAATAATGATTAATGAAAAGATAAAGGCTTATAGCTTAGTAAGCTAAAAGTTGGTGAGTAAGTTACCTTATGATGATCAAGTGTCCTAGAAGGTTACTCAGTGCCAAAATTTAGTACTTTCAGTGAGCTTGGTAACCCAAAGCAACATCTAGCCCAATTTAAGGCTACTTGTAGTAACACAGGAGGGAATGATGCGCTATTTTTTCATCAATTTGTTAGTAGCCTAACCTCAGTTTCTTTCGAGTGGTATGCAAAATTATTGAATGATTTGATTAAAACCTTTGCTGAGTTAGAGACAATACATGTGAATTGGTTCACTAGTGCCATTGAGAAAATAATAATCGCTGATCTGGCTTTGTTGAAAAAAAAAGAAAAGATGAGTCAGTGACAAAATTCATAAGTCATTGGCGTAACCTAAGTATGAAATGTGAGCAACAATTGGAAGAAGAACATGTGATCCAATTGCTAATGGGCAATATGGATGATAAAATGGCACCATTTTTATGTATGATATCAATTATAACATTCCAGAACTAGCTCTAAAGGGTGGCCAAATTTGAAAAGCTGAATCGCCCTAAGTCTGAAGTCTATGCAGACAAAGCAAAGAAAAACAAACCTTCAGACTCAAGAAGAAATGAAACTCATGCCGCTTCCTATAGCTCAAATGGTGAAAAGTGGATGATATAAAATGTGGATAAAGGAAAAAAGCCAATATAAATGATGATAAGGGAAAGAAGCCTGTCTATTCTAATCCATAGCCAAAATTAGTATTGGGAGGCAATAATAAACCTTTGAATTTTCCAAGTGATTGAGAGCATCCAAAATAAGTAACAAGAGATGATGAGCGAATGTGGCCATCTCTTAAGGAAAAGATGAACAAAGATTATTCCTTTAGAAGGGATAATATGGCTAAATTATTTTGGCAAGTAGTCAAAGCTGGCCTAAAATTACCAGAAATTAAAAGTACTGAAGAAGTTGATCAAGTCAATATTCCAAATTACTATCCCCATCATCGAATGATCAAGCATCCTATCAAAGATTATTATGTCTTCAAAGATTGCCTAGAAAGGAAGTATTGGTGAGGTAAATTTACATTATCCGATAGTGTTCAAGTCAACCTGAAAGAGAGTCTATAAGGATGATTACGTCCTCTTCCATATCATCCATCAAAGACAATAGAAGGATAAATCAATTCAGATTGAAGAATGGGAAAGTAGTCTCAAAAGAATGGGTGGTTTGACATGAAAATAGAAGCCTAAACTAAGTATTTAAGCTTCTACTTGGTATTTTGATAAGGTTACTTCATCATAACATAAGGAGTAGTCTACTAGACATAGGCCTCATAAATCAAAGAAGCCGGCTAAGAAAAAGAAGATCAAGAAGAGAACTACAACTCAAAAAACTATTAATAATTAGAGGAGTATCACCACCCCGCAAGACAACCATTTAGGCTTACAGAATTTATGTATAAACTTTGCATTGTTGAATCGGATGAAGAAGATAATGGTGAATCTTGTCCAGTAGAGACATGCTGAATCATGTATGTGATATCAGATGTTCTTCAGCATCAGTTACCCTAAAATGATAAGGGTAGTCAGATAGACTTGACCAACCCATCAAAATTTTTATCAGGAAAATAAGAAGAGCTTGAGGAGTTAACATCTGAATTTTATTTAATGACACAACAAAAAGATAACATGTCAAATGAAGATCTATGTTTCCCTAAAGAAGAAGAGTCAGACTCATTGATATCATCACGTATGAAATGTATGAAGTTGAAAAATGAGTTTAGCCTTTTTAGTCAATCCTTCAGAATAAGAAGGGAATGTGAAAAAACTACCTCTTCAGAAGAATCTAAATAAGATAAGGTGATTCAAGTTCAGTTGAGAAGTGGTAAAGTCTTACCACCTTCATCAAAGAAGGGAAATGCAAAAAAATACAAAGGAAAACAAATTGAAGTCAATGAAGACATCATTCCAAAAATTCCTAAGATAAAGCCTAAATCAAACGAAAAGATTGATTATAATATTCCCAAAGTCCTGAGAAAGATCCCTGCACAACTGAGTGTACACGAGGCTCTCTTGATGTCAAAAGATTTTCGAGAATCTTTGATATAGGCTCTCAAACATCCGAAGAGTTATGAAGCTTACTTTGCTAAAAAAAATGCATGATCGAATCATTGCAAACTCAAGATATCCTAGTAATCATATTTTTTTAAAGAAGATCTTATGTTGGGAACAATAGATCACAACCGTCCTCTATATGTTAGTATAGAGAGTGATGGCATCTCGATTAGTCAAATATTGATTGATCTAGGTTCTTCTATCAATCTTATAAATCTAAAGGTATTAAAGGGATTATCACTTGATATCCAACATCTTGGGAGAGATAAGTTGATGGTTCATGGTAATGAAAAAGGGCAAAAAATCCTAGGTTCTTTTATTCTTTCACTTAAGTTTTGGGATTTATATACAGAAGCCAAATTTCATGTAATCGATGTTGATACATCATTTAGAGCTCTCTTGGGCTAGCCATAGTTGCATGAGTATGGCATGGTTCCATCAACCATGCATCAATGTATGAAGTTCCTAAAAGAAGGGGAAGAGTTCAGAATTCCTAGTAACCTATAGCCATTCTTCGTCTATGAAGTAAAGATTTATGAAGTTGCAAAATATTTCATCTCTAAAGAGCCTAAGCCACAGAGCGTCTTAAAGTAGTAGCATCCACTTCAGGAACTAAAAAGCAACTTCATAAGGTGAAAGAACAGAAGCAAAAAAAGAAAGAAAGAAGGTAATGCCGACTCTCTCTAAAGCACTAGATTCTACATCTAAATCAAGAAAATGGGTTCCTCATTTGGGAAGTGACGCACAATAAGAAGAAGATATTTCTGTCGAGCCCAAGAGAACCTATGAACTTTCAAGAAAGGAAAAGTATGAAATAAGTGATTCCGATTCAGACTATGAATTTGAATCTACTTATGGAAATAAAGTTCAGAAGGTCATATCAAGAAGGATAGCTCACTTGACAGAGTCAGATGACTCCCTCAAAATTATATCCATTCCACAGCAGTACTTCAAAGAAATCACTCCACTAGAGGTTCATAATATTAAAGAATTGATAACATTCTATGTACCACCGTTGAGTGAGAGTGGTGGAATAGGAACTCTAGTTTATAAATTTGAAGAGTCTCAGCCTCACAATTTTAATTAGCCTACACAACATGAAAATTCTAATGAGCTAGTACCAACAAGAATACTAATATACTATCCACAGAAATTACGAAGAATGATGCATAAGTTTAGAATTCATATTGGAACTACTAAATATAGAACTCAAATCTTTAACAAGATGTGGAGCCAAAAAAGTCCTCAAGCATCATGAAGAAGTGATAAGTTTATCACTAAAGGTCTTGGGTTTATCCACAAATCTCATCAAAGTAAAGCTTGTTATAATATAAATGAAGCTGAGATCAAAACTAAAATGACAAAGAAAATGATCTCCATGAAATTCTTCTTACAAATGATGAAGAAGTAGAAGCCAAGCCTATGCCTGAAGAACTCGAAGATGGTAGACAAACAACTACCATGGATGAACTCAAAGAAATCAACCTAGGAGCTGAGGATGACCCCTGTCCAACTTTCGTCAGTGCCCTTCTACCTGATGAGAAAGTTGAAGAGATAAAAATGTTACTTTGTGAATTCAGGGATTGCTTAGCCTGGACATATTCTAAAATGCCAGGCTTATTCACTGATGTAGCAGTTCATAAACTGGATATTAAACCAGAGGTGATGCCTGTTAAGCAAGCTCCAAAGCGAATGAGATTGGAGATTGAAGAACATGTAATTGTAGAAACTAAAAAGCTGATTGAGCCAGGCTTTATCCAGAAGGAGAAGTATGCAGATTGGATAGCCAACATTGTCCCAATTATGAAGAAGAACGACCAAATCTGCCTCTGTATTGACTTCTTAGAGCTAAATAAGGTATGCCCAAAAGATGATGTTTCACTTCCAATATCAGAACTATTAGTGAAAAATACTTCTAACTATGATATATTCTCATTCATGGATGGATAATCGAGATATAATCAAATCAAGATGGCTCCTGAAGATGAGAAATACATATCATTTTAGACGCCAATTGGTATATATTGCTCCACAGTCATGCCTTTTGGCTTGAAAAATGCTGGAGCAACATTCTAAAGAGCCATGACACATATTTTTGATAAATTGATTCACCAGAAGGTGGAATGTCATGTTGATAATTTGGTGGTGAAGAGCTTAAATCATGAAAATTACTTTGAAGACTTGAGAATTGTACTGTAAAGAATCAAAAAATATGATCTCAAGATGAATCCTCTAAAATATGTATTCAGGGTATCCTCTAGAAAATTCCTTAGGTATATTGTACATCATAGAGGAATTGAAATTGATTCTGCTAAAATCAAGGCAATTATGAATATACTCCACTTAGAAAGAGCTACCCGTTCTTTACAAGGATAGCTTGCATTCATCTATCGATTTATATCAAATCTATTAGGATGTTGTCAATCATTTGCAAAGTTGATGAAGAAGGATGCTCCATTCAAATGGAATAAGGAGTGCCAAGAAGCCTTCAACAGCATTAAAATCTACATGTTAAATCCACCAATCCTTGTAATGCATACTCCTGGGAAGCCCCTCATTAGCTGCATTAGAAGAGTCCCTTGGAAAATTATTACGCAACACAATGAAGAAAGAAAAGAGAATGCTCTTTATTATATCAGTCGAAGATTAATAGGATAAAAAATGAGATACTCTCTGATAGAGAAGCACTATTTGGCTCTAATCTTTGCAGTCCAAAAGCTCCATCATTATATGTTATCTCACAAGATTACCCTCATCTCAAGGATCGATCTGCTAAAGTACTTGATGAGAAGACCAACATTGACAGATCACTTAGCAAGATGGGCAGTATTGCTTTTACAATTTGATATCATATGTGTTCCACAGAAAGCAGTGAAGGGACAAGTCTTAGCAGATTTTCTTACTGCACATCCCATCACTGCAGACTCTTCTCTTAATGATAATTTTTCCAATGAGCAAATTATCCTCATTTATGATAGAGAAAAATCACAAATTTGAGAAATGTACTTTGATGGAGCCTCATCGGTCAAACAAGTCAAACCTCTAAATTTCTCAAGGGCAAGAGCAAGAATCGGCATCATTTTCATAACACTAGAATAAGGGATACTGAGATGATCATATGGGTTGAATGAGCAAAGAACTAATAATAAAGCTGAGTTTGAAGCATTAGTAGCAGGTCTTGAAGAAGCTATTTTCATAGGCATTCAAAACATACATATTTTTGGCGATTCTGAGCTTATTATAAATCAAGTACTTGGCTTCTACAAAATCAACAAATTGAGTTAGCTTTCTATCAGAAGTGAGTTCATGACCTTATGAAGCAAATACCAAATATCGCACTAACTCGAGTCTCTCGATCTGAGAATAGCAAAGAAGATTACTTAGCAAAATTAGCTAAAGAAATGGAAAGTATGAATGGTGATTATATCATGATCTGGATATTTACTCAATGAATTCTAGAGCCAGCAAAGTACTAATCCTTACAAGTAGGGGGGTTATCAAATTTGACACAGTATGATGTGACTCAGGTTGCTCCTCATACTCCCCAAAATCAACAAGAAGTTATACCCAGAAGAGCTAAGAAAGACATTGCTTAAGAAAAGCAGTGTGAAGCCTTTATTGTCGAAGAGCCACATGATTGTAGGCAACCCTTCATCAACTACTTTAAAGAATAAAAAATACTAAATAATAAATCACTGGTAGCTCAAATCAAGAAGAGAATGTTGTGCTATGCTTTCGTCAACAACACTTTATATCGTAGATCTTTTAAACAAATGTGGCTATGATGCCTAGATGCAGATGAAGCTAGCAAAGTGATGGTTAAAGTTCATGAAGGACTTTGTGATGCACATCAGTCAGGCCCAAGATGGTAGTAAAAATCAAAAGGATGGGCTATTATTGGCCATATATGGTGAGAGACTATATCAATCATGCTAAGAAGTGCCATGAATGTCAAGTACATGGGAATATAATCCACCAACCTCCAAATCCACTACACCCAACAATAGCATCCTGGCCTTTTGAATGTTGGGGTACAGATGTAATTGGACCAATTGACCCACCGTCATCAGCTAGACATCGTTTCATCTTAGCAGCGACTAACTATTTCTTTAAGTAGGCTGAAGCTATCCCATTTAAAGAAGTTACTACTAGTCGAGTGATTAAGTTCTTTACACATAATGTAGTCTATAGATTTGGAGTTTCACGATGAATAATTTTTGATAATGGCACAACTTTTAAAAATACAAAGATTTATAGATTCATCGATCAACACAAAATCGATTGTCGATACTCTTGAATATACAGTCCAAGAGCAAATGGTTTGGCGGAGGCTTTCAATAAGACATTGGTCAAACTGCTCAAGAAGATCCTTACTCAAAATAAGAGAGAATGGCATACCAAACTAGCAGAGGCACTATAGGCATATTGAACCACCTACGAGATACCAACTAAAACCACTCTTTATTCATTGATATTTGGAACTAAAGTAGTTCTTCTGCTCGAAGTTGAGTTGCCTTCACTTCAGGTAGCCATCTAATACAATCTAACTGAAGATCAAAATGCTCATTTAAGGATGGAGGAACTCGACGTGCTTGATGAAATTAGATTATAAGCTCATCAAAATCTAGAGGTTTATCGAGCGAAGATCTCCAAGGCTTTGACCATACGGTGCGGCCTTAAACATTCCAAAAAGAGGAATTGGTCCTCGTACTGAGAAGACCAATTTTTCCTAATAAAAAATTTGATGATAAATTTGAGCCTAATTGGAAAGGCCCTTTTATCATTTAAAAAGTTTACCAAGGAGGGGCATACCAACTCATTAACTTAAAGGGCAAAAGACCAATGCCGCCAATTAATGGTCGATACCTGTGAAAGTATGATGACTACATTCTCAAGGTATAATAGAAATCCCTCTACAAGATAGGGGGCAATTTTTTAGTATATCTATTTAGGTCGACATTGTTCTTCATGCTGAGATCCCTAAATAAATATACTCACTCAAGATGAAAAAGTTTTTCCATGAATATTCCCTTATTACACAGGGGACATTTTTAGATTTATATGCATAGATGAAATCAATGTTACGTGTTAAAACTCTCTTAAGAGCATATCAATTCAAATATTGATGTATTTGCTTAATTTCATGTTGTGCTATAAGATGAGATCCTCAAATATATTCTAATTCAAGTTGACATCAAGCTTTACACCAAATCCTTGAATATGTCAATAATTATTATTATTAAGTTTCAGGTTCTTGCAGGAACAAAAAGAATATATATTTCTATGCATGAAAAGATAGCCATAAATGTCAAAAAATTTATCTCCCAAATTTGCCAAATTCTGGAGATCAAGTCAGAAGAACCCCCAATTTTGGAAGCTTCAATCAACTGAGTTGGAAAATCATCAACCCTACATCTTGAAGTCTAGGACACGGATGAGTTTTAAAGGTCAAACTCAATAATCCCATAAATGTCTTAGTTGTTGATGCTCAATTAGCCAGTAAAAAAGGCTGCAGTGAAAATGCCCCTATTCATTAGTCCGATGACCAAATTACCAACTCATCACAGCTGAAGTCAAAGACTCGAGCAAGTTCTAATGGTCGAACTCAATAAGCCCAAATGTGGCCGAGTTGCTGACGCTCTCCTCACTCAATAAGCCATGAGAAAATGCTGCAATGAAAGAGCCCCTGCTCGTCAGTCTAATGTTGTTAGCTGTTCAATCTCAAACCAGGTCCATATTAGTGATTACAAGCAACCAGAACCCAAGAGATCTTTCTACTTGATCGATAGACTAAGATAATCTGAGAAAAATCTCAATTTAGAGCTGCCTCAAGTCAATCTTTATATTACCTGCAGGGTGATACTTCAATTTATTCTCAAATGATCTGATTAAGCTCAAAACATAGATCAAAGCCAATTTTCTTATCAAGTTCATCAAAGTAGAAAGCACAAGATCAAGGGAACAATTCTATAGTTCATACAAAGTCGATGGCCAAACTAAAGGAATTTTGAAGTTATTTAGTCTGTTAAAGCACACATTACTAGGATGATAACTCAACATAGACCTAGTATAAGTTGGAAGGCTGGGTCATTTGTATGCACCATTCAACAAATTTGTCAAAGCAGTAAGCACAAGATTCAGGGTGTACATACCCTTCCTTGCAAGTCAATGTGGATAAATCAGGTCAATCCTTCAATAAGTCCGTCAAGCTTAAAGCTAGGATAGAAGGAATTCTAAATCTCAAAATAAGCAGATCAATTCCTCCATCAAACCTAACCAAGCACGAAGCTAGGGTTGGAGGAAACTCAAATCTGTAATGACATAAAAGAAAGAGATCTTCCCCAAAGCTATTGAAGCAGAGAGTAGATGGTGTCAGAACTATTATCTATCCAATAAGTCAATTCTGACAAATCAGTCAATCCCATCATTTATCATGTCCTAAATAAGGCATCATACCAATGAAAAATCCTATTAAAGCTATGTAAGCTATTATAATTGAAGCTGAAGTGATCTAAGTTCTGTGGCCAGCCCAAAGGGTCAACCGATTTTCAACAAATGCATCTCACTCCATATGCGAATCACATTTATTGGGGGTGTATTTGTTGACCTCCATATATGTGTCATAATTTGATGTTAAGCCCACAAGTCGAATTTGCTGGACTTCGAATGCTTTAGAGCATAAATCAGAGCTGAGATGCGCCAAACATCGCCGAAATCAGTCCAAATGACCTCCGATCAATGAATGAACTTCTCCATCACATTTAGAACATCGAAATTGGTCAAAATATAAATATTGTATAATCTAAAGATCAACCAATCAAGCGATCGAGCTATCAATGTGCTGATGCACATATCGAGGCCAAGAAGCCACGATGATATCCAAACGACCTTCGTTCATAAAATTGGTTATGTTGTTAGCTTCAAAACATCAAAAACTACCAAATGAGACTATTCACACTCAATTCAGATGATTCTATGTAAATGTTGAATGATAGGAAATGATAGCACGTAAGTCGAGGCTGAAATACATTGAATGTCGCCAAAATTAGCCCAAATGACCTTCAATTGATGAACAGACTTCGCCATTGCATTCATAATATTGAAATTGGTCAGAATATAAAAATTGCTCAACTTGATGATCAACCGATCAGGAAATCGAGTCGTTAACATGCCTACACATATATCGAGGTCAAGAGGCACCAATATAAACCAAATGATCTTCGTTAATTAAATTGATTATGCTATTAGCTTTGAAATATCAAAATCTATCAAGTAAAACTATTCGCACTCAATTTGGACAAGTCTGCATGAAAATCGAGCTATTGGAAATGATAATGTGCATTTTGAGTTGAAATTGATCTGATTTTATGTCGACTTGAACCAAACGGCCTTCGGTTGTGAAATAGACTACACCGTTGCATTCGAAATATTAGAATAATCTTGAATTAATATATATATATATATATATATATATATATATATATATATATAACCTCATATGGGTCAAAAATCCTCAGTGGATTCGATTCGACCTCTTCCATACAGGTTAATGTCATCAAGTAACACTTTGACAAACAACCTCGGATGGGTCAAAAATCCTAAGTGGATTCAATTCAAACTCTTCGAAATAGGTTAAAAGTAACACTTTGACAAACAACCTCGGATGGTTCAAAAATCTTCAGCAGATTCAATTCAACTTCTTCCATACAGGTTAACGTCATCAAGTAACACTTTGACAAAAAACCTTGGATGAGTCAAAAACCCTTAGTGGATTCAATTCTACCCCTTCTCTACAAGTCTATGGCATCAAGTAACATCATGAAAAATGACACTCTGAAATTATCTGTCAAAAATTTCTGAGTTTTTTGAGGACTGGTTCCCAATCAATGCTTCCCCGCCACTTTGGCAGTTGTTAGCTGCTGAACTATCCATTGGAGTTTAAAGAAATTTAATTTCCTACAAGAAGTAGTAGAAAATATGGGTCTTGATTATCTCCAAAACCATTTGGTCCGATGAGGACAGTTGACACCTCGCTCGAGAGAAAATCGGAGCCTTGTTGTATGAATTTCGAGCCTTGACTGCCTCCAAACCCGGTCGGTCCGATGAGGACAGTTGACGCCTCTCTATAGGAAAAATTAGAGCCTCTCCGTATGAAATACGAGTCTTGATTGCCTCAAAACCTTGTCGGTCTGACAAGGATAGTTGACACCCCTCTTGAGGGAAAACTCGAGCCTCATCTTATGAACTATGGGCCTTGATCGCCTCCAAACTCAATCGATCTGACGAGGACAGTTGACACCTCTCTTGAGAGAAAACTGGAGCCTCGTCGTATGAACTACGGGCCTTGATCACCTTCAAACCCGGTCAGTCCGACAAGGATAGTTGACGCCTCTGTCGAAGAAAAATCAGAGCCTCGTCGTATGAACTACGACCCTTAATCACCTCTAAACCCATTCGGTCCTACGAGGACAGTTGATGCCTCTCTCGAGTGAAAATTGGAGCCTCACCATATGAACTATGAGTCTTGATCAGCAAAGTAAATGACCTTCTTTTAAGAAGAAAGTTAGAGCTTCAGTGACAAAAGAAAAAAAAAATTTATTATCCTAGCTCTTGAACTTCTGCTAGATAATTTCTCATCAAACGCAGAAGAACACTAGAGCATATGGGAATTGTGTCTCCTCACTTGACCCTAAGTGGGTTTTTATAGATCCACTATAGGGGCAAAAAGGTAATAAATAAAAACAGAAAAGATTGGAAAAAATGAAAAAAAATGGAAAAACGCCATCGAGCGTGTTTGCGACTCGAGCCCATGCTCATGTCAGCCTGCACCGGAAAGAGCAGGCTCAAGCGAGTGCCCACGCGCCCACACACCCATGAGCACCTATGAGCGTCCGCCCAGAGCCTTGCACCCACGAGCACCGTGACCCTGCACTCGCTTTCGTGACTATAATCTTGTGCACCCATGAAGATCTATTCCTTCAAATTTCATGTAGAGAAAAGGTTAATGAACCCGCAAATTTTATTGAAGAATTTGTTATATTTGGTTACTCAACATATATTTTTGGATGATAGAGATAATGACATCTAAAATAGGGGGGAAATTGACATGGCATTGAAAATTCCATTAGTCGAATCACGAATCTTGATGTCAAAAGCAATCTAATCCTAAGTCAAAACTAGTCCAAATCAAACACTTGAAAAATCATTAGAATCTTTGGGATATGAGTTGAATCCCTAAATATGAAGTATTTATGATCAAATCAAGCATCTTGATGAGCCAGATCTAACAAGTCCAAGATCTCTTGATTCTAATTTCATTTAAGCATTTAAATATTTAAAATACATTAGATGATCAAGGGAATCATTTCGAGCCATTCGATGGAGTGTTTTGAGATTTTGACTATAATGACCAAAATGCCCTCTCATAATCATATAAATAAGATCTCATTCTTATCATGAAGGGAAGGAGAAAGGAGGCCAAGCTAAAGAGAAGAGAGAGCTCTGAGACTTGAAGATTCTCCAATGGTCCCACCAGTCGACGGTCACCGACCATTGCCGACCACCGCAGGTCCTCATCACCGTCGACCACTGTCATCGGTAACCGCCGCCAACCACCATCGCCGGTCGCCACTGCCATCGGCCACCACCATCGATCATCGTCTTCATCGACCACCGCTGCTGACTACTGTCAACCATCACTACCAACCACCGTTGTCGGTCATCGCCAACTACTAGCAACCACTATTACAGCCAAACTCCTACTGCATAGCTGTTGTTACCTGAGTCTAGGTTCCTATTGTCAGGCATTCTCACATACAATTATGTAATCTCGTTATTGAGAAAACTTAAACTTTGTACTACAAGGCAAATATATAGTGGAAAATTTTTACTGGGCTAGGCCCGGTAGTTTTTCCCCTCTTTTTGAAATTTTTCCACATAAAAATCCTGGAGTTTCTTATTCTTCCTTCAAATATCTGTGTGTGTGCTAGATTACATAACAAAGTTAAGGCGTAAACTTTTATTCTACCGCAATTGATTTTCTAGCATGAAATAATATATATATATATATATATATATATATAGACACACACATATATATATATGCTCTAAAAGCTATTTCATGCATGTGATTTTCTTAACAAAAATACTTATTTACTGCCATTATGTACTTACAAAATGATATTTATTTTAATTAAACAGAATTAGTGACTTTAGTGTAATGTAACTTTTAGTTTATTCATTGGCGTCGCACTTATGCTCTTTTTTTCCTAACATAACTAGGAAAAAATACAGTTAGGGTTGGTTCTTATCATGCTCATATTTTTCATATATTTTATGATTTTTAAAATATTATTTTGGGTACCGAAAATTTATATCCGATCTCTCGATGAAGAGAGTTTCACTTAGACAAATTTTTAGAAAGGTAGATGAAATAGTAGATAAGATACTACATTAAGATTTTTCCTCATTTTTTAGGACTTTAGATCTCATTATGAGTTTCTATTATCACTAGCACCTATAGTTAATTACCCCTCCTAATATTAAGAGAAAATTTTTCATTAAGATTAGTCATTAGGTCACTAATTACTTTGCATATAGTAGTGGCAAGTGAAGTTTAAAATTAAGAAAATCATTATACTTTGACTTAAAGTTGATAGTGAGGGAAATTATGTTGTGCTTGATCAAGAACCATCATTTCATCATTTTGGACTGTCATGGTCCTTAGTCTACTTTGTTAGAGGAGGTAATTGACCCAACCTAGCCAAAGGGTCCATGCCAACAACTATGACATGCGTTGTCCAAAGAGACCTTATAGACTTAAGGATGTTATAGATGTTTAAATTAGCAAATTAGCAAATGCACATGCACTTCTCAAGTAAGTGCAAATTATACGAGGTACTTATATGAATTTCAAAGCAGTGCATCTAAGATAAAAATAATATAAAAATTTATACAACTCATGAAATTATCCAAAATTTAAATGCTTGCATGCATATTTGGGCCATTGAAGAGCATGCAAGTTACCATTTTAAACACTAAACTTTGCCTTCTATTCACTTGTGTGATGTGTTGCAAATTCAGTGGCATTAAACATTTTGTCTATTTCTAATTCAAAGTAATGTTCCATTGTTTGCATTTATTTTTTATTTATTGAATTAGGAAGATCCGGCAAAATCTCATACCTTGTTTTTGAAGAGCTTATAAGTTCATTATAAGTTTACTTTAGGTACTTTTGGTTGTCTTTAATTCATCTAATGCATCATATAACACAATATAAGTGTTTAGTAAATAGTTAATGTTCGCACTCATTAGTGAGCTATTTTTGCCCCCATTCCCTACTCACTAGCAAGTTATCAAGTAATTTGCTCATGGATAAGCTATCCAGCCTTCATATAAGTTTATCATTTAATTTTCATTTTGAAGATAGTCTTCTAGTCTCTTGTAAGCCTAGTGTGAATGCTAGACTTGTATTTGTCATGAGTTCATTAAATTTAAGTGAAATTTGATTCATGGCTATAGATGAGCTTTCAAGCCACTGTAAATTTATCATGTTAAAAATTGTTCTAGCTCATAATGAGCTTGCAAGATCACTACAAGCCTCATTTAAGCTTCTTTTGATTCACTTTAATTTGTTTATTGTCAGTTATGAAACAATCCAATCATTCATTAAGAAGCTCTATATTATGCTCGTTACCAAATTTTTTAGCTTTATTATGAATCCCTCATGAAGTTTATTTGAGATTCACCCTAGTTTGAAGCTAACACTAAAGTACACTATAGATTTTATATGCTTTAGCTTTATGTCTTAAACACAAGACTTGATACTCTAAGTGTTTTTTAAAAAAAATTTATGTTTGTAAACAACAACCAAATTCATTGTGAATTCTATGAAAGCTTTGCTTAAGCTTTATTATTATTTTTTTGCTAGAAGACAAGTCTTCAAATTTATTAGATTTTCATCATTATGCTCAAGCCATAAAGTCCATGTAAATTTAATTTTTGGTAAGCCTATTTTTATTTGAAGACTTTTAGAATTTTGTCTGTGGATTTATCTTTAATTTTTCATTTTTATTTGAGTTCAATTTAAGCTTACTAATACTTTTATTTGAACATATTTAAGCCACCTATTAGTCTAAATTCTGACAGTCTTTCGATATAATTCTCATGTAGTGATAATATTGGTAGTCTGATTGGCTTATCTATCACATTTTTTTAAGCATAATGATCAGTGTCTTGTGACATCATGATCATGATCTTCAAATTTGTAAGCTTTATTGGGCATAATGTGATTTTTAAACTTATCATACTCTTCTAAGTAAAATGAGATCTCAATATATATGCATATCATAAAATATATATTTTTTTCTGCACACATTGAATCTCTTTTTTTATTCCTTTTTGCCAATTGATAGCAATGAGTTGGTGATCTTTAAAGTTTAAACAGATAAAGAAATAATAATAATAATTTTCTCTTTATTTTTTTGGAGAGAGAGAGAGAGAGAGAGAGAGAGAGAGAGAGAGAGAGAGAGGAGTGAAGGAGATGTAAAAAAGGCCTCTTCTTGAAGTAGTTGGGAAGAGGCTCAAGGAACTCAGTGGAGGGGAAATTGGGTGGAAGAATAGAGGAAAGGAAAAGAATAGGTACAGTGAGGGATATCTTGGTTTAGTGTTTCAGCTATGAGAGAGGAGTGCATGGGTTGCATGTGAAGATGGGAGATAAGTGAAAATCAGTCTGAGTTAAGCTAGAAACTGAAAGAGAGAGAGTCTGGGGCTTTAGGTGAGAAAGGGTGAAACTTTGCATGTGAATAATAATGGCTATATTCTTAAACTAGGCATGATTTTAATCTTAGTTACTCAATCAAAGAATTTTTAAAAAAAATTTAAATAGGCTCATCGTCCAGTTGAACGGCGACGGCTAGCGACACGTCGGCGTCGGTCCTTGTTTAATGAGCGACTAGCTTTGACCTTTAGGGCGTGCTCTTGTCGGAGATTAATCTCCCAATTTTCTCTTCCTCTTGCGACCGACCCTTGCCTTTTCACTGACCGATGCCACCGCTGCCACCGATCTCGTGGTGTTGGATCTACGATTTAGTTTGTGATTTCAAATTTTTTGAGGTAATTTTTTCAAACCTAAAGTTGAATGTTCATTTTGATTGCAAATATTGGGTGATTAGATGTGTTTTATTAGTTTAGTTGTGTGATTAGTGAATTTATTTGCTAGATTTATGAGATTGCATGATGCGTTTGTATTTTTTGGGAAAAATAAATCTTTAAGCATGATTTCTTATTGTGCATTTAAATATTTGGGAAAAATAAATCTTTATGCCTTTGAATTTATTTGTTAGATCTATAAGATTGTATGATGCATTTGTATTTTTTTACAAACCAGATCTAATACAAAAAAAACCCTTTTCATATCCTTTAACATTGTCCAATTCTTCTATTATATATGTTGGTATTGAAAGGAAGGTTTGTCTAGCTCATAGAGTGATTTCTTTTTGTGCATCATTTATAGCATTTGCTTGTAATATGGAGAAGGAAATATTATTTGTTTCAACTAGCTCTAGCTTTTATATTATGTCGCCTTTCCTCTAGTTAGATTGTACAAGTTGAACCCAGCACCAAAGCCCCCCCCCCCCCCCCCCCTCCCAGCCCTTCAATTTGCACCTAATGTATTTGATCTAATTATTTAAGCGTGATTGTGTGTTTTAGATCATGTGTGATGTTTGTTTAAATTATTTTTTAGGTTTTAGAGTTATTGCATTTATTTTTTTAAGGTATTTTTGGAAACTCTAAATTTTTATATGACTGTTAGACTTTTATAATCATCCATTGAATGTTTAAGTGTAAATTATCAGTTTAAAAGTTTAATAAGTAGATTTAGATGTTAGATACGTAAAATGGATGTTATGTTTGAGATTTGTTGGTTAAAATATATTTTCTAAAGTGGATGTATGCTTAGGATTGTCTGAGATGTGTGTTTAAATATTTTTCTAAAGTTTAGAGTGGATCTTCTTATTTCTTGGGGTATTTTAGCCAACTTATTTTCTTAAGTGAATGTTATTTGTTATTGGTAATTAATTAGCTATAGATAATTAGTGTAAATTGTGGATCTATTCACTATTATTTTAAAATAAATTGAATTTATTCTTTGTCCAGGTGAGATAAGGGATTCTTTGTGTTTTGGTGTTCTGAGTTAAAAATGAGTCCAGATAATGTTTTCATAGTTCTTTATTATGATGGTTAACTAATTGTTAGTGATGATTTTATTCCTACTTATATTGGTGGGAAAAATCGTCCAATACAAATCCCAAGGATAATTAAATTCATGGACTTACAGAGGCGCATTGTCAGGTCATTGAAGTTAGATCTAGTAAAGTTGCGTGTTAGTCTAATAGGCCGATTTCCTATTGATGCTGGATTTATTGCAGCTCACATTACTGATGATGAAGTATGTGAGTCTATAATCAATGCAACATGCACTTAGCCTATGATAGTATATGTTGAAGTTGTGGAACTGCCAAATGAAGAAAGAGGGATAGACAATATTGAGGAGTGTCATAGAGCTCTAATTATTAGTGAATACTTCACTCCAACATCTCAAGTAACTTCCCAGGTTGAACCATATAGATCTGCACCATCAGAACATGACTATTTTGTTGGGACAAGTTCTAAATTTATGGGTGACCCTCAGGATGATCCCATAAATTCATTATCTTCCGAAGATGAGGGGTATGAAACTATGCCTTCTGCAACAAGCAGTGACCCTATTGATGATGATGACAGTGATGTTGAGTGGGCTACTTTATTGGCCATAGAACCATCAATCAGGGCTGGTGACCTAATTAGAGAAGATTCAGTTAGAATAAATCATACTGAAGAACACTTGTTATCTAACAATAAGTATATGCACTTGTTATCTAATAAGTTGGCGTTTGATGGGCCATCAGATGCTTCAATATTTAAAGAAGAAAATAGCATTCCATATGAGCTACTTGAAGGTATGTGCTTCCATGATAAAAAATAGCTTCAGTTCACTCTTCAAGGATGGTCCATTATAAATAATGTTGAAATTTTTATCTATGCTTCAAATCAAACAAAGTTCACTATGATGTGCATGTTCCATGATCACCCAACTACATCTTGTAGGTGGCGATTACATGCAAATTTAAGTAGGAGATTGGGTGGTGCATGGAGGATTGGCGGTATTGGCTCACCTCATACATGTAGTCATTCAGTGCTCAATGTTGGACACAGGCAATGCACATCTCAGTTTATCAGTTATTTCATTCAGCCTGCAATTAGGCATCAGCTAGACTTGAAGCCTAGAGAAATCATAAGCTGCATAGAGGTTAAATTTAACATAAGAGTGTCTTACATGAAAGCTTGGGATACGCATCACAAGGTAGTGAAAGTTATTTTTGGCAGTTGGGAGGATTCCTATCGAACCTTGGAGAAATTTATGGGTCCTATATGTTCAGTTATGCCGGGATCTGTATATCGGGTGCACTCAATAGAGTCAAGCAGATTCCAGTAACTTTTTTTGGCATTCGAGCCTTCCATCACAGGATGGCAGTACTATTGTCCAATTTTGTGTCTTGATGGGACATTCCTTCTAGGTAAATATAGGGGGACTTTACTTAGTGCAGTTGTGATTGATGCCTACAATGATCTATTTCCATTAACCTTTGCAGTAGTTAAATTAGAGTGCATTGATTCATGGGTTTAATTTCTATGGATGCTACAAAAATTAATCCCACTGGTCTCTACAAGAGGTGATCTTTGTATTATACCTGATAGGCATGCAGGTCTAGTATATGGCTGTAGAGAAATATTCCATTGGGCTGCATATTGCTTCTGTCTCCACCATTTGAGAGAGAACTTCAAGAAAGCTATTAGGATACTTGGAATAGGGAATGTGGAATTCATATGCCAGAAAATATATGTTGCAGGTAATACTGGTGATATCCGAAAGTGCCTTGAAATGACAACAAATCTTGCCAGCCAGCATGACTCTATCTTTTCTCCCTATATCAAGAAAACTCTACAGAGTAATGAACATGAGGCAAGGACATTACCAGAGCCTGTCAGGATAAACACAAATGAGTACCAGGTGTTTGATAGGTCAAGTAGAACCTACAAGGTTGAGCTGCTATAAAACAATGCTTGTAGGTGTACCTGCAGACAACCTCAAGCTTACCACATCCCTTATCCTCATGTTATTTCTGTTTTGGGACAATGACGTCTTAGTCATATGCAATATGTATCTGCTTATTATACTTTGCAGCTTTATAGTAGCACATACTAGGGAGAATTCCATGTTATTCTTGATTATGATGAGTGGCCAGAGCACATCATTACTAGCAGCTATGCAGAGTACATTCTATCAAATATCAAGAGAAAGTTTGGCCGGCCAAGGACAACTAGATTCAAAAATACAATGGACGAGGCTAGTGCAAGTAGAACCAGGATATGTAATGTCTGTAAAACTGTTAGTCACAATAAAATAACCTGTCCTCAGACTCGACATCGCAGAACTTAGGCTAGTTCAATTTCAATCTATGTTATTTCATTGCTACAATGATGTACTAATGTTACCCTGTTGTTTGATCTCCTATGTACTACCACATTTAAATAATTTACTTGTGTTGCCTGTGCTGCTATAAACAAGAGTTGTATGGTTAAACTAAAAAAGTATTTATTCTGTTTATTAGGAATTGACTTTTCCTTACCAATGTTGCCTATAAACATGGGTTGTATGGTTAAGTTAAAAAGTGTCTTATATTCTACCAGGTAGTCTTTAGTACCATTTTTTTCAAGTATCTTGTAATACATTATAGTTTATGTGTAGTTTACAAGTTGGCAAGATGACGATTACACTGCAAGATGTCACTATGATTCTGGGTCTTCAGATAGATGGTTCACCCTTCGTTGGCCGGATTATTGTCGGAGGAGGGAAACGGTGGGCTTCATGGCTAGATTGTTGTGATGAGTTGATAGGAGCACACCCTGAGCCACATGTTGTCTATCATGATACAGGGAGCTACATGAAGCAACAAAGCCAAAGCATATGAACATGGCTGGATGTATACACTTATTGTAGGTGTGGACATGGGAGCACATTCATGTTGGTAGATCCACATTACATGTACCATACCCTGCATACATAGATGGCTCGAGTGTGGGATTTTTGTGGAATGAAGGGTTCATTCAAGAGATGGCACCATCCTATATCAGAGTGTACAAAGAAGAGTTAGATGGACTGTTGTAGAGTTAGGTATGCTCTTTTGATGTATATTATGTAATAAATTCTTTGTTAGATTCTCTACAACTGACATAATAATTTTTTACTAAAATTTTTAGGTGATATGGGAGCTGTATGGACATCAGATCTGAGTACGTGTCACGGATATATGCTTACAAGGTGATGAGATATGGCTGGCCCGAGTACCAATGATTTGTTAGAAATGAGATGAGTGGTACCTGCCTGATCGTGTGTTAAAATAGTTTGGCCTTCTACCTATGATTGATACAGCACTAGTAGATCCCACTTTTTAGCGAGTGGATGATCGAGGAAAAGTGAACGTTGATTGGGTCGACTACCACCAGATTTACATTGCTTAGTGGGAGAGCCGTCAAGATTAAGCTGTGGTGGTAGATTCATCTCAGGAACATGGTGAGCCAGTGATCAACCGATACATGAGGTGGTATCTGTCTTGGGCTTCACTCTACATGTTGAAAGCACCAACAATTGCCCCCGACACTTATTACTCTCGAGCGCTAGGAGAGCGGTTAATGGTAAGCTTATTTGTTATATAAAAGCTTTTATTCTATGTAATGATATGATCCTAACTAATTTTGCTTTCAATGCAGTGTGAGCACATCCTGAACATTAAGGATGTATTCCAGCGTTACTTTGGGAAGGATGAGGACACAAAATTTCAGCATTCTATCAATCACTATGAGGAGTTAAGTAAGGAGCTGTGTTGTAATATACATATCTCTGATAGTAGATAGAAGGACACATACATTCCAGTTATGTCATCATTAGTGCAAGCAGATGCGCTAGCGATGGATGTTGGTCTATCCTCTACACCAGCGGTCGGGCGGTCTACATATACAATCACACAGTCACCCCAATATTTATATTAGGAAGCTATGTGGAGTTAGATGTACCCATGGCAGGTAGCAGTCTTTCCCACATATGGTACACCATCATTCCATATGATATCGCCGTACAGAGTGTACCACGATTACTCGCTTCCTACTCAGGCCTCTACTAATGTACCTAGTGTTACACACATGAGATATTCGCAACAACCGGCTGAGAAAGTTGAACAGGAGGAGTAGCATCAAGAGCATCATCTACGCAACCAGCCACAATGACCACCATCCCATTACACTCCCGGTAGTGATGCGATTCCACCACATAGGCATCAACAAAGATAGAGGGCTGTACTGTTATCTTTTGTAGGCAGTGGATAACATTTACTTGTGATTGTATCTCATTTGTTACATTTATTCATTTAGTTTCACAATTATATAATTCTTAATTGTATAATCTCTGATGTTGGTAACTATTTTCACATACTAACGTATTTGATATTTAATTGTATAATTCTTAGTTTCACAGTTTTGATTGGATTACATCAAATATCAATATTAGGTTCATATATGTTTACTTTAGTTCAGTTTGTTCTCACCACACATTTACAAGAGGTTGTACCTTAATGTATGTTTTTTATTGATGATATGTCATATCTCTTAAGAGTTTATTAATTGCACTTCAGTAAGAGCATTTTATTGAGGTGAGTTATAACAAAATATGAAATGTTTCATTTGGTTAATTTTGAGAGTGATAAATTTCCTAGATTTCACTATTTAGGAGAAGGAAAATGTAAAAACTCCTATTACTCGATAAGAATCGTCAAAAGTTGTCAACATAAACATTGTAAAACTTTTTATTACCTTTCCAACGATACTAAGCACGCTAAAATTCATCACTGGATGAGCTCGATACAACCAAAAAATGAGGGCTGCCGCAATAAATATTTTTTTTTGCACCATCAAAATTTATACATACGCAAAAACTACGGCTACCCTAACGAGAATCTTTAAAAATTGTCAATACTAAAGTTGTAATATTTCTCATTACCTTTCCAACGAAACCAAGCACGCTAAAATTTGACACCGGATGAGCCTGATACGACCAAAAAATGAGGGCTGCCACAATAAATATTTTTTTTGCAACTTAAAAATTTATACATACGCAAAAACTGCGACTATCTAAGCGAGAATCATAAAAAATTGTCAATATAAAAGTTGTAGTACTTCTTATTATCTTTCTAACAATAATAAGCACTCTAAAATCTAACACCAGATGAGCCCAATACGACCAAAAAATGAGAGCTTTCGTAATAAATATTTTTTTGCACCTTTAAAATTTATATATACTCAAAAACTGCGGCTACCCAGGAGAGAATCATCGAAGTCAACATATAAATTGTAGTACTTCTCATACCTTTCCAATGATACCAAGCACTCTAAAATCAGACACCGAATGAGCTCTATACGGCCAGAAAATGACAGCTGGATGTTTAAATTTTTTTAAAAAAAATTAAATAAGCCAGGGCAGGCAATTGATCTTTACAGTTCAAACAGACAAAGCAATAATAATAATAATAATTTTCTCTTTTTTTGAAGAGAGAGAGAGAGAGAGAGAGAGAGAGAGAGAGAGAGATGGGAATAGCTTCTATGAGGTCTACAAAAGGGAGATGTGAGATGAGAGTTTTGGTTGAACTGATGGAGAGAAGAGTTGGGTTAAGGGTAAAAGCCCTCTTGTTGAAGCAGTTGGGAAGAGGCTCGAGGAACTCGGTGAAGGGAGAGAATAAGAGTTTCTGGTGAGGGAAATCTTGGTTTAGAGTTTTGGCTATGAGAGAGGACTACACGGATTATAGGTGAAGATGGGAGAGAGTAACAGAAAATTGGGTACGAATTAAGCTAGAAAGGCCAAAACTCAAAAGAAGAGCTGTAAGAAAAAAATTGAACTTACGTGTTCAATTTTTATTGGAGTCCGGATACATTCGGACTCTGCATGTAATATTTTTTCCTTTTGGTGAGGAAGAGCAGGCTAGAACTTCGCATGTGAACAATAACTGAGAGGGAGAGACTAGACAGGAGTTGCTTTCGCCAGGGAAGGACGGGGCAGTGAAATTTGTAGTTTTAGCATGCGAACATGGAGTGAGGGCTAGAAGGAAGAGCGGAGTCGAGAGGCTTGGCTTGGGTGGCGAAGCTGGAGGCGAGAACCGGAGAAGGGAATGGTAGACTGATTTAGGAGCTACGTGCGGCAGAATATGACAGATGGGATTCACGAAGGACTGCAATATGTGTGAGGTGAGAAAAAAAAATAGAGGAGGAGACGAGTGTAGGCTTGTGTCGATCGGCATGTGAGCGAAGGGGAGATTGGCCTACTTCAGCTTGCTCTTCACGATGAAGATTAGATAAACAGATGTGGCATATACAAAAAAATATTACGTGCGGAGCCTGAATGTAGCTTTACATCTGGACTCCAATCATAGTGCGACACATGTCCATTCTTTAATAATGCATTTTTCAGCTTAACGGCATTGTAACTGGATGACGCATTAACGACACCATTTATGCTACCACGGGCTCGACCCGACCCATCTCGTTCAAATAGCAAGAGGAGAAGTGTCATTAGAATGTGCGGGAGGAATTTAAAAGAAATATATAGAGAGAGATTTAGGGTTTACGGTGTTTTTATTTTCTGGCAAAACGAGCTCAGAGTGAGAAATAGAAAATCTCATTTCATTTTTCGGGGAGAACAGTGAAGATGGAGAACGAATTTGGAAGTTATGGCCTTGATTTTATTGCGACCAATTTAGCTGATGATGTATTAAATAAAAATTCATCGGTAAATTTTCTCAACCATTGTATATGTATAATTTTTTTTACAGTTTGTTAATGATATTCATTGAAATTCTTTTATTTAATGTATATTTCCTACACTGTTTCGAGTTCTTTACAAGAGACTTTGCTTATCTTAGGAACTTCTTCGCATGGGTACTCTCTGTAATCTCATGAGAGTACTGACCAATTTTATATTATTTTTCATGAGTTTCTAGCATGTTTGGAGAGATTATGTTTATTATATTCCATTAGAAGCAATTTGGAGATAGTTTGGTTGGGTTTTAGGGGAGATTTGCATTTGCACTTTCCGTACTCTCATGAGAGTACATAGCATTTTCTCATTTTATTCCACTTTGTTAGGCTTGTTTAGAGGAAATATGTTCATTACATTTCATTAGGAATAATTTGTAGGCTGATTGGTTAGCCTTTAGGGGAGTTTTGCATCTGCACTCTTTGTACTCTCATGAGAGTACAAAGGATTTTGCTCATTTTTTTCACTTTCCTTAGACTGTTTGGAGGAAATATGTTCATTACAATCTATTAGGAACAATTTGGAGGCTAATTTGTTAGTTTTTAGGTGAGTTTTACACCTGTACTCTCTGTACTCTCTGTACTCTCATGAGAGTACAGAGGATTTTGCTCATTTTTTCCCATTTTTTGGGACTATTTGGAGAAAATATGTTCATTATAATCTATTAAGAACAATTTGGAGACTGATTGGTTAGTTTTTAGTGGAGTTTTACATTTGTACTCTCTATACTCTCCTGAGAGTACAAAGGATTTTGCTCATTTTTTTCACTTTGTTTGGACTGTTTGGAGGAAATATGTTCATTAAAATCCAATAGGAATAATTTGGAGGCTGATTGGATAGTTTTCAGTAGAATTTTACATCTGTAATCTCTGTACTCTCTATACTCTCATGAGAGTACAGAGCATTTTGCTCACTTTTTTCTAGTTTCTTTGGCTTGTTTGGAGAAAATATATTCATTACATTCTATTAGGAGCAATTTGAAGGCTGATTGGATAGTTTTTAGAGGAGTTTTATATCTGTACTCTTTATACTCTCATGAGAGTATAGAGAATCTTGCTCATTTCTTTCCATTTTTTGGACTGTTTGGAGGAAATATGTTCATTACAATCCATTAGAAATAATTTGGAGGCTGATTGGTTGATTTTTAGGTGAAATTTATATATGTACTCTCTGTACTCTCTGTACTCTTTGTACTCTCTATACTCTTATGAGAGTACAGAGAATTTTGCTCATTTTATTTTAGTTTCTTTGGCCTGTTTGGAAGAAATATATTCATTACATTCTATTAGGAATAATTTGGCGGCTGATTGATTGATTTCTAAGAGAGTTTTGTATTTGTACTCTCTATACTCTCATGAGAGTACAGAGGATTTTGCTCATTTTTATCACTTTCTTTGGACTATTTGGAGGAAATATGTTCATTACAAACCATTTGGATTAATTTGGAGACTGATTGGTTGGTTTTTAGGTGAGTTTTGCATTTATACTCTCTGTACTCTCTGTACTCTTTGTACTCTCATGAGAGTATAGAGAATTTTGCTCAATTATTTCTAATTTCTTTAGCCTATTTGGAGGAAATATGTTCATTACATTCCATTAGGAATAATTTAAAGGTTGATTGGTTGGTTTTTAGGAAAGTTTTGCATCTATACTCTCTGTACTCTCTGACAGTATAGAGGATTTTGCTCTTTTTTTCTGCTTTTTTTGGACTGTTTGGAGGAAATATGTTCATTACAATCCATTAGGAACAATTTGGAGGCTGTTTGGTTATTTTTTAAAGGATTTTTTCATATGTATTCTCTGTACTCTCATGAGAGTACAGAGCATTTTGCTCATTTTCTTCTACTTTCTTTGGCTTGTTTGGAGGAAATATGTTCATTACATTCTATTAGGAATAATTTGAAAGTTGATTGGTTAGTTTTTAGGAGAGTTTTGCATCTGTACTCTCTATACCCTCATGAGAGTACAAAGGATTTTGCTCATTTTTTTCCACTTTCTTTGGCAAGGTTATTGAGAATGTGTTCATTACATTCCATTGGAAGTAACTTGGAGGCTGATTAGTTGGTTTTTAATGGAGTTTTGCATCTGTACTCTTTGTACTCTCATTAGAGTACAGAGCATTTTGCTCAAATTTTTCTAGTTTCTTTGGCTTGTTTGGAGAAAATATGTTCATTACATTCTATTAGGAATAATTTGGAGGCTGATTGGTTAGTTTCTAAGGGAGTTTTGCATCTGTACTGTTTGTACTCTCTATACTTGCATGAGAGTATAGAGCATTTTGCTCATTATTTTTCACTTTCTTTGACCTATTTAGAGGAAATATGTTCATTACATTATATTACGAGCAATTTGGAGGTTGATTGGTTGATTTTTAGGTGAGTTTTGCATCTGTTCTCTCTGTACTCTCATGAGTGTACATAGGATTTTGCTCATTTTTTTTTCACTTTCTTTGGCCTGGTTGTTGAGAATATGTTCATTATATTCCATTGGAAGTAATTTGGAGACTGTTTGGTTAGTTTTTAAGGGAGTTTTACATCTATACTCTCAGTACTCTCAAGAGAGTACAAAGGATTTTGCTCATTTTTTTCTACTTTCTTTGGCCTGGTTGTTGAGAATATGTTCATTACATTCCATTCGAAGCAATTTGGAGGCTGATTAGTTAGTTTTTAGTGGAGTTTTGCATCTGTACTCTCTGTACTCTCATGAGAGTACATAGGATTTTACTCTCTTTTTTCCACTTTCTTTGGACTATTTGGAGGAAATATTTTCATTACAATCCATTAAGAATAATTTGGAGGCTGATTGGTTGGGTTTTAGTGGAGTTTTGTATCTATACTCTCTATACTCTCATGAGAGTATAGAAGATTTTGCTCATTGTTTTCCACTTTCTTTGGATTGTTTGGAGGAAATATGTTCATTACAATCCATTAGGAATAATTTGGAGGCTGATTGGTAGGTTTTTAGTGGAGTTTTACATCTGTACTTTCTGTACTCTCATGAGAGTACATAGCATTTTGCTCACCTTTTTCTAGTTTCTTTGGCCTGTTTGGAGGAAATATATTCATTATATTCTATTAGGAGCAATTTAGAGGCTGATTGGATGGTTTTTAGGGAAGTTTTGTATTTTTATTCTCTGTACTCTCATGAGAGTACAGAGGATTTTGCTCATTTTTTTCCACTTTCTTTGGATTATTTGGAGGAAATATATTCATTATAATCTATTAGGGATAGTTTGGAGGCTGATTGGTTAATTTTTAGTAGAGTTTTGCATCTGTACTTTCTGTACTCTCATGAGAGTACAGACTATTTTCTCATATTTTATCCACTTTGTTTGGCCTGTTTGGGGAGAATATCTTTATTACATTTCATTTGAAGTAATTTGGTAACTATTTGGTTAGTTTTTAGGGGTGATTTGTATATGTACTCTTTGTACTCTCATGAGAGTACAGAGCATTTTGGTCACTTTTTCCAATTTTTTTTGGCCTGTATGGAGGGATTTTGTTCATTACATTTCATTTGAAGCAATTTGGAGGCTGATTGGTTGGTTTTTAGGTGAGTTTTGCATCTGTACTCTCTGTATTCTCATGAGAGTACATAGCATTTTGCTCATTTGTTTCCACTTTCTTCATCCTATTTGGAGGGAATATGTTTATTTATGGAGCTATTTTACATATAACATATTTGTGGAGCTATTCAGGCAGATGAATGCGATAAATGAGCAGTGCAATGATGAAGTCGTGTTGTCTAATGACCTAAATGTGGAGAAACTCCTTGGCACCACTATTCAGAATGAAATGAAAGCGTATGCATTGTACTATGACTATGCACATCAAACTGGGTTCAGTGTTAGGAAGGATCATAGTAGTTATTGGCCAAACTCCAAGAAATTGAAATCAAAGGATTTTTTATGTGTAAAAGCAGGTTGGAAGAAATCTGTGAGGCTAAACTGCTCAACAAAATTCTAGAAAATAGATAGAAGGTGTGGTTGTCCGGCCATGATTAGATTTTCTGTTAATTTGGATGGGAACTGGATGGTTAAAAAATATATAAAAAGGCATAATCATTCATTGGCAAAGCCTGCTGACCTACATCTTCTTAGATCATACAGATGTATTAGTGATGAGAAGGAGGCTGTGTTGAAAACAATGACAGAGGCTAAAATTAGAGCAACTGATACATTCAGCTATCAAAGTGAGGAAGTTGGTGGCATGCAGAATATTGGCTTCACCAAAATAGATGCTTTCAACTTCATCCAGAAAGAGAGAAGATCGAGGATTACGAATGGTGACAGTAATGCATTAATACAGCTATTCAAGGAAAGGCAAGCAGCGGACAGAATGTTTGCATGGGATGTACAAGTTGATGAGTCAGATTGCTTGGTAAGTTTTTTTTGGAGCAATGACATGTCAAGGATAAAATATAATTGTTTTGGGGATGTCATTATTTTTGATACAAGCTATCAACTCAATAAATATAATCTTATTTGTGTCCCTCTTGTTGGAGTGAATCATCACTGTAAAAATGTCTTATTTAGAGTAGCCTTTCTATCAGAAGAGACAATTGAGTCATTCACATGGCTATTCTGGACATTTATCCTATTAATGAGTGATAGACATCCTTAAACAATATTCGCTGATCAAGATCAGGCTATGGAGAGAGCTATCAAAATTGTATTATCGCATACTCATCATAGGTTGTACTAATGACATATTTAGAAGAAAGCTCCTTCCAAGGTTCATTGCTTTAGTAATAATAAGACAGTACAAAGGCTATTGTATACATGCATGAGCAAGTGTGACTCAGAGGAAGAGTTTGAGGAAACTTGGTCTGCCATGCTAAAAAAAGGCAATTTACATGATCATGCTTAGCTGTCTGAGCTATAGAAAATTAGATTCAAGTGGTCTACTGCATTTAGCAAAGACTCATTATGCATGGGTATATTGTCAACTCAACGTAGTGAGTCCATGAATAATGTATGTCACGAAATCTCTAAACCAACTAGTTCAATCATATATTATTTCTTGGGATTGGAGAAAGTCATGGACACATGGCGCAGGAATGAACATGATGAAGATTTCAAGTGTAGCTAGTCAGCAATTATTTTTATTGTTAAAACCAATCCAATTCTGAAATAAGCTACTATGTTTTACACAAGAAAGCTTTATACAATGTTTGAGAAAGAATTTTTGCATGGAGTTGGATGACTATCATCAACTATGTTAGATGACAATCCCATGGACTATTTGGTGAGAAACTTAGAGAATAAATATTCTTCCAAAACATGGACTATCCATTTCGACAAGACAAGCCTAAATGTAACTTGTAGTTGTAAAAAATTTGAAATGATAGGATTACTTTGTGCCCACTGTATCTTAGTTCTTAGTCAGGAAGATGTTGTGTGCATTCCGGATAAGTATTTTCTCATGCGATGGTCTACCAGAGCAAAGAGGGATAACTACATTGATAGTGCATACAGGAACTTAAAAGATGTGCAAGGCATAGATGGAGATGCAATTGGCATTATTTTTCAAAACCACATCATTCCATATGCATATCAAATAAGCACCAGGGCACAGGGTAATAAGATAACTGAGGAGTATATGCTTGGATCCTTAAAAAAACTATCTGACGATGTCGACTCTATATTATGTGGGAATTCTCCTCCAGCTAACAGAACAGCTAGAAAGAAGAAGTCAACCATAGCAGACAAAGGAAATGACATTTTAAAGGATCCAGTTAAGCATCGTCCAAAGGGTGTTTCTAATGCAAGGCTTAAGGGATATTGGGAGAGAACCGAGAAAGCCAAGAGTAATTTTCTATTTGGCTCTTAATTTTTAGCATTTTAGATATTGCTCTTAAACTTCAAACCATCCTATTTTTTGTTATTACAGGAACCAAAGTATAGTCTAAGAGTGGAGAATGTGTTGCATCACCCATTGCAACACCTTTCTCTGTTATGCCAGAGTGCTTTTCAGAGGTATGCCCGGAAAACCTGATAGTGCCATTGTAAAATATCATTAATTAATATGATGTTCTACTGTAGGGATTTAACTCAAGCTCCACAATCAATTAGTCCCCTGAAGGGTACACTAAGCTGATGATGGATATCATTACAGGGAAACATTATAATGCATGATATCATTTAGTTATGTGTTCCTCAACTGTACACACTACATTGTCGATTACAATCATAATTATGTCATTACAATCATTTCTGTTAGACTATAAAGACTCCATGATGACCTTTTTATACTTAACAGGCATAGCAGTAATCAAATCTAGGGGATTCGGTTAGGAAGACTGCATCAGAGTTGTAGAATTTTTTTGCCGATTTTGTGAAATTATCTTTTAAAGTCAACGCTGATACACTAGGTATTACTAGTCTCTAAGCCCTTTACTGCTGTTAGTTTCTTAACTCTTCCTGCCACTCAATTCTTCAATGATTTTGTCCTTACTGCCCATTGTCAAGTTTAATTTGTGGTTTGTTTTTTTTAGCCTATTAGCTGAATGGTTTTTCTCGGGTTCTGGTGTTCAGCATGCTACCTAATGTCTCTGTATTCTGCTTGGACCTTTGATCTATTCACTGTCATGTGGTTATCCTTATTAATTGTGCCTTTGTTGTATGGAATTATCCATTATCTCAATTGATTCTTAGTTCTTTTGACACTCCAAATTTTTTGGAGTATCATGTTATTAAAATGTTGATTGATACCATCTGTATTGCTGACCTTTTTAGGATTTCCTCAATATGGGGTTACCTCTGGGTCGGGTTGTTATGGACTGTGCATTCTGATATTATGTTGGCACTATTTGGGCCATCCCTTTACCACTCTAATTTGTGTTGCCTCCTCTCCTATGTGTATGTGAATGTTCCTTGGTAAGCAGGTAAATGTGATTAGTGTTGTTTTATGGTTAGGGGTGTTGTTGGCTATGATTTCTGCTATTATGCTGGCATTGCCTGGTGCTTATTATCTTAGAAAGGAGTGTTGTCAACCCTTTACCATTTGGATTTGTGGTAACTTCTCTTCCATAGTGTTTGTGCCTATGCTTTGGTATGCAGGTATTTCAGATCACATGATTTTCATCAAATTGTCTACCATTTTCCCCCAGGTTTGTAGGCTATGATGGCTGGGATGACTTCACCCATTCCTTGGCTGGTAGTAGCTCATCCGATGTAACCCCTCGTTTGAAGTTTGGATGCTCATGTTTGCGGCTTCCCAAATTTGGTGTGACTAAGCCTGAGCCTTTCTCCATATATTTCTCCATATCTCTCTCATTACACTGCTTTACTTTGAACCTAGCTTGTATCACTTTAACGATGCTAACTCTTCCTTCTAGATGTATGCAGATTCTAGTTATTTTTTGCAGGTTCCTTCTCTCCTGGAGGCATAAACTTCTCTCATCCTCAAGAATTTCTTGTGATGGCTGGACAATGGCTTGCTCCTTTGCTCTATTTATTGAAAAATATTTCTTTTCCTTTTTCATATGTTTTGATTGTACTTAGCTAGGGGATTTACTCTCTAGGTTGTCTGTAGCTCTTTAAGCAGTAGTTCTTGAGTATAAACCCTATTAAGGACCTTGTAACCCTTTTATTATGGCAATAAATTTCCCCTATATGGGGTTCCCCTTAAAAAAATAAAAAAAAAGCTCTTAACTAATGGTCCAATTTCCAATTACTAAACTTGTACTGCTAGGGAGTTTGGTACAAGAATTTTCTCTCATCCTCAAGAATTAAGATCTCATTTTCACTCAAATTTGTACTGATAGGGAGTTTGGTGTTTAAGCTTTAAGTTGGCTAAAATTCTGTTTAGGTTCCATTGCTCATGATATTCAGTTGGTCCGTGATGTATGATGTTATATTGAATGTGCTTGTATTGAAATTCTTTTTCTTAAGAGTATTTTCTATGTAGCCTTATATAGCTATAAGAGATTCATTCTAGTGCATCATTGGCTTTAATATTGAATTATATTTTACCAAATTTTCGTATTTGATTGACGACCCTTCCTTGCATAAGAGGATGAAGGGCACATGACCCTCTTCTATTCGTACTCTAAAATATATCTACAAAATTCAATTGTAGATGGGTGTCACTTAACATAGTTTAATACCTACTTTATGAAGTACTCTATATTTTATGAAATGAATTTTATTGTAGGCATTAAAAAATTTGATAAGCCTTTGTTCTCTTATCAATAAGATTAATAGAACTTATAAAAAATTGCCAGTATTGTAGCTATGATCGTTATGATTTATATTAAGCTTTTATCATTTCTCAATCTCACTCAAGGGCGGACCTATCCTTAGTTGATGGTGGTCAAATGCCCACCCTCAATTTTTTTTCGTCTTTAAAATATTAGTTTTTTTTTTTATGTTTTTCCCAATCTTAATTTATATTTTATGCATTCAACCAATCTACGAAAAAAATTCAATTTAACTCATTATTTTTAAATAAATAATTAATTAATTAATATAGAATACCTAAGTTTAATAATCTGATCCACTTAAATTTGACTAATTATATTTTAAATTTGTCAAAAAAATATTAATTTAATAGATTTTATATTTTCAGTAATTATAGTATTTTAAAAAAATCCTCATCTTCAAATAAAGAATTTATTTCGCCCTGCCCTCAAATTTTATATTTCTGATGAAGACGTTGCTAAGCAGCAATTTTGATAGTTCATTGGTCTAATTTATGAATCATATAATTCAATAGAAAGTAGAATTTTAGAAGCACAATTTTCACAGACACAAAAAATTACAATCATTCAAAAAATAACCATACAAACTAATTTAGCCCATTTTTAGTGGACATAAATTTTTTTAATAAAGACTTAAGTTTAATAATATTACCCACTTATAGTAAGTTTACATATTAAGTGGTTTCTATTGCTTCTCCTTTATAATTTCAGATTATAACATTATGAATGTGATTGACTATAATGGTTTATTACTTACGTCTGATTTGACATATCACATATCATTCAATCATATTCTCATTAATTATGCAAAATATATTTCTGTAATAAATAATTTTTCAATAAAGTACTTTTTAACTTGAGTTTTAAGTTGATCTTTTTAATGACATGTTAGGATAGTTGAGAAGATCAATAATAATTGGGCCAATCAAATTTAAGTTGATCAGCTCAACATATGCTCAGCAATTGTGAGATATTTTTTTTTGAGGGACTTTTCTCATGAAGGTTACAATATTCAGTCCTTAGTAGGTCAGTTTTCTCCTGTCTTTTCTTTCTTGTATTTGTTTTTTCACTGTTAACATTTTAGATCAAAATTTCATTGTCTACAAGATCTTCACGATTATAAAAGATAATGTCTGGTTCATAAACAACTTTTTTTATTAGATAAAAATTTTTTTTTTGTGAAATGAATTACGATTATTGGACTATCAATACTTTGGAGGCTTAAATTGGCTCAAACGACTCCTAGATTAATTCTACTAAATTGAACGGAATTGGGATATAACTAATGAGGTCAGAGGGCTGAACTAATTATCTATTATAATAATTTAAGAAATCAAAATATATAAAATTAACAATTAATAAAAAAAATATTAAGAATTAGTAAAATAATATCAAAAAAATTTATAGGAAAAAAGAGTGGGCAATATTATTAAAGTCCGAAACTTTTATTTTAATTAACGAAGTAGTTATTTGAGAATAATAGGTTAAATTAATTTTTTTAGATAGAGATTTACTGTATAAATTGTAAATTGAGAGGGGTCAAAATAAAAAAAATATATATATTTCTAAGAGAAAAATCCTTAATTATGTATTGAAAAATCTTTTTCATGAGTAACTCGTATTCTCTTAAGGCCTCAATTCAGAAACCACATTATTTCTCTAATAAAAATTACCCTAAACTTTAATAGCTTATTTTCTAGCACTCTTAAAATTATTAATACTACATAAGGATAAAAAAATTGCTAATAATAATAATAATAATAATAATAATAATAATAATAATAATAATAATAATAATGTGATCTACCAGTCATTTTCTCATATGATTAGAGGGTACAGCTGCAAAACTATTCAAAAAAAAGATTACTATTTATGATTCACAGAAGCAGCTACATAACATATTATTGACAAACAGGCCAATAAAGCAAATAAAAAGCAAGCCAGAAGCCTACAAATTGTTTTTAGATATTTACAATGAACATTTCCTCTCCAAACTGCAAAGAAAAAGTGAAAAAAATTAAGGAAATAATGTGTACTCTGAGGAGAGTACAGAGAGTACAGCAGCAAAACTCCTCAAATATGCTAAAAGTCAGCCTCCAAACTAACTGCAATGAAATGTCATAAACTAATTCTACCCAAACAACCCAAAAAATCTGGAGAGCATGTACATAATAGTCTGTACTCTCAGGTGAGTATAGAGAGTACAAAAAGTACAGAGAGTATAGAGAGTACAGAGAGTACATGGAGTATAGAGTATAGAGTACACACAAAGGCGGATGAACATAATAGTCTACTCTCGAGAGTCTGGTGAAAACATCTCGATTGACCAGGATAAACCAAATTACAGCACATGAGTTGTAGTAAACATATATTGTCCAGACTGCCCAGGAAAAATGAAAATATCTTGAAGAAATACTCTGTACTCTCAGGAGAGTACAAAGAGTACAGATGCAAAACAAGTTAAGAAGGATAATATTAATTCAGGCTCCTAACAACCTGTAATGGAAAGCACTAAAGATTTTTTTTTCCAAATAGCCCAGAAAAGAATATGGTCAAAAATCTAGAAGTATTTGGTACTCTCATGAGAGTACAGAGAATACAGATTGAAGAGAGCTTCAAAAGGCAACCCAGCAGAGAATAAATTGCTTTAAATGGTCTCTACAAAAGATATTCTATCCAAACTATCCTAAAATAGTTTAAAATCATAAATAATAGCTTGCAGAACAATTGATTTCCAAAATATCAAACTTCATTTGTACAGTTGTCAGATTAGTTTTTTCATTCTCAAACAAAAGATAGCGTAAGCTAACTCAGCCCTAAAATAATTCATCCTCTTTGTACAATCCTGGTTGTCAGCCCAGTCCAGGGTTTCTTTGTCTTTCCATGTACTTGACAAACATCCTGATTGACACTATTTTCTTGGGTACTTAACCATTTCGATTGGCATTGTGGATCGCCAAAAAGGCGACATCTTCAACAAGTAATTTGATCTGAATTGTAAGAAGTATAGTCAATAAGTTGGCAAAAAATATGCACTCTAGGGAAACCAAAATGAAAATAATTCTTACAATCTCAGGAAAAATGACCTTATGAGTTGGGTTTGACAATGAATCATAAAAATACCAGGCCCTTTATTTAGTATGCCCAATCAAGAGTGTCCAGTGTTGATTATTTATGATTGGAAGTAAGAGTAGCTCAGCCCTTGATACTCTATCTGCAGTGATATGCTCGATGAACATCTTGCTTTCTTTCTGTAGGCCATATTTCGCATAACTCTGCAAGAAGGGATGACAAAGTTTATAAATTCTAGCTTCTAACAATCTAAACTAGGATTGGATCATACAACCCTACATTTCTGTGGAGTAACTTACCCAGTGCAAGCATGAAACATACAAATAGGGGACATCGGGCATAGCTAACCCCACTAGTAAAAGGTGAAGGCATGCGTATCGATAGATCGATCTCAACAACTCATCAATCTACCTTCGCACAATAATGATATTCCCAGCCGCGAATACGGTATCACCCCTGCATGTGAAAAATATTTAAATGCAAGCTTAATTAAATGAATAGGTTATTTTATATATGAAGAAGAAGTTGAATGAAGAATGACTTACTTGTCCTTGAATCGGGAGCACGACATGTCAATAAGTTGTAGCAGTGGCTTAGGCAGGACATCTCTAGATGAGAAGTCAACTACATGATGTGCCTCAGCTTGCTACAACAAAATTCATAACGAGGAAAGTTAGTGATGAAGAGCTAGATTCACTGTGAATTAAGGATCGATCTGCTGAGATTATGTATACCTCCACTTGATGCTCCTCAACCACAACGATAGCAGTCTGTGGTTCAGCTACTACTATTGGCACAACTTCGCAAACCTATAAAAAAATTAGTGAAATCAGTTACAATTATGTCAAATTAAAAGGAAAGTTGCGTAATACCTCTTTTTGTGCTCGTCATTGTGGATGCTACCACAGACTTATTCTGCGTGACTTCTTGTAAGAGTGCGGTGAAGGGGAAGATATAGCTTTCCTCTTCCTCATCTGAGCCTTCACACTCAATCTTTAGCAAAGGCTTCACCGATCTTCATGCGGTGGAGCCTCCACAAGAGCTTCCCCTATGGTGGCCTCGATAGGGGCTTCCCCAATGGAAGCCTCCATAAGAGCTTCCCTAGTGGAAATCTCCACAGGGGAAACACCTATGGAGGCCACCACAGGAGCCTCCCCTGTGGTAGCCTCTACCAAAGGGGCTTCCCAAGTGAAAGTATCCACAGGGGTAGCCACTATAGTAGCCTCCACAGGAGACTCCCCTCCACAGGGAAGCTGTGGTAGCCTCCATGGTGTTGCCCCATGTTGCCTCAAGAGATTCCCCTGTGGTCGCCTCCACAGGAGTTTCCCCCATGTTAGGAATGGTAGGACCCTGCTGCCTAGCAACCACCGCCTCAATAGCAGCTACCCGCAAATCAATTCCATCAATTCTCTCTGTTATTTATGCTTGAAAAGACGATACTCTATCTTCCAAGGCCCTGAAACCTGCAAGTATTCTCTCCACCGCAAAGCCTTCTGAGTGGGTAGTAGTAGAGGGCAGGCTAGATATACTGGAAGGGGGAGAATATCGAGGAGAGACATATGGAGATTCAGTGGGGGCTGCACTCAGTGGACTTAGAATGGGACTGCTATCGGGCTCAGCATGGGTTGTCTGCTGGGCAGTGGTCAATGTTTCAAGGAGCCATGTCTCCTCTTCTGATATATCCTCGAATGAAAGGTAGACCTGTGTTAAACCGATAAGAAAATATGGTGATTTATAATATAAATGAATACATTCTAATATGAACTAAGTGATATTATTATGTGTCACCTAGTGTCCTCCCAAATTAGTGAAGGCATCATCTCCAAACTTTATTTTTGTCCATCGAACATACGTGGCTTTGCAGAAGGAAATGGCAGCCTTATGATGCCTATGTGCTCTGCCGCCCAGATCTACAATGAATATTTATGTAAGTCAACTTCAATGCATCAAATAATATATGACTGAAGATATAGAATGTACCATAAGAAGAGTGACAAATCCACTCATGTACCTGGGAGCCTTCTGTGTCTGAATCTTTGATGTAATACCATCAAATTATGAAACCAAAAAGGCCCAAATGGCCTCTCCCTAGTTGTACTCAGCAAATTTATCTATGTCATCGGCATATGTAATCAATTCCGATACCACCCTGTAGTTGTGATATATAAAAAAAAGATTTGAAAGAAGAAAATGTATGTACAACTGTACAAATTCGCCAGAACAGCGGCGTCAATTCAGTTTATTCTTAAAGTCCATTTGAACTAAAAGTGGGATTTGCCATATGACCTTCTCCCCTCTGTTTGGCATCCCTACAATTAGTGCAACTTCATCGGGGGTGAAAGGAATGCACTGGCCACCCAGAAAGAATGCTTGTTTCTTTATATCCCAGCAAGACAGGATTGACGTGATGACAATTGGGTCTTGCTGAATTCTATGCAGTCTAGTAAATTGATGCAAATGAAGCATCCTTAAAATGTTAATGACTTCATCTGTAAAGCGTGCTGCAATATTATCGAACACAGTTCTAACGGTGGTAAGCCTGCATCTCAAAGTTATCATCTTTCCCAGACATTGTTAACTTCAAAAATGAAAAGTCAATTAATGAGAACATTATCGACCAAGAATGGTAGAAACCGCCTCCAAAACCAACCAATGACCCTCCAAATTAATCATAATGGAATGTAATGAACAAATTTCCTCCAAATAGGCCAAAGAAAGTGGGAAAAAATGAGCAAAATCCTCTATACTCTCATGAGAGTACAGAGAGTACAAATGTCAAACTGCCTCCAAAACCAACCAAAAAGCCTCCAAATTGCTGCTAATGGAATGTAATGGACATATTTCCTCCAAACAGGCTAAAGAAAGTCAAAAAAATGAGCAAAATCCTATACTCTTGAGAGTGAGGAGAACCGCTTTCAACCAACCAACAAGCTCAAATTACTTCCAATGGAATGTAATGAACATATTCTCAACAACCAGGCTAAAGAAAGTGAAAAAAAATTAGCAAAATCTTCTATACTCTCATGAGTGTACAGAGAGTACAGATGCAAAACTCACCTAAAAACCAACCAATCAACTTCCAAATTGCTCCTAATGGAATGTAATGAACATATTTCCTCCAAATAGACCAAACAAAGTGAAAAAAATGAGCAAAATGCTTTGTACTCTCATGAGATGTCAGACTCTCTAGAGTCGAGATCTCAAAACTCCCAAAACCAAGCGACCTCCAAATTGCTTCCAATGGAATGTAATGAACATATTCTCAATAACCAGGCCAAAGAAAGTGGAAAAAAATGAGCAAAATCCTATGTACTCTCATGAGAGTATAAAGAGTACATATACAAAACTCACATAAAAACTAACCAATCAGCCTCCAAATTACTTCAAATGGATTGTAATGAACATAATACCTCCATACAAGCCAAAGAAATAGGAAGAAAATAACCAAAATGCTCTGTACTCACATAAGAGTACAGATGCAAATCACCTCTAAAAACCAACCAAACAGCCTCCAAATTGCTTCAAATGAAATGTAATAAAGATGTTCTCCCCAAACAGGCTAAACAATGTGAAAAAATATGAGAAATTAGTCTATACTCTCATGAGAGTACAGAGAGTATAGATGCCAAATTGCCTCCAAAACTAATCAAACAGCCTACAAATTACTTCAAATGAAATGTAATGATCATATTTCCTCCAAACAGGCCAAAGAAACTGCAAACAAAATGATAAAATTGTCTGTACTTTCATGAGAATATAGAGAGTACACATGTCAAACTGCCTCCAAACCAACCAAATAGCCTTCAAATTGATTCAAATGGAATGTAATCAACATATTTTCTCCAAATAAGCCAAAGAATACGGAAAAAAAATGATAAAATAGTTTGTACTCTCATGAAAGTACAAAGAGTACACATGTCAAACTGCCTCCAAAACCAACCAAATAGCTTCCAAATTGCTTCCAATGGAATGTATTAAACATATTCCCTCCAAATAGGCTTGAGAAATAGGAAAATATGAGAAAATAGTCTATACTCTCTATACTCTCAAGAGTGTACACATGCCAAACTACATCCAAAACCAATGAAATAGACTCCAAATGGCTTCCAATGGAATGCATTGAACATATTCCCTCCAAACAGGCCAGAGAAACTAGAAAAATATGAGAAAATAGTCTGTACTCTCTATACTCTCACGAGAGTACACATGCCAAACTACATATAAAACTAACCAAACAGCTTCCACATTGCTTCTAATGGAATGTAATGAACATATTTCCTCCAAATAGCCCAAAAAATTGAAAAAATTTCATAAAATTGTAAAAATCCCCAAGAAATCAACCAATCGGCCCCCAAATTATTCCTAATAGATTGTAATGAACATATTTCTTCCAAACAGGCCAAAGAAAGTGAAAAAAAATGAGCAAAATCCTCTATACTCTCATGAGAGTATAGAGAGTACAGATTCAGACCTCCCCTAAAAACCAACCAAACAGCCTCCAAATTGCTTCCAATAGAATGTAATGAACATATTCTCAACAACTAGGCCAAAGAAAGTAAAAAAAATGAGCAAAATTCTCTGTACTCTCATGAGGATACAGAGAGTACAGATGCAAAACTCACATAAAAACCAACCAATCAACCTCCAAATTACTCCTAATAAAATGTAATGAACATATTTCCTTCAAACAGGCCAAAAAAAATGGAAAAAATGAGCAAAATGCTCTGTACTCTCATGAAAGTATAGAGAGTACAGAGAGTACAGATGAAAAACTCCACTAAAAACCAACCAATCAGCCTCCAAACTGTTCTTAATGGAATGCAATAAACATATTTTCTCCAAACAAGACAAAGAAATTAGAAAATATTGAGCAAAATGCTCTGTACTCTCATGAGAGTATAGAGAGTATAGATGCAAAACTCCACTAAAAATTAACTAATCAGCCTCCAAATTACTTCCAATAGAATGTAATGTACATATTCTCAACAACCAGGCCAAAGAAAGTGGAAAAAATAAGTAAAATCCTTTATACTCTCATGAGAGTACAGAGAGTATAGATGCAAAATTCTCTTAAAACTAACCAATCAGCTTCCAAATTATTCCTAATGGAATGTAATGAACATATTTCCTCCAAACAGACCAAAGAAAGTGAAAAAAATGAGCAAAATGTTCTTGACTCTCATGAGAGTACAGAGAGTACAGAGAGTAGAGATGTAAATCTCCACTAAAAACTAATCAATCAGTCTCTAAATTATTGTTAATGGACTGTAATGAATATATTTCCTCCAAACAGTCCAAAGGAAATGAAAAAAATGAGCAAAATCCTCTGTACTCTCATGAGAGTATAGAGAGTACAGATGTAAAACTCCCCTAAAAATTAATCAATCAGCCTCTAAATTATCCCTAATGGATTGTAATGAACATATTTCCTCTAAACAGTCCAAAGAAAGTGAAAAAATGAGCAAAATCCTCTGTACTCTCATGAGAGTACGGAGAGTACAGATGTAAAACTCTCCTAAAAACTAACCAATCAGCCTTCAAATTATTCCTAATGGAATGTAATGAACATATTTCCTCTAAACAGGCTAAAGAAATTGGAAAAAATTGAGCAAAATGCTCTGTACTCTCATGAGAGCACAGAGAGTACAAAGAGTACATATACAAAACTCTTTTAAAAATCAACCAATCAACCTCCAAATTTTTCTCAATGGATTGTAATGAACATATTTCCTTCAAATAGTCCAAAGAAAGTGGAAAAAAATACACAAAATCATCTGTACTCTCATGAGAGTGTAGAGAGTACAGATGCAAATCTCCTATAAAAATCAACCAAACTGCCTCCAAATTTCTTCTAATGAAATGTAATGAACATATTCTCTACAAATAAGTTTTAAAATCTGAAAAAAAAATGACAAAATGGGGTGTACTCTCGAGAGAGTACAGAGAGTACACATGTAAAAAAAATCCTAAAAACCAATCAATCAGCCTTCAATCTGCTTCTGAAGCCATGTACTGATCATATTATATCCAAACAGGGTCAGAAGTCTTTTGAAAAAATAACAAAATAGGTTGTACTTTCCTGAGAGTACAGAGAGTACACATGCAAAACTGAAGCAAACATCTATAAATCAACCTACAAACAAATTGTAATGCCATCGACTGAACATATTATATCCAAATAGGCCCCAGAATTCATCAAATCCTTCATGAAATAGTACCATACATTCTACAATGTTATATACTAAACATATGACAAGACAAACTGTTCAAAAATTTGAATATAATGGCGTGTACCATCATGATAGTATAGAGAATACACATGAATAATATCTCCAAAAACTAGTAAACCACGTCCCGTTCATTTAAAGAACTCAAATGATCCAAATGTTCACCTTCTGGACGGTGATAATAGCAGAGAAAATCCTAAATTCATTAAAGTTCAAGAATGCAGGAAGAAATACCTCATGAAGTCGCCTACAATAACTCAATTTTTAATGCCCAAGATTTGCTAAATCAGAGGAGGGTCGGAGGCGAGGCGGGTGAGGCGAGAAAAATTCTGCATAAAGCCCTAAACTGAACCAATCGAAGAATGTGGAACGACACTCATGATATTTTTTCCTCCCATTGTTTGAACGAGACAGGCCGGGTCGGGCCCGTGGTAGCGTAAACGTCGTCATCAATGCGTTGTCTAGTTACAGCACCGTTAAGCGGAAAAACGTGTTATTAAAGAATGGACACGTGTCGTACTATGATTGGAGTCCAAACGTAAAGTTACTTCTGGACTTCGCACGTAATATTTTTTGGGCATGTACAGAGTAAGGATCCAAAGAGAAGTCTCACTTTTTTTTGCTGGAGTTATTATGTTAGGATTTTTTTTCTTTTATTTGTACTGCCCTTTTAACGTGGAGAAATTGTTACATATGAAGTTATAAAAAGCAAAGCAACATCCGAATTTCATATGCCGCTTATTATGCACATAATTTATGAAAATATATATATATATATATATATATATATATATATATATATATATATATATATATATATATATATATATATATATAAAATATACACTATATATAAGATTAAGTGATAATTATTATTAAAATTTAAATATATTTCTATATTTAAATTACACACATAATAATTTTTACCCTTCACGTGAAACGGCAAGGACACGACGAGGGCGGAAACAGTAACACCCATGAACTTGCCCGAAATACAATATAGAGGTAAATTCAAATAATTATTTTAATTCAATTTAATATAATTTCAACTGAATAGAAAATCTGTAAGTAAAATTTTTTTTTTTTTTTTCACTTTGCTTTGATGAGATTTATGCGATAAGCTTTTTTTTTTTCATCATAACTAATTTTGTTTTGAACTATTAGAATTATAATAACAGTTTCATTTTGATTTCAGATTTCCTTTTATTAAATTTAAATATTATAGATAAATATCAAAATTTATTTTAAAGTCGATATATATATATATATATATATATATATATATATATAGATGACTTAAAATATTTTTCTTAATAACGAATATATATTATATGAATAAGAATATATAACTCTTTCTAACCTATTTAATTTTAATTTTGAGATTTTTTTTGTCATGTCGTATGAGCTTCAAACTGCATGTTGTTGCCTCATATATCTTAAAACCTGTGAGTTTCGATAAAAATAATTTTTGGCATTATGAGTATTCTTCTTTAGCATTATTTATGTTTTGGATGCAACGATAAAGTCTATTTTGTGATCTAAGATCATTTGTCAAACTTCGACGTCGATTGAGATAATTTTAGTTAGAATAACACAATATAGCATTCTTTTGGCTGACACTTGCACAAACTTAGTGCAAAAAATTGTAGACCGTATCATTTGATAGATTTTGAGATTGTTTGGATGACAACGAGGTTTTCAGACTCTGATATACGTGCATTCACATCAACAACTCATTTCTCTTGTCGATTGGCCATAAGATAATGCTATAGGTATATCTTAATAGATTTTGATTCTAGACCCATTAGAGGAGTCTATTTTGCAAATGGAGGATGTTTGAGCAATGTCGAAGTTGATCAAAGCAATTCTAGACTTAATTTATGCGTCATTGCATTTTGTAACTTTCCATTTGCACCAAACTCAACTGCGAGCTTCGAAAATTTGCCACGAACCTCTCGATGAAGAGAGTATGAATTATATCAATCAAATTTTTAGAAGGAAAATGAAGCAGTAGATATGACACTACCCAAAGATTTCACTCTCATTTTGTGATGACTTTAGATCTAGTTCCAGGTTTCCAATAGGCGTGAGCACCTATAGTTAATTACCTCTCTAAATGCATAGAGAGAACTTTCAATTAAGGTTAGTCGTTAGATTGCTAAACACGTAGCGTATAGTAGCACCATGTGGAGCTATGAAATTTAGGTTTATGAAATTCATCATTATTTAATTTAAAACAGATAGTTGGGGGATTGATGATGCGTCCGATCAAGATCCTATAGTTTCGTCATTCCGGACTATCATGGTCCCTAGTCTACTTAGTCAGAGGAGGTAGTCAACCCAACTTGACCGAAAGATCTTTGTCAGCAACCATGGGTTGCATCCTCCAAGGGAATCTTATAGACCTTGGGTGGTGTTTGTCTAAGGAGATATGTTTAAGTCCACCTTAGCAAATATAAGACTTTTTGCCCTATCAAGTACACCATATGATTCATAACTTAAATGACAGAGCCATTGGGGAACATATAGGCTATAGTTGTGACCGTAACATAATATTATCATTTGGTAGGGAATCACCCAATCAGAGGACTTTGATCATAACTGCATCATATGTGGAGCTTAATAACCAAATCACGTGGACAGAGGACAGGAGTCACATCCTTATTGACAAGAGATTATTTCTATGTGAATATAAATATACACTTGACTAGACATTAGCTCCTTTGTGTACTAGGATTTTCTTAATTTGTCACATCTGACAAACAATTGTGGATGAGTGAATTGATTTTGGCTTTAAGTTTTTACATTGATAAATTTCATTTTTCATTTAGGCATTTAAATTAAGCTTCTTTTATAGTTTTTATATTTGCAAGAATTTTGAATTTATCTGATTTGATATTAAATCTTGAATATAACTTGATGGTGATATCCCCTCCGGTTGAAATCTCCATTCAACACAGCCATCATCACGGTGTGAATGCTATGAGCATTCATACTATAATTTGATAATTTTATTTTGAGATTGAACCCCTCCAATTGAAATCTATAATCAACGCAATCATCATTAGGGTGTGAATGATTTGAGCATTCAAACTATAATTCGATAATTTTATTTTGAGATTAAATCCATCTGATTGAAATCTATAATCAACGTAATTATCATTGGGGTATAGACCTTGTCAACTCTGCTTGCCTGCTAACAGAATATCAGGTTGAAAGTTAAAACTTGTGATTGTATCTTTTATATCAAAATAGAAAGTTTAGGATTTTAAATAAGAACTTCTTCTATTAAGATTTTTGATGATTGTATATAAATGTAAAATAAAATTACTCTTTTAATGACTGAACACTCAACTCACAATCAATCCTGTCAACTCCTACCTCTACAAGGAGGATTGGATTGAGTATGTGAGACTTATGACTTCACTATATAGATAAAGTGGCCTAGTGCGAGTTTTTTTTTTAATTTCATTGGATCTTATGGAATTTATGAGAATTGCATATTTTAAGAGGCAATTGAAGTTAAGCTTAAGAAGTTTCACATCAAATGTGTAAATCACTTAAGTATATTTTTTGAGGCATTAAACTCGATTTATTTTTATTGATATATGAATATATAATTTATTTCATTATTTACACAAATCTAGTGGTGTTAATTTCAAGTATATGTAAGCCTCGTAATATGTGTAATATTTACTTTTTTGAGATTTCAAATTATTAGTACACATTTTAGTATAATATGCCTAAGTTCAAAGATGAGGTGACCTTAGAGTACGTCCATCATGGTGTGTATATATTTAAATCTCTCAGCACACATTTCAACGTGATGATTTTAAGACCATGATTGTCTTGAGATACATGTAAAGCCCTTTTCTTTATGCCGCCTGCATGTATTTCAATGACATAGATTTGAAAGTATAGCCATTTTGAAGTACATGCATATTTTGTTTATACAAATATATTTTGGTGTAAGAAATTTGAACTTTATATATAGTGTTGACTTGAAGTGGGAGCACAATGTGATCCTTCAAGCCAATTATGCACACTTTTAATATGATGACACTCAGTATAACTGCATCTCACAATATAAGTAATTCAATCTTTTATGTAATTCATATGTATTTTAATAAAACATTTTGGATATCAAGCAACTTCAAGATGTATGCAATATTTTAACTTTTCGATCTTATTTGCACGTATTTCATGGTTTAAGCTTTAGATTATCTTGGGATGAATGAGAGACATATCTTTTCATGCACTTTGCAATATGATTCTTCTTTTTTGGTCCCTATATCATTATTCTTTAGTGAGGTGGGCCTCACAAAGATATTCTTTCTTCTCATTATAAATAGAAGGGGATGAGAATTCATTTTCATCAACCCTCTCATGTACAATTTACTTCTTAGTTGATTGTTTTAAAGATTTAGGAAAGCTCATTCAAGTGTTTGCTAATAGGTACATTCAATCTTTTCTTCCTCTTTTTTTAATCACCTTTCTTATAAGATTTCCTTTACATTTGTCTTTTGTTGGCATCTTTATTATAGTGTTCAATCACCATTTAAATTATCTTTAATTTTATTCAGATCACTTAATCACTTAAGATATTGCTTAATTTATCCAATGTAAGTCTAAAGTTTTGACAAAATTTCCGCAGTACCTCCCCTAGTTATGAGAATTCTACCAAAATTAAGCCTACCTAGCTGTCTAAAAAGATGCATATGGGTGGTGTTTTGTAACACCGTAGCCGTAAATCTTTCAACCTATCCGTCTAAAAAGATGTACATAGGCTCTTTGTACACCTGTATAATATCAAATATAACATATTTTGAACATTCAAATATTTGATTTTACACTTCTACTAGTAATACGATGACACAAATAGTGAGATTGTGCATAAGATTATATAAAAGTAGTATTTTATTCACTATTTATTTATTTATATTTTTTGCAAATCATACAGCGAGAGAGAGAGAGAGAGAGAGAGGAAAGAGAGAGGAAAGAGAGATAGAAGATGGTTAGATATATATATATATATATATATATATATATATATATATATATATATATATATATATATATATATATATATATATATATATATATATATATATATACATATAATTTTCTATAAAGGAGAGAGAGAGAGAGAGAATGAAGGAGAGAGATTTAATAAAAATAATAATAATAATAATAATAATAATAATAATAATAATAATAATAATAATAATAATAATAATAATAAAATTTTTCTCTTTTTTTGAATCAGAGAGAGAGATTGCCTTGAAGGAGATAAAAAAAAGATAATAATAATAATAGTAGTAATCTTTTTCTTTATTTTTCTGAAACTGATAGAGAGAGAGAGAGATTGTTGCTAATGATGTAAAAGAAAATAATTAAAATAATAGTTATTTTGTTCTTGTGAACGAGAGAGAGAGAGAGAGAGAGAGAGAGAGAGAGAGTTTTTCGTGAATGAGGTAAAAGAAAATAAGCATAATTGTGATGAATTTTTATCTTCATCTATCTTGAAAGATAAATGAAAACAAAAATACGCTTATTGGATATCACGTAGATCATATTAGGGTGATCGGGTATGACATTGAGGAATGATGTACTATCTCAAGAGAAAGAAGTCACTATCCTACAATGGACCTAATCACCTTAATAAGAACTCCTAAGGATGATGGGTCTTCGGATGTACTAGAGATTTTTTCCCTACTTTAAATGAAAAAGTCAAACAGGGTTTATTTTTAACTGGGTTCATTAAGTTCCTTATGGAGGCAAGCCCCCATAGTTAATTACATTCTAAAAAATGAGATTCCTTAGGAATACTCTCGATTAAGGTAAATGATCATTATCTCCAAAGATTTCAAAGATAGGACTATCAATCAATTGGTTATTTTTGGAAGATCAAATGGGATTGATCAAAAATAGGGAGTTATTATCGAAATCAAAAGAAGATAAGTAGGGGATGCTTATGATACCAGGAAGCCTAGTAAGCATCCTAAACTATCCTGTAGTTGAGCTTTATATTTTGGAATTTGAAGAGAATTATTTATTTAAGTTGAATTTTTATTAGAAATCTAGGACTTACAAGTCCACAATACAAGATCATAGAATGCCTGAGAAGCGAGGATTTATGCTTGTAGCTCGTAAAAGGAAACAACAACCTTAGAACATAAACCTAGGGAGCTTTGGCGAGGGCCAGAGCATGACCTAAATTTAAGGCGAAAATGGGTATAAGATTTGCCTCCACAAGAGAGGATAAACCACGTGACTGTTAAACTTACAATTAGCTGAAGGTGGCCACCAATTAACTCCTCTTATGATTTTAAATACATGTAGGCAAGTCATATACTTTTGCAAGATAACTAAGTTATTGTTTATTTAGAAAGAGACTAAGTCCTTAAACATACTCCCTAAGAGACTACATCATGTAGGGCATGATTTAATGACTTAAATCTAATGCAAATTTTTGTTATATATATTTTATATTTTTGGACAATTGATTTGACGCAAGCTATGAGATTCATATGCCTAACGCATGAGAAATTTGATTATGAGCCAAAATTAGCAAGAAAGAGGTGTGTTTCCACCATGGCTCTCAAAGGTCAAGCCAAGTTCCTTTGCAAAGGTGGAAGCCCTCCATAAGCAAGTGTGAAGCAAGATGATTTTATGCATGATGTGAAACATACAACATCCAGCTAAGAGGTTGCTAAATCTTTTTTCTTGATTTATAACTTAGGCTTTAAGTGAGGTTATGAGTTATTTATTTTTGATTTTGAGTTGATTAATTGGATAGAAAATTTATTTTTTCCTGAGAGCCTAAGCGCACCTAGGCCATTCATCAAAGTAAGGAAGAAATTAGAAAAATATACCATCTTAATGCACAAGCTTAACAAATATCAAACAATTTTATAAAACTAGTGCAAAAGAATAAAAGGTCTTTGTGGTCGGGCTCCACCGCTTAAACCCGAAAAGAAATTGGGTAGTTGAGCTCTACCCTTATACAACCTGAATTATAAATAAATTAATTATAAAAAAAAAGGAATTCATGTTATGGGGGTCTTCATTCTTCATTCTTCATTTCTTCTTTCTTCATATTCTACTTTGCTTCTTTCTTTTATTCTTTTTGGCTTGGTTGGAATGTGGTTGCTCTAAAGGCTTCACATGGTACATAAGACATAGTCTTATGATAAGTGTTCATCTTAATCCCCTATAACATTTATTCCAAATCCTAATTGCAAAAGTTACATGAAAATGAGAAAAATAAATCTAAGTAAAACCTATAAAATAGAGATTACCTAAACACACCACACATCCCAAGCATGTATATATATAAATTAGACTTAGTACCCCACATATAGGTAACTAAGTCCACCTGGCCTATTTTAGATTATCCTTAGGGGTATAAGTAACCTGCACAACAAAAGTATTTATATTTTTATTACAATACTTCTTAAGCACAATCCCCTACAGAAGATAATGGTTAGATTAAGATCGTCCTATCATTCAGTCTATGCATATACACCCTACCATCTAGTCTAAAATATTACATCACAAAATAAAATCAGGTATTAACCATGCACCACCTTAACATAGGAATAGAAATGGTGACTTAGCCAAATGTGTGTACCATTTAAGGCTTATATGGTATGTCTTAGCTAGGCTTTAAGGCTGAGGTTTTTTAAGTATGAAGGATTCAACTTAGAGGGGTGGTTTTATTTAAGTGATTTAATTGGTTTTCCAATTTTATTTGAAGATTTGATTTGGTTTGAATGAACCTACATTTAATTAATAAGTTTTTGTAAAGAGAAGAAAAGAGAAGAGAACTTCTCTTTCAACCCTATCTTAAGTAATTTTTAAGGTAGATTCATTAGTGAATTTTTTTTCTTTAGTGAATGTTTTATTATGTGTTTTAATTAATCATAAGTTTAGATTTGCTCTAAGTAAACCTATTCAAATAAGAAAGGCATTTTAAGACTAATTAAGGTGAATTACTATCACAAAACACACAACCATTTATTTCTTTCCAACATATGTATTATGCACATGAAATGATCCTAAGCATATCTATACATGCAAATATAAATATTTAACACACCTTAATGATGAATGCTAAGGGATGTTGCTTAAGAAAAATTTGGATATTTCATAAATGCATGATTTTGTTAAGTAGAAAAGAGGGGAATTCTTCTATCCATTACTGAAATGTACATTGGCATTTATGAAAGACACAAGTGAATATGGCACCATTATTTTCTACACTAGGGGTGTAAGGTACAAGACCTACTTGAGGTTACTTAAATCCTTGCAACTTCAGGTTTTCCTGACTAATATATCACTTTTCTTAAATACATGTGCATGTATAAAAAGATATGAATGGAAATAGAATCATGCAAAAGGTTTATGTTTGTTTGTTTGATTTGTTGGTTGTTTAATTTATATGTGTAATATGAAGATCCTTTTAATTCATGACATGGGAGTGCATAGGAATAAAGTTTAAGCAAATGTTATGTTCTTTTCAAAGGAACTATACACTTTGCAAATCCTATACAAACCATGTTAAGAAAAGAGAAGAAAATCACATAACACATTTAAGCTATATTCACATGCAAGCTTATAAATACTTATAAGTAGGACACATTCATTTATAGTCTTTGATTTATAAGTTTTAAAAAAAATTTTTGATTTAGTAGTGATAATAGCCACTCATATTCCTACTTTAACCAAAACATACAATTTGACATAAAAGAAATATTTTATTTATTTGATTTTTCAAAAAAATGTGAATTCATGATTTCATATTACGTACACCATTTAGTATGCTTGGAAAGAAATAAAGTGATGTAAGCATGTAACTTCATTCACTCTCATTAATTTATAAAGACAATCCTATGAAATAAGATCATTTAAAGAGAATCAACATTTCTTAAAAAGATTTTTATTTTTTGTTTTGAGTTTGATTTTATTTAGGGAATGTGAGAAGAGTTTGCTGATTTAGTTTAATTTTAGAACCATTAGATTGATTTTATGTCTTGTTTAGGCTAAAGTGTAAGTTAGATTCATTAACTACTCCTTACCTATACCACTTTAACATAATTAACCAACTAATTATGAGCCAACATATGATATACAATCACATGGAATTTAAATCAGCAATGCTCCTAAGAAAGAATGAGGCCTAATGCAATTGGCTCACAATTAATATTTAATTAAGCTAAAAGGGTTTAATTAAGTACTTTCATAACCCTTCCCACACATCTGGGTTGGATTTGATTTCCTTAAGCTTACCTTAGGCTTTTGAACACCTAAAGATCTACCCAACAAAGGATTGATTAAGTTTAGATTGATTTTGAAATTTTGATTAAGCTAATTAAGAAGTTCATTAGTGGATTAATCCTTAATCATGTTTGGATTAAGGAAGAAAGGGGGTTTAGGGAATAGCTTAGGGAAAATACCTTAAAACCATTCCATAAACCTTCTATTCACTTTGATAATATTTAATTATCTTAATTAAGTGATTAAACCACTATTCACATACATAATTATCCTTAATTACATTAACAGAGTGATTAGGAATGCATTAATTAATTTTCCTAATTAACTCATTAATAAATTCTAAGAAAATTAGAGGAAGCAGAGGTCATCCCGGTAAATATGCTTGAGAAGTTTGGAATTAATTAATAAAGTCATTACAGAGTAATTAAAGTTATTAAGTTTCTAAATAAACCCTAATTAAGGAAAATCTACTATTCAAAATCAATTAGAAACAATTTTATTGGATTCCCCTCTGAATTATCTTTAAAATGAGCCCTTATTTATATTTTTTTTATTTTTCTACATTTAATTATGAATATTTGAAGTTTCAGTGATTAAAGGATAATTAAATACTCTAATTATTTAATTAATCCCATCGATGCCATGTGGACCAGTGACGTGGCTCACGCTTTTCACGTGGCACGATGGGATTGGTTATTTATGTTTTCACATTCTATGCTGCGTTAGCCAACAGCGCTATGCGCTTTCTCTTGGACCAAGGATTTTCTAAGTTAAGCTCATTTTTGAAGCATACCTCACCGGAGACTATCACTAATGCTCCCAAATGTTGAGGTAGCTTCGTCTAGTGCAGATGAAGCCCTATTGAAGTTTTGAAGGCTTGAGATGAAGTGGATCTTTCTATTAACCAAGGTGAGCTTCAATGGCTTGGATGCTTGGGATTTGATTTGGGTGAGCTCGATTAGGTTCCTTGATGGTGCTTGCAAGAGGAATTTGGATTCTATGGAGAATTGAGTGAGTTTGGATTTCTTCATACCTATCATATTTTTGGCTTAGGCAAAACCGAGAAGAGGAATTAGGAAGAGCTTGGGAATTGCTTGAGAGAGCTTGGGGAGCTTGCCTTAGGTCTTTCTAGCTCAATCGAATGCAAGTCACTTGAATTGGAATGGAATGAGAGGGAGTATATCTCCCCCTACTTGGATTGGACGGTCGTGAGCTTCTTTGCCATATTAGATCAATTGATGAGATGGAATGGGTTGTTTAGGTTGTTAGGAGTGCAATGTGATTCGATTTTGGCAGGTGAGTGTAGTGAAGGAGTTTCATATGTGTTAAATGAGGATGTGAGGGATTCCATGTGGAGAATTTTCTATTGGGTGATCAGTTTTGTCTTTGGGTTTGTTTTGGCTGACCCAAACCCATTAGGTCACGTGCACCACATCCTTTGGTGTCCAAATGGACCACTAAGAGGATGCCAAGTGGTCTTAAGTTGAAATATGGTCAAATTCCAAGTGAGTTTGATCATATGTTACTCTTTGACTTAGGGTTAAAATGGTCATTTGGCTTTGATTTTAGTTTGGGTAGATTTGGAGTAATTGAAAAATGGGTTGGGTCAAATTTTGAGGATTTTGGAGTTGATTTGATATCATTTGGCTCATGTTGAGTCATTAAGGTCAAAATGGGTCAACTTGGCTAAAGTTGACCAATTGGTCAAATTGGGTCAAACCATGGGTTGGGTCAAGTTCATATGACCATTTGGAGTGGTTTGGTATCATTGGTTTTGATTCAATTTGATTTATATTTGGTTTTGGTTCATTTGAGTTCACTAGGTCAAAATGGGTCAAGTGATAATTTGATTATTTGACCAAATTACAATTAGAATTAGTTTGGTTTAGCTTTGGTTGGTCATTTGAAATATTTTGCAAGCTTGGTTTCAATTAATTTTGGTTTGATTTGATTTTGGCTTGATTTGACCTTTTAGGTCAAGTTAGGTTCATGGTCAATTGGGCTATGTTGGGTCTAGATGGCCAATTGAGGCTTTGGTCAAGTTCAATAAGTGGTTTAGAACGCATTTGACCCATTGATTGTAATCAATTTGGCATAGATCAAGATTTGACATATTTTGACTTTTTAGGACAATTTGGGCCAACTTGGGTTATGTGGCCAATTAGGCTAGGTTTGACATAATTGGTGACTTGGTCATGTTTAATCATTAATCATAAATTAGTTTAGATCAATGGTTTCATTCAATTTGGCCTACGATGGATTTTTGCAAGTTTAGGTTTCATTTGGGTTAAGTGTTGACATAGTCAAAGGCTAGGTTTGACTTGGTTTGACCCAAATTGAGAGATTGATCTTCCCAAGATGATTTTTGATCATGATGAGAGGCTTAGATGGGCTTAGCTCAATCTAATTTGGGTTGGATTAGAGTTTGGCTCGAAAAGATCCTTTAGGTCACTTTGGGTCAAGTGAGCCTAAGTAAGTCAATTGACTTGATCAAGGCTTGATTCAAGTTTGGTTGAACTCACATATGGACTTATGATTAAAATATAAATTCATTTGCAAGTGATTTGGAGTCAAATGGGTTTTGATTCATTTGACAATTTCAAGTCAAAAGGGTGAACATGGGTCTGACTTGGGTTAGTTTGATTTTGGTTTGATGATTGAAGTTTGTGTTTACATTTGGATTCATGACTGAATGGTTGATTGAATCATGAAGAAAATCCAAGGGTTTGGATTGATTTGGCTAAGTTTAAGAATTTGACTTGAAAGAGCATAGGTTGGATTTAGGTTAGATTTTGGTTTGAGTTTTAAATTGGTATTGGTTATTTGAATTTATATTTTATTTATATTTGTGAATATAATTGAGAATATAAATGGGTTATGAGAAGATCTCTTGAGTTTGAATTGATTTGGATTGGATTTGAGCTAAGTTCATAAGATGGAATCAAAGTGACTTAGCAAAGATTTTGTATTTGGACTTGAGTTTTGGATTTGGTTTTAGTTATTTGAATTTATATTTCATTTATATTTGTGAATATAAATGAGGATATAATTGGATTATGAGAAAAAGTTTTGATTTTGAAGTGATTTGGGTTGAATTTTTGGAATTGATTTAAATAATTTGAGAAAAATTATTTAAGTTGAAAGTTGATTTAAATTTTGATTTGGAATTCAGCCTGAATTTGAAGTTGGTTTGGATTTGAGGTTGGTGTGAATTTGAAGTTGGTTTGAATTTGAAGGGAGTAAGGATTGGGTTTAAGCTATAGGGTAGGCAAATTTTTTTAACACCCCTAAGGCATAACCTATTCCTATTGCTAACTCTTCTAAGTCTCTAAGGTTAGGTTAAGTGTTCACCTAATCACTAGAAGTGTCTTAAGACTAAGGAACTCTTAATGTCTAAGAGGAATCCTATGTCTAAGATGGAGAAGTTGAGAGCTCCTCCAAAAGTGAGGTCAATAATAATAATAGTTTTTTTTCTTTTTTTTGTTCCTGTGAATCCGAAAGAGAGAGAGAGAAAGAGAGAGAGATAGCGGATCTACTTGAGAATAGAATAAATATATTAATGCAGACATATTTCATCACTAAAAAAACCTAACCTCTCACAGCTAATATATTCACTTAGTTCATTAATTAATTAATTAATCCTATTTAGCAATTTAATAGCTATACAACTTTAATCGTTTTACCTCCTTATAATTGTGGGCTCCGAAAATTCACCATCGACCTCTCGCAATTGAAGGAAGAGAGTATGGTTTAAAATATCGATGTAATTTTCAAAAGGTAGATGGAATAGTAGATAAGACACTACCAAGAGATTTCACCCTCATTTTGTGAGAATTTAGATCTGGTTCCAGGTTATCTATAGGTGCAAGCACCTATAGTTAATTACCCCTCTCAATGCTGAGAGAGAACTTTCGATCAAGGCTAGTCTTTAGATCGGTAAATGTGTAGCATATAGTAGCAGCATGTGGAGTTTTAGAACTTGGGCTTTAGAATTTATGAAATTCATCATTATTAGCTTAAAGTGGATGGTTGGGAGAATGATGATGTGCCCAATCTAGATCCCATGGTTCCATCATCTCTGCGTGCACGGTCTACTTAGTCAAAGGAGGTCGATCCAACGGAAGGATCCTTATCAGCAACACATGGGTTACGTCGTCCAAGAAATCCTTATAGACTTAGGGTGGTGTTTGTCTAAGGAGACAATCTTAAGTCTACCTTAGCTGACATAGGGCTTTTTGCCCTATAAAGTATACCTTATGATTCACAACTCAAAGGGCAAAGCCATTGGGGAGCATATGGGCTACAGTTGTGATTGTAATATAATGGAGCTTACTGGCCAAACCACCCGATCAGAGGACTCTGGTCATAACTATATCATCTATGGAGCCTACTGTCCATGCCACATAGTCAGAGGACATGGGCTACATCCTCACTGGCGTGAGATTGATTGAGAGTGAACATAATAGAATACCTGATTTGACATTGGCTCCTTTCTGAGCTAGAGTTTTCTTAATTTGTCACCTTCAACAAGCCGTTGCGGGAGGTGGATTGAATAGAGTTTTGCTTTAAGTTTTTAATGATTGAATTTCATTTAAGAAATTTTAGATTGATAATTGATTTAAGTTAATTTCATTTGAAATTAAAATCATATTTTGATGGAAGTATCCCCTCTAGTTGAAATCACCATTCAACACAACCATCATCGGTGTAGTTAATTGATTGAATTGAATATATTTGAGAACTTTAGATCCTGTTAACTCTGTTTAGCTCCCAACAGATGATCAGATCTACTATCACATGACAGAATTAGCTTTCAAATATTTTAAAAAGTTAAAATTCTTATAATAATTGGATTTTATGTTTTGTTAACCTGGACCTAGTCCTAAGACCAAATTGGGAAGCAACCCACGCAACATCCTCAAACACTAAATTTAAGCATTCATCGTAGTGTTGGGGCCCATGCAAGTTTTTAATAATTCAGATAATTTTATCTCTAAATCATAAGATTAATTTCATATTTTTATTTAATTCTAACTTAGCCTACGTAGCCTTTTCAAAAATTAAAATTTGCACTCTAAATTTTCATGCATGAGCACATGCAGGTGTTTCTAGCTTAGATAATTTCATCTAATTAATGAAATCACTAATTTTGAAAATTATAATTAGAATGAAATTTCTTAATTTTTGGATTGAAAGAAACTCCGTAATTCATGAAGAATTTGATTTAACATCACCTTCTGTCTACTTGTACGAAGAATTGCAAAGGGTGGCAAAGATGGTGTTGCAAATTGATCTAATATCTTATTAGATCTTTTGGATTAATATTAAATTGCTTTATTTTATTCCAAGTTGATTAGTCTTTGAATATTCAATAGACTCTCACTTATGATAATTTCAAAATTCATCACCAACTATACTCAATTTCTCCTTGATCTAATTCGAGTATTTAATAAGACGAAGATTATGCTTCGAATAGTTTCCAAGAATTCTTTGATTATGCTTATTAGCAATCGTTCGATCTCATGGAAAATCTCTTATGAATTCTTTGATTTTTTTTCAATTTATTTAGGTATATTTGAAGAGTATATCTTAATTCCAAGAGGCTCTCTTATGTTTCGATTTGATGTTCAATCAAGATTCCTACTTCTTTTGATATCAGGCCTAATTTTTAATTGTTCAATTAGTTTTATGATTACTTGTTTGTGAATTTAATACTTTGAGTATTTAATAAGAGGCTCTATTCACATAAACAAACATGAACTCCAATATCCTTAACTCCACATCAGATTTCATACTTAGTGAATAACTGGACTTCAAATTTATTATAAGTTTCTTATAAGTTAGATATCAGCCTCTCCAAGTTTCAGCTAAAGCTTGTTTAGTTTTGTGAAGATTGAAGAAAAGAGAACCCATTTTATCACTTTATTTTAAACCACCGAGGTTATAATTAAAGTTTGTGAGTTTTGTATTATCCATCAAATCCCATCATCACACATGATTATTAAATTTATATAAGGATGGGTTCCACATTGTTTCCTCCAATTCCTATAAATAAGGCTAAGAGGGGGGCTTTCCATTTCATTCCACTTGTTTGAGGAGTTGGAGTGCTTTGGAGTCTGAGAGAGAAGGAAAATCCTAATTCCATTTCGAGTAAGTGTTTTATTTCTTTCAAAATTTCTTTAAGTATTTCTTGTTTATTTTTTTATTATTAATGTTTATCATTGTATTTACTATGCCTCTTTTATTTAATTTTAAGTTTAGATGATTTCCATTTCAATTTACTTAAGTCCAAAATTTAATCCAAAATTCAACAGAGTTTCAGTAGTATTCCAATGTCATCCCCGCATAGGGGCTGCATCGGAACTGCTTTGGCTTACTTAGTACGCTCTATTGAGCATAGCGAGTGGTATATTACGACCATAGCCATCTTTACATCCACTACACTTTATTGGGAAATAACGGGTCTTGGAACCTGCATTGGTGTCCAAACATAGGGATTAGGATAAAACAAAGTCTGATAAAATTTCGGTAGCATTTTGGCATACAAAAGTGACATCTAATAATTTATTTGGCTTACTCGGTATGCCCTATTGAGCATAGCGAGTGGTGTCTTGAGATGCCACAGCCGTCTTCATGCCCACTATGCCATATTGGGCATTAGCGGGGTCTTGAAACCTATAAGGAAAGGCACAAGCATATATATACAATATTCCACACACTTCTTTACATTTATAATCAGCAACAATGGTAAATCTGAATATCCACAAAACTGATTTGCATTTGAATGATAATAACATCTCATTTGGATCTAGTTTTTTTTAACTAGCCTAAGGAAAAAAGGATATAAGAGTAAAGTCAAAGGTTGGGAGATAGAATTATTGATCTAAAACTAATGCAATTGGGTAATCTGAGCAAGATTATAGTTGCTACTGAGAGGAGATGAAGAGGAGGGAGGATTAGCTAGAAGAAATTTCAGCCAAGGAAGTTTCGGCTAAGGGAGTTTCAGCCAGAGATTGATTTCTAAGAGTTTCAATGATGGTTAGCTAGAAATGAGGGAATGGGGAAGATTTTGGAGCAGGAGAATCAGTGCTACTCAAGTGACAGAAGGAAAAACATAAAAGAGATCCCAATGTAAAGGAAACGGATGAAAGAAGGGAAATAACATCTAAGGAAAAGGTGATAAATCAGACAAATTAGAATAGAAAGAGGAGAGTGGAAGAAGAAGAGGCTTATGGTTTTACTTACATCTGGCAGAGAAGAAAATGAATGAGGTCGTTGGTTCTTTAAAATGGAGGAAGGAGGGGGAATGGTTGAGGAGATTGTGCATGCGGTTGATCCATTCGAACGGAAGAGTAAGAGGAGATCATGCTTAGAGCATGCAGTTGAAGGGAGAAATCAAACAGGAAGAGCTTCCATTTCGTGTGGAGCACATGTGAAGAGAGAAAGGACAGATAGGTCAGGTCGGACGAGGGGTTAGGTCGGTTAGAGAGTTGGAAGGATATAGGGCATAAATGGGTTTAATTTATTTTTTAGGCACTTAATCACTCTTAAAATGAATTTTATGTCGTCAAAATCATATAGTTAATATATATATATATATATATATATATATATATATATATATATATATATATATATATATATATATATACACACATATATATATATATCAATCTTAGGTTATTCCGATGTTCTGGACGCAACGTTGTAATCTATTTTGCGATCAGAGGCCATTTGATTCAAGTCGGTATTAAATTGGGTCAATTTTAGCTCAAAATTATGTGTCGCCAGTTCAAATTGCTCGACATTTATGTAGACTCATCTGAATCAATCACAGATAGCCTCATTTAATAGATTTTGATGTTTCAAAACTAATGTCATATTCAATTTCATGAACGAAGCTCATTTGAATATCATCACAGCCTTCTGACTCTGATATACGCATCAACACATTGATAGCTCGATTGCTTGATCATTATATTATGCAATATTTATATTCTGACTAATTTTGATATTCTAAATATGATGGAAAAGTCCATTCATCGATCAGAGGTCATATCGTAGCCTCCTGACTTTGATATGCACGTTGGCACATTGATAGCTTAATCGTTTAATCGGTTGATCGTCAGATTATGCAATATTTATATTCTGACTAATTTTGATATTCTACACATGATGGAGAAGTCCGTTCATCGATTAGAGGTAATTTGGGCATCATCGTAGCCTCCCGACTCTGATATGTGTGTTGGTACATTGATAGCTTGATCGCTTGATCGATTGATTGTTAGATTGTGCAATATTTATATTCCAATCAATTTTGATATTTTGAATGCAATGGCGAAGTCCGTTCATCAATCAGAGGTCATTTTGAGTAATTTTCATGATATTTGGCACATCTCAGCTCCAATTTGTGTGCTATTACATCAAAAGTTCATCAAATTTGGATTTTGAGCTTGACTCGACTGATGTATCATGCATGGAGGTCAACAAATGCCCCCAACAAATGTGATTCATGCATGGAGTGAGTCACATTTGTTAAAAATTGGTTGACCCTTTGGGCTAGCCACAAAACTTGGATTACTTTAGCTTTAATTGCAATATCTTACAAAGCTTTGATAGGATTTGTCATTAGTATAATGTCTTATGTTTAGATGAGCTAAATAGCAGGATTGGTCGATTTGTCCTAATTGACTTATCAGATTAAGAGCTTCTTCTACCATCTACTCTCTGCTTCGATGGGTTTATTGAAGATCTCTTTCTTCTATGTTGTTGCAGATTTGGGTTTCCTCTGACCTTAACTTTGTGCTTGGTCAGGTTTTATGGAGAATTAGTTTGCTTATTTTAAGATTTGGAATTCCTTCTATCCTAGCTTTAAGCTTGACGGACTTGGTGAAGGATTGACCTGATTTGTCCACATTGACTTGTCAAGAAGTGTACATACAGCCTAAGCCCTATGCTTGCTGCCTTGATGGACTCATTGAAGGGTACATACAGATGACCCAACCTTTCGGCTCATATTAGGTCAGTGTTGAGTTATCAGTCTAGCATGTGTGCTTTAATAGACTAAATAACCACATAATTCATTTAGTTCAATCATCGGCTTTGTATGAACTGTGGAATTATTCTCTTAGTCCTGTGCTTTCTGCTTTGATGGACTTGATAAGGAGATTGGCTTTGATCTATTCTTTGTGCTTCATTAGATCATTTCAGAATAGATTGAAATATCACCCTGTGGGCAATATAAAGATTGACTTGAAGCAGCTCTAAGTTTAGAGTTTCCTCATATTATCTTTGTTTATCGATCAAGTAGAAAGATCTCTTGAATTTTGGTTGTTTGTACTCATTGAGCTGAATTTGGTTTGAGATTGAACAGTTATCATCATTGGACTGACAAGCAGGGGCTCTTTCACTGTGGCCTTTTCTTATAGCTTGTTGACTAAGGAGAGCGTCAGCAACTCGGCCATTTGTGGGCTTGTTAAGTTCGATCTTTAGAACCTACTCGAGTCTTCGACTTAAGCTGTGATGGGTTGGTGATTTGGTCATCGGACTAACGAACGGGGGTTCTTTCACTGTGGCCTTTTCTTATGACTTATTAAGTGAGGAAAGTGTCAGTAACTCGACCATTTGTGGGCTTGTTGACTTTGACCTTTAGAACCCATCTGTGTCTTAGACTTCAGGATTTAGAGGTTGATGTATTTCCAACTTAGTTGATTGAAGCTTCCAAAATTGGGAGTTCTTTTCACTTAATTTTCAGAATTTGACACATTTAGGAGAAAAACTTTTAATACTTAGGGCTATCTTTTCATGCGTAGGAATAGATTCTTTTTATTCCTTGCAAGAGCCTGCAACTTGATCATTAAAAAAGTCTTCTATCTAATAGGGGAATTATAGATTAGCTCAGAAATGCATCACTGAGTTTGAACTTCTTTAATATAGATGAATGTAGCTCATTATGATCATCATGTACATTTATCTGATGATCTCGGCTTGGAGCATGATATCGACTTAGATAAATATATAACAATACCCCCTATTTTGAAGGGGAAATTCTAAAGCACTTTGAAAAAGCTCTAAAATAATTTAAGAAAATATATCAATGTATGAGTTGATACATTTGATCTTAAGAGGGTTTTAACGTGTAACACTAATTTCATCTATGTATAGAAATCTAAAAATTCCCTCTATGTAACAAAGAAATTTTTACAGAAAAGTTTTTTCATCTTGAGTAAGAATATTTATTTAGGGATCTCGACATGAAGCACGATGTCGATCTAAATAGATATAGTAAAAAATACCCCCTATTTTGCAAGAGAATTTTTATTGTACATCGAGAATGTATTTATCATGTATAATACTTTTTCAGGTAACGTCCATATTGATCTCATTTTTAGAATGAGCTCTCAACCCCTCCATCTTAGACATAGGACTCCTCTAGACACTAAGAGTCTCTTAGTCTTAAGACAATTCTAGTGATTAGGTGAACACTTAACCTAACCCTAGAGACTTAGAAGAGTTAGACATAGGATTTGGTTATGCCTTAGGGGTATTAGAAAAACTTGCCTACTCTATAGCTTCAACCAAATCCTTACTTCCTTCATTCAAGTTAAACTTTAAATTCAAATCAACTTCAAATTCAAATCAACTTCAAAATCAATTCAAAGCTCAAATCCAAAATCTTTCCTAAGCCATTTTGATTTCTTCTCATGGACTTAGCTCAAATCAAATCAAACCAAACTCTAAAATCAAATCTTAAATCAATTTCAATCCAATTGATTTTCTCAAATCATGAATCAATTCCAAATAATTGAAACCCATGATCAATTTCAAACCCAAAATCTTTCCTAAGCCCTTTGATTTCATCTTATGGACTTAGCTCAAATCAAATCCAAATCACTTCAAATTCAAAAGATTTCCATTTATATTCTCAATCATATTCACAAATATAAATGAAATATAAATTCAAACAATCAAAACCAATTCAAAGCTCAAGCCCAAATCCAACCAAAATCTAACTCAAACCCTTTCAGGTCAAATTCTTGAACTTAGCCAAATCAAACCTAAATCAATTCAAACCTTTCAATTTTCTCTCCAAACAATCAATTCTTCAATTGCAAATCAAATATCAACACAAGCTCTAATCATCAAATCAAAATCAAGCTAACCCAAATCAAACTCATGTTCATCCTTTGAACTTGAAATTATCAAATGAATCAAAACCCATTTGACTTCAAATCACTAGCAAATAGATTTATATTTTGACCATAAGTCCATATGTTAGTTCAACCAAACTTGAATCAAGCCTTGATCATGCCAATTGACCCACTTAGGCTCACGTGACCCATATTGACCTAAAGTATCCTTTTTGAGCTAAACTATAATCCAACCCAAATTAGATTGAATTAAGCCCACCTAAGCCTAACATTGTGAACAACAATCATCTTAGGATGATCAATCACTCAAATTAGGTCAAACCAAGTCAAACCTGAGTGTTGACCAAGTCAACACTAAGCCAAAAGGAAACCCAAACTAGTCAAAATCCACCATAGGCTAACTTGATAGAAATTATTGGCTCAAACTAATTAATGAGCAATAGTTGAACTTGACCAAGTCATCCTTTGAGCCAAACCTAGCCCAATTGGCCACTTGACCCAAGTTGACCCAACTTGACCAAAAAAGTCAAAATAAGTCAAATCCTGATCTAAGCCAATTTGATTGCAACCATTGTGTCAAATTCATTCTAAACCACTTATTGAACTTGAAAAAAGTCTCAATTAGCTAACTAGACCCAACCTAACCCAATTGACCATGAACCCAACTTGACCTAAAAGGTCAAATCAACTTGAAATCAAACCAAATCCAAATTGATTAATAATAAAGCTAGCAATACATTTCAAATGATCAACCAAGCCTAAACCAACCCATGAACTAACCTAAATAGGTCAAATTAGTCAAATTGGTCAACTTGACCCATTTGACCTAAGTGAACTCAAATGAGCCAAAACTAAATATAAATCAAATTTAACCAAACCAATGACACCCAAACACTTGAAATGATCATTTGAACTTGACCTAACCCATGGTTTGACCCAATTTGACCAATTGGTCAACTTAACCTAAGTTGACCCATTTTGACCTAAATAGGTCAACTTGAGCTAAACCATATCAAATCAACACCCAATTCTTTAAAATTTGGCCCAACCCAAATTTCAATCATTCCAAATATGCCCAAATCAAAATCAAAGCCAAATGACTATTTTACCCTTAAGTCAAAGGGCAGCTTATAATTAAATTTACTTGGAATTTGATCATATTCTAACTCAAGACCACTTGGCATCCTCCTAGTGGACCATTTGGACACCAAGGAGGGTGGTGCACATGACCTAATGGGTTTGGGTTAGCCAAACCCAACCTAATGCCAAAATTGACCCATACAATGAAAATTCTCCACAAGGATCACCTCCCACACCCATTTTAACATATGTGCACCTCCACACTCCCACTCCTCTCCCAAAACTGAACCACATGGATCTCATAACAACCAAAACAACCTATTCAATAAGGGAAATTTGATCAAAATGGTAAGGAGGCTCTTAGCCATCTGATTCAAGTAGGGGAAGATATACTCCCCCTCATTCCAACTCAATTCATGAATCTTGCATTCGATTGAGCTCTAGGAACCCAAAGGAAGCTCCCTAAGCTCTCCCAAGCATTTTCAAGCTCTTCCCATTTTTCTCCTTCTCGATTTTACTCAAGCTAAAATAGGGAAAGAAAATCAAAACTCCAACTCACTCAATTCTCCATAGAATTTAAATTCCTCTTGCAAGCACCATCAAGGGACCCAATCGAGCTCACCCAAATCATTTCCCAAGACACCAAGCCACGGGAAGGAGGAGTTTGATTAAAGTCGCAAGCCATTGAAGCAAGCCTTGGTCAATTGGAAGATCCACTTCATCTCAAAGCTTGAAACCTTCAACAGGGCTTTGTCTCCACTAGATGAAGCTACCTCCACCATCAGAAGCGCCAATGATAACTTCCGACTAGGTATGAATGAAAATCGAGCTTATGCTTAAAATTGTTTGGTCCTTTGTGAAGGGAATTGTGATCCCATTAAAATTCCACCGTTAGATCTTCTTCTCTTTGCTTCCAGATGGTGTGGGTTGAATCCTAGCCCAATCCGAGCTCAAGTGAGCTTGGATCAAGCCATGGAGGACGGACGGTCTCTATCTTCTGCAGGCGAGGGCAAGGATGAATCATGGATCATCCATCCTGCATGTTTTGGATGGACGATCTTGATTTAAACATGCTAGATCATCTGATTTATTCCTTTATATTTGAGGGTTTAATCCCGACCGTCTGATCTTTGATCGGACGACCGAGGGGAAAGCGCGTAGCGCTGTCGGCTAACACGGTAGATGAATTTGGCAACTTAAATATCCAATCCCATCGCACCACATGAAAAGCGTGCACCACATCAGCAGCCCATGTGGTGCCGACACGATTAATTATATAATTAGGCTTCCTAGTTACCTAATAATCACAAAAACTTCAAAAATTCATAATTAAATATAGAAAAATCCAAAAAAATGCGAACTCAACTTCATTTTAAAGATAATTCAAAGGGGAATCCAATAAAATTATTTCTAATTGATTTTAAATAGTGTATTTTCTTTAATTAGGATTTAATTAAAAATTGAATTACCTTAATTACTCCCTAATTACTTCATTAATTACTTCCAAATTTCTTAAACATATTTAGTGAGATGACTTCTGCCTCCCCTAAATTTCTTGGGATTTATTAATAATTTAATTAGAGAAGTTAATTAATGAACTCTTAATCACCCTCTTAATGTAATTATAAGTAATTAAGCATGTGAGCAATGATTTAATCCATTAATTGAGATAATTAAATATTTTTTAAGTGAAGAGGAGTTTTATGGAATGGGTTTGGGATATTTTCCCTAAGCTATTCCCTAAACCCCCTTTCTTCCTTAAGCCAAACCTAATTAAGGATTAATCCACTAATGATCTACTTAATTAATTCAATCAAATTTTCGAAACCAATATGAACTTAATCAATTTAATCTTGGGTAAATCCTTAGGTGTTCAAAAGCCTAAGGTAAGCTTAGGGAAATCATATCCAACCCATATGTGTGGGATGGTTATGAAAGTATTTAATTAAACCCTTTAGCTTAATTAATCAATAATTATGATCCAATTACATTTGGCCCCTTTCTTTCTTAGGAGCATTATTGATTTAAATTCCATGTGGTAGCATATCATATGTTGGCTCATAATTGTTTGTTTAATTAAGTTAAAGTGGTGTAGGTAAGGGGTAATTAATGCATTTAATTCACACATTAACCTAAACAAAACATAAAAATCAATCTAATTATTCTAAATTAAACTAAATCAACTCATACAAGGGAGAAATGGGTTAGAACCAGAAAACTCTTTTCACATTTCCTAAATCAAATCAAATTCAAAATAAAAGTTTCCATAATAATTAGATTGTCCATAATAATTAGTTAGGATCAGCAAACATAAAAAGAATTTTGATTCACTTTGAATAATCTTATCTTTTAAGAATGTCCATAATAATTAGTTAGGGTGAATAAAGTCATATGCTTACATCACTTTATTTATTTCCAAGCATGCTAAATGTTGTGTGCCATATGAAATCATGCATTCATGTCTTTTTAAAAATTAATTAAATGAAATGTTTTCTTTATGTCAAATTGCATGTTTTGGCTAAAGTAAGAATATGAGTGGCTATTATCATTATTAAATCAAAAACAATTTTTAAAACTCATTAATCAAAGATTATAAATGAAGGTATGCTACTTATAATTACTTATGAGCTTGCATGTGATTATAAATATAAAATGTGTATTATGTGCTTTTCTTCTTTCCTCTTAACATTGATTTAGATAGGATTTTCAAAGTGTATAGTTCATTTAAAAAGAACACAACACTTGCTTTAATCCATTCCTACCCATTTCCATGTTATGACTTAAGAAGGATCTTCACATTTACACATATAAATTGCATTACCAAATCAAACAAAAATTATTTGCATGATTATTCATCCATTTGTTTTCTTTTTATACATGCACATGTATTTAAGAAAAGTGGTATATCAGTATGGACATCTCGAGATTGTGAGGCTTTAAGTAGCCCTAAGAAGGTCTTATATCTTATACCCTTGGTGTAGAAAATAATGGCACTGTACTCACTTATGTCTTTTATATATGTAAATGTGCATTTGATTAATGGATAAAAGATTCCCTCTTTTCTACTTAACAAAAGCGTGCATTCATGGAATATTCAAAATTTCCATAAGTAACATCTCTTTGCATTCATCATCAAGGTGTGCTAAGATTAGCATTTGCATGTATATCTATGCTTAATATCATTCATATGCTTGGTATATATGTTAGAGAGAAATAACTCCTAAGATGCCTTTCTTATTGAATAGGTTTATTTAGAGTAAATCTAAACTTAGGGTTAATTAAAACACATAATAAAACATTCATTAAAGAAAAATCATTAGTGAATCTACCTTAAAAATTACTTAAGGTAGGGATGAAAGAGGAGTTCTGTTCTTTTATTTTCTCTTTACAACACTTAGTAATTAAATGTAGGTTCATTCAAACCAAATCAAATCAATAAATAAAATTACCAAATTAACTAAATCACTTAAATGAAACCAACCTCTAAGTTGAACTGTTCACATATAAAAAATTTTAACCTTAAAGCCTAGTTAAGACATGCCACATAAGCCTAAAATGGCACACACATTAGACTAAGTCACCATTTCTAGCTTTAGGTTAGGGCAGTGTATGGTTTGATGTTTGATTTTATTTTGTGATATGATGTTTTAGTCTAGATGTTAGGGTGCATGTGCGCAGACTAGTTGATAGGATGATTTTAGTCTAATTATGTCTTCTGTAGGGGTTTGTGCTTAAGGGGTGCTATAATAAAAATATAAAAATATTTTTCTTGTGCAGGTTGCTTATACCCCTAAGCATAATTCAAACTAAGACAGGTGGACTTGGTTACCCATGTGTCGGGTGCTAAGTCCAAATTATTCCTATAACTGCTTGAGATTGTGTGGTATGTTTAGCTAATCTCCATTTTACAGATTTAGTTAGATTTATCTTTCCCTTTTAATATAAATTTTGCAATTAAGATTTGGAATGAATGTTATGAGGATTAAGATGAACATTGGTTATAAGATCAGGTCTTATGTACCATATGATGCCTTTAGAGCAACCATGTTCCAATCAAGCCAAAAAAAAAGAAAGAAAGAAGAATGAACAAAGAAGAAAGAAGAAAGAAGAAAGAAGAAATGAAGAATGAAGACCCCCCATAACATGAATTCCTTTTAAATTGTAATAATTCATTTTGTAACCCGGGTTGTATAAGGGTAGAGCTCAGCTACCCACATTTCTTTTCAGGTTATACGGTGGTACGGGACCACACCGGTCTTTTATTCTTTTATGTTAGCTTTATAAAATTATTTGATGTTTATTTAGCTTGTGCATTAGGATGGCATGATTTTCTCTAATTTCTTTATTGATTGATGAATGACCTAGATGCAATTAGGTTCTTAGAGAAAAATAAATTTTCTATCCAAATTAATCAACTCAAAAATTAAAAATAAATAACTCATAACCTCATCTAAAGCCTAGGACATATATCATGATAATAAAAGATTTAGCAACCCCTTAGCTAGATGTTGTATGTATCACATCATGCATAAAATCATCTTGCTTCACTCTTGCTAATGGAGGGCTTCCACCTTTGCTAGAGAAAATGGCTTGACCTTTGAGAGCCATTATAGAAACATACCTCCTTCTTGCTGATTTTTGCCCATAATCAAACTTCTCATGCATTAGGCCACTAAATTTAGATCATGCTCTGGCCCTCGCCCATAATCAAACTTCCCATAGCCTTGTGGTAAATGAATTGTCCAAAAATCAAAATAAAACATAACAAAATTTTCATTAGATTTAAGTCATTACTCATACCCTACATGATCTAGTCTCTTAGGGAGTGTGTTTAAGGACTTAGTGTCCTTTATAAACAAGCAACAACCTAGCTATCTTGCAAAGAATAAGAATTTCCTACATGTATTTAAAATCATAGGAGGAGTTAGTTGGTAGCCACCCTCAGGCGGTTGTAAGTCCAACCATTAGGTGGTTTATCCTCTCTTATGGAGATAAACCATATACCCATTTTTGCCTTAAATTTAGATCATGCTCTAGCCCTCGCCAAAGCTCCCTAGATTTAGGATCTGAGGTTGTTATTTCCCTTTGGGGCCGTGAGCATAAATCCTCACCTCTTAGGCATTTTCACAATCTTGTGTTGATGGATTATAAGCCCTAAATTTCTAACAAAAATTCAACTCAAACATATAACTCCCCTCAATTTCAAAAATATAAATCCCAAAAATAGGATAGTTTGGGATGCTCACTAGGCTTCATAGTATCATGAGCATCCCCTACTCATCTCCTTTTGGTTTCGATAATAACTCCCTCCTTTTGATTAATACCACTTGATCTTCTAAAAATAACCAATTGATTGATAGTCCTATCATTAAAATCTTTAAAGACAATGATCATTTACCTTAATCTAGAGTATTTCTAAAGAGTCTCATTCCTTAGGATGTAATTAACTATGGGGGCTTGCCTCCATAAGAAACTTAACGAACCAAGTTTAAATAAACCCTACTTTATTTTCTCACTTAAAGTAGGGGAAGAATCTCTGGTACATACGAAGACCCATTGTCCTCAAAAGTCCTCATTAGGTGATTAGGTCCATTGTAGGGTACTGACTTCTATCTCTCGAGATAGTACAATATTTCTCAATATCATACTCGATCACCCTAATGAGTACATCTGCGGATCTACATGATGTCCAACCAAGCGTTGTTATTATTTTTGTTTTCATTCACTCAAGAAATGTAGATGAAGATAATAAAAAAATACCCACAGATTTTTCTAGTGACTCTGCTAGGGATGGTTCCTCTCTCCATCTATGGTAAATGATCGTTATCTTCAAGTATTGATAGTGGATTTGTATTTTATACAAGTCTGAGACTATCTTTCTTTTCTGTTGGCACTTAGCTCATTTCATTCTTGAACTAAGCTAGCTAACATCCTTTAGGTTCTAGGACCTCACTTCGTGTAGATCTTAGAACCCCTGTTTGGTCTCCCAATAGGTGAAAATAAAATTTAATAAAAAGAAGAAAGAGAATACTAAGAAATCCTTGTTGAACCTCCTTACCATTTCTATGGTAAGGAAAGGTTCATTTCAAAAATAAAAAAAATAAATCTTTTATAAAACATCACTTTTCAAAAGAACTTTTCCAAAAAGTACACATAATTGCACAAAATACATATACCTCATCTAACAATCTTCAAGATTGTTTCATGTAGGATCTTTTCAAAAATCAAAGCTAAGAATCATTTTTTCAAAAAAAAAAACCTCATATGAACATCCTCATTCAATATACCTAAATTTATTGAATGAAAATTTCATTTTCAAATAAAATCAAAAGTTATCTTTCAAAAAAAGCACACATGAACATCCTCATTCAATATACCCATTATTGAAGATTTCATTCCATATAAAATAAAAAGTCATCTTTCAAAAAGCACACATGAACATCCTCATTCAATATACCCAAATTTATTGAATGAAAATTTCATTCCAAATAAAATCAAAAGTCATCTTTCAAAAAGCACATATGAACATCCTCATTCAATATACCCAAATTTATTGAAGGAAGATTTCATTATAAAATCAAAAGCCATCTTTTAAAAAGCACATATGAACATCCTCATTCGATATACCCAAATTTATTGAATGAAGATTTCATTCCAAATAAAATCAAAAGTCATCTTTTAAAAAGCACATATGAACATCCTCATTCAATATACCCAAATTTATTGAATGAAGATTTCATTATAAAATCAAAATAATCTTTCAAAAAGCACATATGGATATCCTCATTCAATACACCTAAATTTATTGAATGAAGATTTCATTCCAAATAAAATCAAAAGTCATCTCTCAAAAAGCACATATGAACATCCTCATTCAATATACCCAAATTTATTGAATGAGGATTTCAGTCCAAATAAAATAAAAAGTCATCTTTCAAAAAGCACATATGAATATCCTCATTCAATATACCCAAATTTATTGAATGAAGATTTCATCTTCAAATAAAATCAAAATAATTTTTCAAAAAACATATATTTGAAAATGAACATCCTCATTCAATATACTCAATTTTATTGAATGAAGATTTCATTTCCAAACAAAATCATGTCATAAAATTGAGACTCCATTTCAATATATCTCACATATGTTGAAGTTGGAATGTCTCCTGTTTAAAAAATTACAAATTTGAAGAAAAGCCTCTTCAATTAATACATCCAAATTTGTTGAAATGAAGGTTTCATTTTCAGATAAAACCACACCTTTTTAAATTCAACTCAATACATCCCACATGTGTTAAGTTGGAATATTTCTCTTTTCAAAAATCAAAACAAAATCAAATACATTTGGATCCTTCATTTAGCATACCCAAAATTGCTAAGTAAAGATCCTCTTCACAAAAATTAAACCACAAAAATTTAAAATACAGTTGGATTCTTTATTTAGCATACCCAAATTTTCTAAGTAAGGATCATCTTTTTAAAAATCAAAATCACAAAATCAAACTCACATTTGGATTCTTTATTTAGCATACCCAAATTTGCTAAGTAGTGATCCTCTTTTCAAAAAATCAAATCAAAATCAAAACAGATTTGGATTCTTTATTTAACATACTCAAATTTGCTAACAAAGGATCCTCTTTTCAAAAATCAAATTCACAAAAATTCAAAATACATTTGGATCCTTTATTTAGCATACCCAAATTTGCTAAGTAAAGATACCTCTTTTCAAAAAATCACAAAATTAAAATACACTTGGATCCTTTATTTAGCATACCCAAATTTGCTAAAGTAAAGATCCTCTTTTTCAAAACAACAAAAAATCAAACACACTTGGATTTTCATTTAGCATACCCAAATTTGCTAAGTAAAAATCCTCTTTTCAAAAATCAAAATAAATTCACACATGATTCACATCATGAGCAAACAAGCATAAGAAGAAGATTGTTTTCAAACAACTCATCTAGCATACTCAAATTTGCTAAGTGAGTAATCCCAAAACAAATTAATTGACCCTTTATTTTAACATACTCAAATTTATTAAATAAAAGGGTCCCCGAACATGAAAATCAAATTCAAATATAAATTAATGGAAGCATAAAAAATCTCTTCAAGATAAAAGAACCTATTTTTAACATACACAAATTTATTGAAAGTGGATTCTAAATTCAACAATCTCTTCTCAAATAAATTCAAAATCTCTGTCTCTCTTAAATTCATAGAGCCCCACTTAACACATTTAAATTGTTAAGTGTGGGTTCAAATTCTAAAATAAATTAAGATAAAAATCTAATTGGGATTTATTTTTAAACTTTGCAGAAGTTCAACTCAGTTTCAGTCGTTTCTATTCATGATCCATTCAGTACTAATGGATGCGCAGACGTGTGTCTTCACTTTTCCTTTTGGGATGGATTTGGCCCTGGATCGGGCCTGCCTCTCATATACTGACATCGCCCACTTAATTCATTTTGGCCATGGGTTTGAAGAAGCTAGGATAACTTGTGAGGGGGCAGCCCTCACAACCATGAACAGGAGCGTGGTGACTAGTTTCCCTCTTGAAGAGGAAGGTTGTGGCAATTCCTGCAGTAGTTGCAATTTTAGCACTAGTGCATTCAATGGTTTCCGTTGCTGCCCCACTATGGGCTAACACCTACTCGTTAGCATCTTCCAAGGGGAAGGCTACCCTGGCTCCAAATATAGCCTCCCCTATCTTTGAGATAGGGTCTAGTTCCCGCACTAGTCCACCTACTAGGACTCAACATTGAAACAAGAACCACATGATCAAGTGGCATCATGTGCGTATAACCATGGAGTTGGGGGTCATTTCTCAGGTAGCAGTAGAGGAGTTACCCAGGATAGTCTCTCCTCTGATCACACAAAATAAGTTCCACCCTCTTTTTGAATCTGACGGAGAGGAAGATGTTAGGAGGTTCTCAATTTCACCTCCACCTGTAGTTCATTATCTGGCTCCTACTATAGATAGGAGGAGGTTGTATGCTTGCCTTAGATCAGTTCTTCATCGAGTTGGTAGGGCTTACGAACGATCTGAGTCCAAGGCCCAATTTGATCTGCTATCAGTTATCCCCCACAGTGTGGGCAGGCATATCCGATAGAAGAGGGTCAGGGAGGCACGTTCATCAGTACATATTACTAGCCGAGAGAGGCGGAGGTATAGCAGGCAGTTAGCAGCCTCAGCCCTCATGGATTTTCTCGATCGACATGCTACCCGCACTGGTCTTACTGGCAATATTGTATTGATCAGTACTACTCACCATGGGAGGAGAGCTCCCGCACAGAGAGAGTCAGTGTTGTCTTTGCAATACCACTCCATTCCACACTTTCCATCTCCAATACAAGTTCCATCATCCACAGTTCCACCAATGGCCATGAAGGCAGCATCTAGGGAGAAGAGAGCCCCACTAGTGATCCAGCTACGGTCGAGAGATCCCATTTCATCTACACTGCCAACTGAGGTGGGGCTGAGCTCTCCTGCTCGGCCACCTGCTCTGGTTGTTGTGAAGAGGGAATGGTGACCTGGAAGCATAGTAGTCATGCCATCATCACCACCACCACCTCAGACTATGGAGATAGCAGTAGCCAAGGAAGAAGGTGACAGTTAAGTTGCCCCCATGGTGACAGATCCTCCCAGGAGTACCACTCCACCTAGATCTAGTGATAGTCAAGAGCATGTATCTTCTAGCAAGCATACCCCTCATAGGGTTAGCTCTCCAATAGCAAGGGAGGTCAGATGCCTCTCAATTCATGATAGTGATCCTACCACCGGTCTGCTGAAATCATTTGTGCCTACTCAGTTGGACCGCTCTTTAGATGATATTGTAGCTCAGTATCTCATGGAGAAGAAAGAGGGTCCGACTAGTTTGACCTAGAGGAGGAAACAGTTAGCTTTGATCCTAATGAAGATGATTTATTGGAGGATTCAGCAGGAGTTCATATAGTTGACACAAGGGGGTCCCTCCTTCAGGATCAATAGAGTTTGGAAGGTACTGCGGCCGAGTAGGATGATATAGCCTACTTGACCCAACACCTCCTTCAACAAATCAAGTAGAAGTATGAACAAATTGATATAATGGGGAAGAGGCTTGAAGATTTGTTAGCAGTAGTTTTGGCAACTCAGAATTAAGCCCCATCAGTGTATCCTACTATTATGGAGAATCCTTAGCCTGAGTTACTGCATATCTTGGATCAAACTAAGACTTCACCTCCAGTAGAGTAGGGAAGCACTAGCTTGTATAGGAAGGTAGTTGATAGTACCTCCATACAAGAAAATGATATTAAACTCATGATTGAGAAATAAGTGAGAAAAGCACTTGCACAAGTTCGAAGAGGATCATTAGTTCCAAAGGGTAGACCCTACCCAGAGGAATTTGATGTCATCCAGTATCCTAAGGGTTTTATGCCAACGTCTTTCAAGTGCTTTGATGGCGTGAACCCAAGCATAGAAGCCAATTGTAGAACGGCGTGACGATGCGCTATTATTCTATCTTTTTATCTATAACTTAATATGCATAGCCTTTGACTGGTACGCTGAACTTCCTAACAGTTCAGTGAAGATTTTTCCTGAGTTGGAGCAACTCTTCATTAAGAGGTTTGCTGGAGCTCAGCAAAGGGTAACTGTGGGCGATCTCATTATAGCACAACAACACCTCGGTGAGTCTTTCATTGACCATATTCTCAGATGGTGAAATTTGAGTATGAAATGAAAATCACAGGTGTCTAAATAACATGCCATTGAAATTCTACTAAATAATATTCATGGCCCAGTCACCTTCATGCTCAAAGGTTTTACAATCAGTACATTTGCAAAGCTAATCAACAAGGCAGCTAGTCTACAAGGAGAGGCTAAACAGTTACCTTTTGAAGATCAGTCAATAAAGTAAAAGACATAGAAAGCTTATCAGAAGAAACCATTGGTAGTAGTAGTAGTGGATAAGGGGAAGCAACCAGCCAGGGATCAGCATGAGAGACCTCATGCTCCACAGCCTTTGCTTCCACCTCCTCTACCACCACCTAGGATGTCTTACCGACCACTACAGTAACCTCCCCGACCTTCGCCGCCTCCTTCTCAGACATACTCATAACAGCGGTACACATAACTACCATCAGGTAGCTACCATCCATCTACTCTTTTGAATAAACTAAACAAACCTTATTCATTTAAGAGGGAGGTAGTCAGAAAAATCTTTAAAAACCTCTTAAATAAACATGATTTTTGGCTACTCGAGCCTAGGAAGCCGGAGGAAGTGGGCATCAATAATGATCCTAACTTTTGCCCCTACTAGTGCATGCTAGGCCATGTTTTGGACGATTACTTCTGTGGTGAAAAATTTCATCATCTTATGAGCGATGATGATGTGTGTATCATCATATTAATTATATAATTTATCTTTAAGATTAAAGTAAGGACAAAAATAATATGCTAATTTGACACCATGTAGATCCGTAGATGTTCTTATTCAGGTGATCGGATACATCATTAAGGAATATTATACTATCTCGAAAGATAAAAGTCACTACCCTTTAATGGACCTAATCACCTCAATAAGGACTCCTAAGGACAATGGGTCTGCACATGTACCAGAGATTCTTCCCCTACTTTACATGGAAAACTAAAGTAGGATTTATTTTAAACCAGGTTCATTAAGTTCCCTATGGAGGCAAACCCCCATAGTTAATTACATCCTAAGAAATATGATTCAAGAATACTTTTGATTAAGGTAAATGATCGTTATCTTTGAAGATTTCAAGGGTAAGACCATCAATCAATTGGCTATTTTTGGAATATTAAATGGGAATGATCAAGAAGTGAGACTTATTATAGAGGCCAAAGGAGAATAAGTAGGGGTTGCTTGTGATAATAGGAAGCCTAGTAAGCATTCCAAACTATCCTATGATTGGGATTTATATTTTTGAAATTAAGGAGAATTATTTATTTGAGTTGAAATTTTTATTAGAAATTTAAGGCTTTGTAATCCATCAACACAAGATCGTGGAGATGCCTAAGAGATGAGAATTTATACTAGTAGCCCAAAAAAGAAAAACAATAACCTCTGAACCTAAATCTAGAGAGCTTTGGCGATATCCAAAAAGCGACCTAAATCTAAGGCGAAAATGGGTATATGGTTTACCTGCACAAGAGAGGATAAACCACCCGACTATTGGACTTACAACTGCATGGGGGTGGCCACCAACTAACCCCTCCTATGATTTTAAATACATGTAGGCAAGTCTTATGCTTATGAAAGATAGCTAGGCTATTGCTTATTAGAAAGAGACTAAGTCCATAAATTCACTCCCTAAGAGACTAGATCATGTACGGACATGAGTAATGACCTAAAACTAATGCAAATTTTATCATATTTTATTTTCATGTTTGGACAATCATTTGACTCAGGCTTATAGGAATCATATGCCTAATGCATGAGAAATTAATTATGGGCCAAAATCATCAAGAAAGGAGGTGAGTTTTCACCATGGCTCTATAAGGTCAAGCTAAGTTCACTGGCACAGGTGGAAGCCCTCCAAATCAAGAGTGAAATAATATGCTTTTAATGCATGATGTGAGAATAAAAGTACAACATCCAGCTAAGGGGTTGCTAATTCTTTTATCTTGATTTTATGCCTAGGCTTTAAATGAGGTTATGAGTTCTTTATTTGTGTTTTGAGTTGATTATGTTGGGTAAAAAATTTATTTTTCTAAGAGCCTAACCTCCTCCAGGCCATACATCAAACCAAAGAAGAAACTATAAAAAATATGTCATCTTAATGCATAAGCTAAATAAATCATCAATCAATTTTATAAAGCTAGTGCAAAAAGAATAAAAGGCCAGTGTGGTTAGGTACTACTATACAACCCGAAAAGAAATGTGGGTAGCTGAGCTCTACCTTTATACAACCCATAATATAAATGAATAATTACAAATAAATAAAAATTCATATTATGGGGGTCTTCATTTCTTCATGTCTTCATATTTTCTTGTTTCCATTTGCTCCTTTTGACTTGGTTGGAATGTGGTTTTCTCCAAAGCTTCACATGGTACATACGACATAGTCTTATAACCAATGCTCATCTTAATCACCTATAATAACCATTCCAAATCCTAATGCAAAATTAAATGAAAATGGAAAAAAGGAAATCTAGCTAAAACCTGTAAAATAGGGATTAGCTAAACAAATCATACAATCCCAAGTAGATATAGGAATAAATTAGACTTAGCATCCCGCACATAGGTAACCAAGTCTACCTGTTCTAAGTTTGGGTTATTCTTAGGGGTATAAGCAACCTGCACAACAAAAGTATTTATATCTTTATTTATTACAATGCCCCTTAAGCACAACCCCTTATAGAAAATATGACTAGCTATGATTGTCCTATCATCCAGACTACGAGCATACACCCTAACATCCAGTCTAGAAACATCACATTACAAAATAAAAGCAAATCATCATACCATGCAATGCCCTAACCTAAAGTTAGAAGTGGTGACTTAGTCTAATGTATGTGCCTTAACTGGGTTTGTGTGGCATGTTCTAGTTAGGTTTTAAGTTTAAATTTTTCTATGTGTGAAAAGTCCAACTTAAAGGGTGGCTTCATGTAAGTGATTTAGTTGATTTATTTATATTTTATATGTTAATTTGATTTGGTTTGAATGAACCTACACCTAATTACTAAGAGTTGTAAAGAGAAGAAAAGAGAGAAAAGCTCTCTTTGATCCCTACCCTAAGCAATTTTTAAGGTGGATTCATTAATGATTTCTCTTTAGGTGAATATTTTACTATGTGTTTTAATTAATCCTAAGTTTAGATGAACTCTAAAAAAACTTATTCTAAGAGAAAGACATTTTAAGATTAAGTAAAATGAATTGCTCTCACAAAACATACAACACTTTATTTCTTTCCCGACATATGTAACATGTATATGGATGAATCCTAAGCATATCTATACATACAAATAGAAATGTTTAGCGCACCTTAATGATGAATGCTAGGAGAGGTTGTTTAGAAAAATTTGTAATGTTTCATATATGCATGATTTTGTTAAGTAGAAAAGAGTGATTCTTTTATCCATTTTTCATATACACATTCATAAGTATAAAAGACATAAGTGAGTACGTTATCATTGTTAGTACCAGGGGTGTAAGATACAAGACCTACTTAGGGCTACTTAAATCCTCACAACCCCAGGGCTGTCACGACTAATATACCACTTTTCCTAAATATATGTGCATGTACAAAAAGAAATGCATGGAAAGAGAATCATGCAAAAAAATTTATTTTGATATTTGTTTTGGTTATGCAATTTATATGTGCAAATGTAAGGATTCTTCTTAAGTCATAACATGGAAGAGGATAAGAGTAGATTTAAGCAAGTGTTATGTTCTTTAAAAGAACTATACACTTTGCAAATATTATTCAAATCGATGTTAAGAGGAAATAAATAAAGCAAACATAAGGCACATTTTATATTCACATGCAAGCTTATAAATAAATTATAAGTAGCATTCACTTCATTTGTAATCTTTGATTCATATGTTTGAAAATAGTTTTCAGTTTGATAATGATAATAGCCACTCATATCTTTACTTTAGCCAAAACATGCAATTTGACATAAAGAAAATAATTTCATTTTATTTGAGTTTTTTAAAAGGAATGAATGCATGATCTTCATATGACATACACATTTAGCATGCTAGGAAAGAAATAAAGTGATGAAAGTAATGTAAATCCATTCACCTTAATTAATTCCTAAAGATAATCCTATAAAATAAGAATGCTTAAAGTGAATCAAAATTTGTTTAATGTGATTTTTGTTTTGAATTTTCTTTATGTTTGATTTAGGAAATGTGAAAGAAAGTTTGTTGGTCCTAACCCATTTCCCCCACATGTGAGTTGATTTAGTTTGTTCTTTGGATCATTAGGTGATTTTTATATTTGTTTAGGTTTAGGTGTGAATTAAATATATTAATTACCCTTACCTACACCAGTTTAGCATATTTAACCAAATAATTATGAGCCAATGGATGACATAAAATCACACATAGAATTTAAATCAATAGTGCACCTAAGAAACAAAGTGGCCTAATGCAATTGGCTCACGATTAATGATTAATTAAACTACAGGTTAAGTGCTTTCATAACTCTCCCCACACATGTGAGTTAGATTTTGATTTCCTTAATGTACTTAGGTTGTTGAACACCTAAGTATCTACCCAAGAAGGATTAATTAAATTCTGGAATGTTTTAAGATTTTTAATAAGTTAATTAAATGGGTAATTAGTGGATTAGCCCTTAATTAAGTTTAGATTAAGGAAGGAAGGGGTTTTAAGGAATAGCTTAAGGAAAACATCCCAAAATTTTTCCTTAAACCTCCTGTTCACTTAAAAAATGTTTAATTAACTCAATCAAGGGATTAAATCACTGTTCACACACTTAATTAGGCCTTATTACATTAAGAGGATAATTAGGAATGAATCCAGGAATTCCCCTAATTAAACTATTAATAAATCTCATTAAATTTAGGTGAGGCAGAAGTCATCCCCCTAAATATACCTCAGAAGTTTGAGATTAATCAATGGAATAATCATGGAGTAATTAACCTAATTACATTCCCAATAAAACCCAAGTACATAAAATTTATTGTATAAAATCCATCAAACACAATTTTATATTATTCTACATGGAAATATCTTTCATATGCAATTTACCTCATATTTTTATGATTTTTCTACATTTAGATATGTAATTTAGAAGTTTCAGTGATTAAAACTTAATTAAAAAGCCTAATATTATAGTTGATCTTGTCAGTGCCATGTGGACTGTTGACACAGCATGCACTCTTCATGTGGCGTGATGGGATTCACTATTTAAGTATTCAAATCAAGTGTCGCATCAGCCAGTGGCGCTATACGCTTTCTCCTCCACTGTCCGATCGAAGATCAGATGGTTAAGATTAAACTCATAGTTTTTAATGGATTAAAATGATGGTTTTATGTGGCTCGATCAGGACCGTCCATCGAAAACATGCAGGATGGATGGTCCATGATCCATCACTAAGATTTCCTGTGGGAGAGGGCAACCGTCCACTCCTTAGGGAAAGATCCGAGCTCAATTGAGCTTGGATTGATTTCAAACTCAACCCACACCATCATCATGCAGGGGGATGAAGATCTAATAGTCCATTTCACTTGGGGTGAAACTTTCCTTCAAAAAGGACCAAAGAAAACTCAAACTATGCTAAGTTTTGAATAATACCTCACTGGAGCCTATCACCGGTGCTCCCAACTATCAAGGTAGCTTCGTCTAGCGGAGATGAAACCCTGTTAAAGTTTTAAGTTTTGGGAAGAAGTGGATCTTCCTATGGACCAAGGTGGGCTTCAAATGCTTGAGGCCTTGATCTAACTCCCCTCTCCCGTATCATGAGAACTTGGATGAGGCTTTGGATCAACTTGATTGAGTCCCCTGAGGGTGCTTGCAAGAGCAATTGGCTTGATATTAGGTGTTGAGTGAGATTGAATTTCACTTGAGCTCCCTTATTTTTGATTTTAAGAAATTCGAAAATGGGGAAATAGAAAATGCTTAGGAAACCTTGGGGGAGCTTGGAATCACTTCCTCTGAGTTCCTATGCTTCAATCGAATGTGACTCTATACAAATGAAATGAAATGAGGGGGAGTATATATTCCCCTCCAAGGATCAGACTGTCCAGCAAGCTTATGCCATTTTAATCAAATTCATCCCATGGAGTGAGTTGGTTAGACCATTTTGGCTGCCATGTGATCCGGTTTTTGGTTTGGAGTGGAGTAAGGAAGCTCCCATATGCTGAAAATGAGTGGAGGAGGGATCCCATGTGCTCATTTCTAAGTGGGTGGTCCGTTTGGCCATTAGGTCAGCTTGGGCTGACCCAAACCCATTAGGCCAGGTACACCATGCTCACTAATGTCCGCTTGGTCTACTAAGAGGGTTCCAAGTGGCCATGAAAAGGATTTGACCAAATTCCAAGTAAATTTGGCCAAAATTACCCTTTGATCTAGAGGTAAAATGGTCATTTAACTTGGATTTTAATTTGAATATGTTTGGTATGATTGAAAAATGGGTTGGGCCAAGTTTTAATGAATTCGGAGTTGATTTGACATGATTTGGCTCATGTTAACCCATTTAAGTCAAAATGGGTCAACTTGGGTCAAGTTGATCAATTGGTCAAATTGGGTCAAACCAAGGGTTGAGTCAAGTTCTAATGATCATATGAAGTGGATTGGTATCTTTATTTCCAATCAATTTGGTATATATTTAGTTTTGGTTCAATTGAGTTCATTTAGGTCAAATGGGTCAAGTTGACCAATTTGACCTATTTGACTCATTTGGGTTAGGTAAAGTGTTGGTTTATGTTTGGTTGATCATTTGAAATGGATTGGTATCTTTGTGTGGCTTGGTTTGATTTTGGTTCAATTTGACCATTTAAGTCAAGTTGGGCTCATGGCCAATTGGGCTAGGTTGGGCCTAGTTGGCCATGTGAGGCTTTGGTCAAGTTCAACAAGTGATTTGGAATGAACTTGAATTATTGGTTTCAACTAATTTGGCTTAGATCAAGTTTTGACACATTTTTACTTTTTAGGTCAAGTTGGGTCAACTTGGGTCAAGTGGCCAATTGGGCTAGGTTTGGCTCAAATGATGACTTTGGTCATGAGTGAACTTAGATCTATGGTTTCAATCAAATTGGCCTATGGTGGATTTTGGCTGTATTGGGTTCCATTTTGGCTAAGTGTTGACTTGGTCAACACTTGGGCCTAAGTAGGTCAAATGGCTTGGTCAAAGCTTGATTTGAGTTTGATTGGACTTGTATATGGACTTATGATTGAAATATAAATCTATTTGCAAGTGATTTAAAGTCAAGTGGGTTATGATTCACTTAACATTTTCAAGTTTAAAGGAAGAACATGAAATGGAATTTGGGTTTATGTTTGATTTTGATATGGTGTTTGGAATTTGATTATAGATTTGATCATATGATTGATTGATTAGATTGGACATAGAGAAAATCTAAAAGTTTGATAAAATCAATTGGTTTGAAATTGATTTGGCTAAGTCCATAAGATGAAATCAAAATGGCTTAGGAAAGATTTTGGATTTATGTTTGATCATGGATTTCAATCATGGGTTTCAATCATGAGTTTGGAATTTAAATATGATTTGATTTTGACTTGAAGGAAAGAAGTAAGGAATGATTTGGTTCAATCTATAGGGTAGGCAAGTTTTCCTAAACCTCTAAGGTATAACCCTATTCCTATGTCTAACTCTTCTAGCTCTCTAGGCTAGATTAAGTGTTCACCTAATCACTATAAGTGTCTTAAGACTAAGGAGCTCTTAATGTCTAAGAGAAGTCCTATGCCTAAGATGGAGAGGTTGAGAGCTCATTGTAAAAATGAGGTCAATAAAGGAGTGTCTTGAGACTAAGGAAACTCTTAATGTGTAAGAGGAGTCCTATGCCTAAGATGAAGGAGTTAAGAACTCATTGCAAAAATGAGGTCAATAAAGGACGTCCAATAGGTGTGGTGTGACTTAAAAGGCATACAGCAAGTATTGGTGTTGACTGAAATGATCAACAACATCCAAACAATCACAAGTGCCAATAAGAACGACCTACTCCTAAACCCAAGGTGTAGATGGAATCAAGACACTAGTGCAAAGTGACTCTACTCATGTCTAAGACATAAGAGAACAAAAGAGGGAATCCATTAGGGATCAAGTAAGTGAGCCTTCCACTAAGGAAATAGGCTCAAGTCATCCACTAGGGATGAAAGATACGAACCTTCCACTGGGGAAGCAGGTTCAAGTCATCCACCATGGGATGAAAAATTTGATAAAAGTTGGTGTCTCACTGGGGAGAAGATTGATTTGATTGGTTGATTTAGAGTTAGATGCTCCACTGGGGATGAAAAATGTGAGCCTTCTACTAGGGAAGTAGGCTCAAGTCAACCACTGGGAACAAGAGGTTGATAAATCAAGTGAGGGATCAGAATCCAAGATCTGCTGAGGATACAAGGAAAGAATGCATCTCACTGAGGAGAAGCAGAGATGCTTGGATTGATTAGATTTGACTCCACAGGGGAGGAAGATTGAATGATTTATGTGCGTTCAAAAATTTTTAGATTTTCTCCACTAGGGAGGATAATTGAATTTGTTTGTTTTATATTTTGTTTGTGGATTTAAGATAGACCCTGTTGGTATGTGACAGAATGTACTAAGTAGAGTCCATGTCGACCTTGACCTAAATCAGATTTACCAATCCAATCTACTAATGACACAAAAGGACTAGCCAACCAAAGGGATGCCTTTCGGTGTGCAATGGTCAAGTTAGGAAGAAAGCATGGGGACTCACATCTTCCACAATAAGGAACCACTAGGGTGACATGTTAGCAAGGTAAGATGTTGACCTGACCTAGGGCTGACTATTGAGTAAATTTTATTCGGGGACTTAAATTAGCTCAAAGATAGTCAAAGATTAATTTTATGTTAATGTTTGTTAGTATGTGAATTCCATTGGTGTGTGATGGACTGCACTGAGTAGGGGCCATGGTGGCCTTGAACTACACCAGATTTTTCAATCCAAGGGATAGTCTACTAACCACATAGTAGGACTAACCAACCAAGGAGATGCCTTTTGGTGTGCAATGGTCAAGTTAGAAAGAAAGCACAGGGACTTACATCTTCCACAACAAGAAACCACTAGGGTGATCTTTTGCTTGCGCAATAAATCAAACCCGACCTAGGGCTGACTATTGAATGAATGCTATTGGGGAACTTAAATAAGCTCAAAGATAGTCAAGAGGAAAGGAGCCTTTGGGGACTTACCCTAAACCTCAAATATATTCGACCTAGTTAGTGTATGATGGCTAGTTCAAGAAGAAAGCACGAGGACTCACATCTTCTTAAATAAAGTCAACATGAGGTAGCTTACTGGATGGGTAGTGAAGCCTACCAAACTAACAAGGCGCTCATCGGTGTGCAATGGTGAAGTTAGGAAGAAAATGCGGGGACTCACTTCTTCCACAAAAAGGAACCACTGGGGCGACATACAAGCAAGATAGCATATCAGCTTGACCTAGAGCAGCTAATGAGTGAGTGCCACAAAGGGCTTGCTCCCAAATCAAAATAGCTAGAGTCAAAAAGATATATGTGTGTGTTTGTGCTTGAAGGAATATGATGTCGCTTGAGATTCTTACACCTATCCTCAAGGATATTCAACCTCATCAGTATATGAAAGTTAGTTCAAGAAGAAAGCGTGGAGACTCACATCTTCTTAAACAAAACCAACACAAGGTAGCTCACTAGCTAGGCAGTGAAGCCTACCAAACTAACAAGGTGCTCGTCAGTGTGCAACAGTCAAGTCAGGAAGAAAGCGCGAGGACTCACATCTTCTAAAAATAAATGATCACTAGGGCGACATACTATAAAGGTAGCATATCAGCTCGAGCTAGAGCAACTAATGAGTGAGTGGCACAGGGGGCTTTCTACCACATCAAAATAGCCAGAGAAAAAGATATATGTGCGAGATATACTCAACCAAGTCAGTTCACGATGACTAGTTCGAGAAGAAGGTGTAGTAGACTTACATCCTCTTAAATGGAGCCATCATGAGGGTAGCTTACTGGCTGCATAGTGAAGTATACCAAACCAACAAGGCACTCCTCGGTGTGCAATGGTCAAGTCAGGAAGAAAGCATGGGGACTCACATCCGCCTGACAAGTGATAACTGAGGCGACATACTAGCAAGGTAGCATATCAGCCTGACCTAGAGTAGCTAATGAGTGAGTGCCACATGGGGCTTGCTCTCACATTAAAATAGACTGAGAAAAAGATATACGTGTGTTGTGTTAAAGGAATTGGATGCCACTAGGGGACTTTTACACCTCTCCTAAAACACATGCTAGGGAATCAATGAAATGGTGCCACAGATGGAAGCCAGGATCCCACCAACAAAGGATTTCTCTTGGGACCTTACCCCTAACTTAGTTGCACTAGTCGAAATAGGATGCTGCTGGGGGATTTACACCTAATCAAGTAGCACCGGGATGAATGTGATTGTGATGTGAAGAAGGGATAGGATGTCATTGGGGGACTGTTACACCTATCCTAAGCATGTTGAAGTGCTACTCCACTAAGAAAGGATGCCGCTTTGGATCTCACACCTAACTTAGTTGTGCTAGTCAAAATAGGATGCTACTTGGGATCTCAAACCTACTCTAGTAGTACAAGAGAAATGTTTTTGTGAAGTGAAAAGAAAAAAAGGATAGGATGCCGCTCGGGCTCTTACACTACCCTAAAATATGCTGGCGGATTCGCAAAAAAGCAAACAATGCTTCGAAAGAAAAGAAAGTTTGGATGAATTAGAATCAAAGTTTTATATTGAATTGGATTATTTTCAAACATGATTTTATGGGTAATATTTTTTCAGATAAAGCCCATTAATTGGAAGCATACGGTGTTCCCCCTTACAATCAATGAGTTGATATGATTCTCCTTGGTAGGCCTTCTCTATGACATATGGGCCTTCCCAAGTGGGTTCAAACCTGCCTCCCATCTTTTGACAGGAAATAATTGGTCTCCATAAAATAAGGATGAGCTCTCTTATTTGGAAAGTTCTAGGGTAGACCAACTTGTTGTGAGATTGAATCATTTTGGCCTTATACAACTCAAGGTTTTGGCACGCCCTAAGGCATCTCTCCTCCAAACTTTTGAGCTCTTCTAACCAAAACCCGACATTCTACTTTCAAGTAATCTTGCTACCCACAACTATCTTTAGTGATGGGAGTTGGACTTCTAATGGTAGAATGGCTTCAGATCCATACACTAAGGAGAATGGGGTAGATTGAGTTGGAGTTATGTATGTGGTGCGATAGGCCCATAAGGTTTCAACCAATTGCTCATGTCACTATTGTTTGTTGTCATCAAGTGTCTTCTTCAATATCTGGATGAGAGTTTTGTTGAATGCTTTGACTAGGCCATTGGCCCTGGGATAGTAGATAGTGAAGTATCTCCAATCTATGTTATATCTTCTTGTGAAGCTATTGATCTTGGTGCTTCTAAGTGCGGTACCATTATCAGATATAATTCATCGAGGCACCCCGAACCTATATACGATATGGTTTCTGATAAACTAAAGCACATGCTAAGTTGTGACCTCTTTGAGTGGGATTGCTTCCTCCCACTTAGAGAAGTAATCAATTTCAGCTAAGATGAACTAATGACAGTTGGAAGAAAGAGGATCGATCGAGCCCACAATGTCGGTACCACAACACTCAAATGGCCATGAGGCCAATGTAGGGTGTAGATTATTGGGTGGTTGGTGGAGGACCACATCGTGTACCTGACATTGGTGGCATCTTCTACCTATATCCATGTAGTCTGTAATCATCGAAGGCCAGTAGTATACCAGTCTCTTGATCTTTAATTTCATCTTTATACTGGATTGATGCGCTCCACATAGACCTGAATGTACCTCAGTTATAATATTATGGGATTCATGTTTGTCTAAACAACGTAACGACATGTGATTGAATAATCGTCGGTACAAGGTGCCATCTACGAGAGCATATGAGAGAGCTCTCTATTTTACCTAATGGGCTTGTGATTTCTCTTGAGGTAGTTTGCCTATGTTTAGGTAATCTATGAATGGTTGCCTCCAATTTGACTCGTCATCCATTTTGGGAACGACAACCTCTCCTTCAAGAGAGAATCTATCCATGAGTTCAACATCAATAAGGGATAGGACTTGTCTATTTTGAAACCTTATTAGAATGGACTCATCATCCGGGCATGCCAATTCCTTGGCAAGTTTGGCCAAAGCATCTGCTACTGCATTTTTTCCTCGGGGGATCTTGTAGATGGTGACCTCAGGGATTTGGGCCAACAGCTTCATGGTGTACTCATGGTAATGATGAAGCTTGGGTTTGAGAACCTTGTAAGACCCGACAATCTGATTGATGACCAACTAAGAATCCTCATAGATGTTGATGCTTCTGACACATACTATTATGGCTAACTCCATACCAGAAATCAAAGACACATACTCAGCTTCATTGTCTGTGCATGGATTAGAGAGATAGTATGAGAATCTCATTACATTGCAATTTAGAGTTAGGAGAGAAATTCCTACCCCTGCCTTCCCCGAAAGGGTAGATCATTGTGCTTCTCCTTTTTTGAAATGAAGCTGCACCATCAAAATACATCTCTCAGTGGTGAATGCTATTGTCCCCTAAGTTCATGATTTGTTCGTCAAGCAGGTCATCACTAAGTCGAAAATATGCAAGAAGTGGGTGTGCTGCTAAGAAATCTGCTAATGTCTGGCCTTTCACAACACAGAGGGGTATGAATATGATGTCGAACTGTGATAATATCATGAACTAATGCGCCAACTGTCCGGATAGTGTCGACCGTGTCATGAGATATTGTAGTGGATTGATCCTGGAGATCAAGTTCACCTTATGATAGAGTATATAATGCATAGTTTTTGGGATGAAAAGATTAAAGCTAGGCAATGTTTCTTAATAGGTCGGTAATTCTCTTCAGTAGGTATCAGATGATGGTTGAGGTAATAGAGGGCATTCTCCTTTTCTTCATCATTGGCTTGGGCCAATAAAGCACCGAGAGAGACATCCAATGCAGCTGTGTAGAGAATGAGCGGCTTACCCAGAATAGGGGCTACTAGAACCAGCGACTTCACCAGGTATTGCTTGATATTCTTGAAGGCATTCTGGCACTATTTATCCAACTTGAACTTGGCATCATTTTTGATAAGTGCTAAAAATGGCTTGCATCTCCCTGACGGGTTGGAGATAAAGCATCTCAGATATGCCAACTGCCCTTGGAATGATATGAGTTGAGTTAGGCTTTTGGGAGGTGGCATCTCCAAGATGGCTTTGATCTTTTCAGGGTCTATCTATATTCCCTGGTGTCGGACAACAAAACCAAGGAACTTCCCTGAAGCTACTCCGAATGCACACTTCATGGGGTTCATTTGAGGTTAAATTATCTTAACCATTCAAAAACTACTCTCAAGTCAAAGAGATGGTCTTCCTTTTCTTTGCTCTTGACTACTAGATTATCAACATAACATTCAACTTGGTGGTGAATGAGCTCATTGAAGATCTCAATCATGGCCCGTTGGTATGTAAGGCCGACATGACAAATAGGATGGTTGTTCATCTTAATTAGGATGACCCATCTATGAAATAGAACATTGCATGAGATTAGGCAATGTCCACCATTAATTCTGGTATAGGAAGAGAAAACTCATCCTTAGGGCATGTCTTATTTAAGTTCCTGAAATTGACGCATATGCGAATTTGGCCACTCGTCTTCTTAATTGGGACGACACTGGCTAACTAGGTAAGGTATTTTTCTTCCCTGATGAAACTAGCATCGGTCAGTTTCTTGACTTCAGAAATGACCTATTGTTCGATTTCTAATCGCATGCATCTAGGAGCTTGCTTGATAGGGTTTGTGTTAGAGTCTATTGCTAGCTTGTGGACTGCTACAACAAGAGATAATCCGAGCATCTCTTCATAACTCCGTGTGAAGTAGTCTTTAAACTCATTCAATAGCCTAACTAAGTCATTGGTTTCTTCTTCATTCAACAATGAGCTAATGTCTATAGGACGTGGCTCCTCCTCTATCCCGAGGTTGATCTCTTTGAGCTTGTCAATTATTGTATGTATATCTTCTTTAAATTCTGGTGGCGCATCCTTGACTTGAGGGTCATCTAGATCATTTGAAGTTTCTAAGAACAACTATTCATATGAATTAGTGTGGTGTGCAAAGAACCTATCAGACTGCAAATGATTGGTAACAACAAAGCAGTAATCATCATCATTTACTGGACCCACTATGCCAAATCTTAGTCTTGATCTTGATTGTGCCTCCCTGACTGTGTTATTCCAAAGTTTCTCAAAATACTCTGACCTATTCTTGGACCATGTATGGTGGACCAAACCTTTTTGTATAAGATTATGAACACAAGGCAAGTAAAAGTCCAATGGTAATTCCATTAATTCTTTGTATGAATTATCCTCATCTTACATCTGTTTCTTGACTTGAGGATGATGATCCTAAGAGGAATCTCTTTGGCCTATCATATATGGAGGACTTAGGGGCTTCCTTAACTACCAAACCTTCAAATTTTTAAGGAGAAAGCGAGGTTAGAGCTAACGTTCCCAACTACTGTGTAATGATTTTACATAAACTAGATTCTAATACTTTTGTGCTTTGCTTGGAGGCCTAGTCTTCACCGCTGTTTGGATCAAAGGTCACTCCAATGGAACCTGCTGAGAGTGGTTGGCTGGTATGCTAATCACATGAGACTCATCCTCCGAGCTGGATTCCAAGTCTATATGAATAGTAGGGGTACTTTTAAGAACTAGAACATAGCCCCTGTTAGCTGGCTGCCAACCAGAGGGTCTTCTGCCTCTGGAACTACCTCTATGTTTGCCTTTGCTTCTACCTGATGGAGGTCAAGCCATCCTACCCATATGTTCATATGTTGGAACAAGCTATGGGTGGAATGTAACATGTGGCTCTACCTCTTCCTCAAAGTTCCTTTCTCGTTCACTTGGACTTTCAATTTTCTTTTCTTTTTCTTTTAGTTTATCTTTTAATTTTGTTTCTTCATTTTATATTTCTTTTATTTTTGACAGTTGTCCAAGTTAATGAGAAAAGGCCTTTTGATTCTGAGGAAGATAGTATGTTGCATCGTCATATAGCTCAACCTCCTTAATTGAAAGTGGTTTTTCATCTCCTTTGACATAGTATTCAATCCCATCCTTTAGGAACTTGATGCGCTAGTGAAGAGAGGACAGAATCATCTTGTTCTGATGTATCCAAGGCCTACCGACCAAAGCTGTGAATGAAGTATTCGAATCAATTATGTAGAATTTGGCTTCAATCTTCCATTAACCTATCTCCAATGATAACACTATGAAACCTAAAGCTCTCTCACCGTGTTCACTGAATCCTCTCAACATCATCCGATCACCTCAGAGTGTAGAGTTGTCAATTCTCAAATAGGTAAGATTCTTTAGACCCATAATGTTCACTGATGCACCTAGATCAATGAGAACTCTTAAAAGTCTTAATCTACTCATATCTACTGTGATGTAGAGGGGATGGTTGTGCTCCATGTCCCTTAGTAGCAGGTCTTCATTTGTGAAGTTAACTCCTTGGGCTTCTCTAGAATAATGTGCCTCCTCTTTAATAGTGGTCAGCTAAGCTAAGCATATCTCTGGATCAAGAAGAGCCTTGATTAATAATTCCCTCATCTCTTTGGATAAGACAAAGGTATCGTATATGCTTAGCTTAGATAGCAACTTTCTCAGGTGAGTAAAGACATTGTAATCAACTCTAGGTTGGTCCTCCATAAGCATGTCCATGGATGGACCATCTTGTGGAGGGCCATTTGGATCTCTTGAACCAATGACTTGTTTACCCTTATCTTGAGATATTTCCCTAGGAGGTAGAATCTTGCCATACAGAGGTTGACTTTAGTGATCTCTAATGGCAGGGTAGTGGAAGATTCTACCTACTCATCAGGTACACCTACAGCTTCTCCTATGGGACTCTCAGAATCAGAAGATTCAAAGTCTATCTCAAGAGGCGAACCCATATGATTCAGAGAAAGAAAGTCCAACTTTGAATCAAAAAGAGGAGATTGATCAAAATTGTTATAGTTGTTATCTGACTTGAAGAGTTTTTAGAAAGAATAGAAGTAGACAACCCATCAAAAGTGAGATAGATATAGTTCAAGCTAGATTTCTTCATTAATTTCTTAGATTTTGAAGGTGGTACATAGTAGAAGTCAAGTAAAGTAAGTTGGGTGAGGGATTTGATGCCCTCATCCACTGATACAAGAGTTCTACTAGTAGAAGAGGAACTAGTTGAAGTAGATGTGCTCGCTGATGTAGTAGTTGCAACTATAGATTGGAGGCTGGACTCGGTCAGTGGCTGTGCTACATGGCTATCCTGGGCAATCATAGGCTGATGCTGCTGCTAAACTCCCTCTTTCCCCAAGTTATCTTTAGCAGCGTGTAAACCCCTTTGGATGTTGGAGGTTTGAGCTACTTCAGGCACCTGCAGGGAAAGTTTCTTGATCTTCTGAACAATCTTCTTAGAGATTCGAGATAAGGAAATATCCCAACCTTCTTTTATTTTAAGAGGATCACATGTATCCCCAAGGATTACCCTAATGGAACTGGATGGTTGTTCCGTAAGATATTCCTTTGAAATAACTATGGCACCGGTCTTGAAGCTACATTCAAGCCAGTCCTTAAATATGATGCAATCTTCTAAAACATGGCCTAACATTTGGTGGTAGGGGCAAAAGTTAGGATCATTGCTCCTTCCCACTTCCTCTGGTCTTCTAGGCTCAATTAGCTATCAATCAGGTTTCTTTAAAAGATTTTTGAAGATCTTCCTAACTACTTCCCTCTCAAATGAATATGGTTAGTTTAATCTATCCATAAGACTAAGTGGGTGGTAGCTACCTAGAATTGGGTATGTGTGCCACTGTTACAAATGGTATGGCTGAGGAGGTGGTGAAGGCTGTGGAGGCTGTCGTGGTGGTGACCAGTATGATGGCCTAGGCGGTGGTAGAGGAGGTAGAAGTGAAGGCTACTGAGGTTGAGGTCTCTCTGACTAATCTCTAGTCGACTATTTCCCCTAGTCTACTACTGATACTGCCCCTAGCTTCTTCTCATAAGATTTATATGGCTTTTGCTTGGACAACTGGTCCTGAAAAGGAAACTATTTGGCCTTTCCTTATAGACTAAATGCCTTGTTGATTAGCTTCTCAGATGTTTTGATGGTGAATCCCTTATGCATGAAGGTGACCGGGCCATGAATATTCTTTAGAAAAATTTCAATGGAGTGCTACTCAGATAGTTGCAGCTTGCATTTTATACTCAGGTTATACCATCTAAGAATAAAGTCAATAAGGGACTCACCTGGGTGTTGTTGTGCTACAATGTGATCGCCCAAAGTGACCCTTTGCTGAGCTCCAGCAAACCTCTTGATGAAGAGTAGCTCCAACTCAGTAAATGTCTTCATTGAACTATTGGGAAGTTCAACGTACTAGTCAAAGGCTATGTCTGCTAAGCTACTGACAAAAAAGTTAGAACAAGAGAGCATCACTACCACCTATGTTGCATCAGCTTGCTCTAAAATGTGCAATATGATGTCTTGGGTTCTCGCTGCCATCAAAGCTCTTGAAGGAAGGTGGCACGAAACCCTTAAGATATTGGATGACATTAAATTCCTCTAGGAAGGGTCTACCCTTTGGAATTGATGATCCTCCTTAGGCTTGAGACAATGCTTCCCTCACTTACTGCTTAACCATGAGTTTTATATCCTTCTCTTATACGGAGGTACTATCCATTACCTTCCTATGCAAGCTAGTGCTCCCCTGATCTACTGGAGGTGGGGCCTTGGTCTGATCTGAGACAAGCAGTAACTATGGCTGGGGAGTCTCCATAGTAATAGGTAATACTACTGGGGTTTGGTTTTGGAGTGCTAGAATTGCTGCGAGTAAATTCTCAAGGCTCTGCCCCATTCTATCTATCAGCTCATCCTTCTGCTTGATCTATTGAAAGAGGTGTTTGGTCGAGTGGACTGTGTCTTTTTGCTCGGCTGCAGCACCTTCCATACCTCGTTGACCTCTAAGGAGGGACCCCCTGGTGTCTACCATGTGGACTTCTCCTCATTTGACCAGTCATATCCTAAGATCTCCTTCTTCTCCATGAGATAGTGGGCTACTATATCATCTAAAGAATGCTCTATCTGAACTGGCACAAAGGATCTCGGCCGACCGGTAGGATCACTATCATGTACTGAGAGGCACCAGCCTACCTTGTTGCTAGAGAGTTAACTCTCTGAGGGCTATACTCACTGGAAGAAATATGCTTCTGGCTATCACTGAATTTGTGTGAAGTGGCACTCCTAGGAGGATCTGTCATCATAGGTGCAACTAAACTATCACCTTCTGCCTCAATAGCTATTATCTCCATCATATGCTGCGGTGGTGGCAGTGATGGTACGATTATGATGCTCCATGGTTGTCATTCTTTCCTCACCATAACTGGGGTAGGAGGTTGAGCAGGAGAGTTTAGCCTCACCACAGTCAGTGGTGTGAATGGAATATGATCTCTTGGTAGTAGCCGGATCACCAATGGGGATCTTTTCTCCCTAGATTCAACCTTCATGGCCTTCGGCGGAATGGTGGATGCTGGAACTAATACTGGAGATGGTGGGCATGGAGTGGAGTGTTGTTGTGGAGGCAACACCGACTCTCTCTGGGTAGGAGCTCCCCTCCTGTGGTGGGTAGTACCCATCAGTAAAATGCTATCAGTGCGATCAGCGCAGGTAGCGCACTGATCTGGAAAGTCAACAAGGGCTGAAGTGGCTGACAACCTACTGAATCTCTATCTCTCCCTGCTAGTGATCTTTATTGATGTGTAGGCCTCCCTGGCCCTCTCCAGTCTAATCTGTCTAGCAATAATGCAAGGAATGACAGAACGTAAATCAAATTGAGCCTCAGACTCTGATCATCCATAGGCTCCTCCGACTTGGCGAAGAACTGACCGGAGGCTGACATATGACCTCCTCCTCTCTGTAATGGGAGCCTGATACTGCACTGGTGGAGGCAAAGCTGAGATCCTCCTAATATCCCTCTCTCCATCAGATCCTAAGAGAGGATGGAAACTGTTCCTAGTGACTAGGGGGAAACCATCCTAGGAACCTCCTCTACAACTGATTGTGCGGTTGCCTCCATCTCCCTGGTTATGCGTGTGTGAAATTGCTTGATCATGCAATTCTTGTTCCTATGCTGGGTATGGGTAGGTGGACAAGTACGAGAGCTAGACCCAATCTCAAAAGTCAACGAGGCTATCCTTGGGACTAGGGAGCCTTCTACTTAGAGGGGACCGATGAGTGGGTGCTAGCCCGTACAGGGGCAACAATGGGATCCACTGACTGTGCTGATATAGGCACTACATCTGATGTTGGAACTATCATAGCCTTCCTTTTCAGTGAGGGCACCTCTGAATTGATGACAACTCTACATGAATGACTTGTTTTTGCCCAGCCATTGAGTCCCTGCTAATAGTCGTGAGGGCTGCTCCCTCACATTTAATCCTGGCCCCCTCAAAACCTCATCCAAAATGTATGAGGTGGGCGAAATCAGACTACGGGAGGTTGGCCTGATCCAAGGCCAAGTCCATCCTAAAAGGAAATGTGAACATGTACTTCTGTGCTACCATTTGAACTGAGCTGAATAGAACTAAAAAATTGACTGAACTGAGAGTGAACTTCTGCAATTTAAAAAATAAACTTGAATCAGATTTCTACAGTGTTAACTTTTTGAATTTGATTTAAATTTTGAATCCACACTTAAAAACTTGAAAGTGTTAAAAGTGTGACTCAAAGGAATTGAGATTTTGAATTGATTTTAAGAAGAGAGAGGAGATCTTTCGATGCTTCCATTTGATTCATGTTTGAATTTGATTTTGTTATGTCATTGAATTTGAAAAGGAGGTTATTACTTAGCAAATGTGGTATGCTAAATAAAGTACGTAAATGTGTTCTGTCATTTTGTTATGTTTTTGAAAATAGGATCCCAACTTAGCAAATGTGGTATGCAAAATAAAAGATCCAAATGTGTATATTGAAATTGTGATTTTTGAAAAGAGGATTCTTACTTAGCAAATGTGGTATGCTAAATAAAATATCCAAATGTGTATGTGATTTAATATTATCATTTTGAAAAGGAGAACCCTTACTTAGCTGATGTGGTATGCTAAATAAAGGATCCAAGAGTGTATGTGATTTCATTATTGTATTTTTGAAAAGAGAATCCTCACTTAGCAAATGTGGTATGCTAAATAAAGGATTCTAAATGTGTATGTGAAATGTGGATCTTCACCTAGCAAATGTGGTATGATAAATGAAGGATCCAAATGTGTATGTGATTTGTTGTTATCAGTTGAAAAAGAGGATCCTTACTTAGCAAATGTGGTATGCTAAATAAAGGACCCTAAATGTGTATTTTGTTTGGTTATTATCATTTTGAAAAGAGAATCCTTACTTAGCAAATGTGGTATGCTAAATAAAGGATCCTAAATGTGTATGTGATTTGTTATTATCATTTTAAAAAAGAGAACCCTTACTTAGCAATTGTGGTATGCTAAATAAAGGATCCAAGAGTGTATGTGATTTCATTATTGTATTGTGAAAAGAGAATCCTCACTTAGCAAATGTGGTATGCTAAATAAAGGATCTTAAATGTGTAGGTGAAATGTGGATCTTCACTTAGCAAATGTGGTATGCTAAATGAAGGATCCAAATGTGTATGTGATTTATTGCTATCATTTGAAAAAGAGGATCCTTACTTAGCAAATGTGGTATGTTAAATAAAGGATCCTAAATGTGTATTTTTTTTATTATTATCATTTTGAAAAGAGAATCCTTACTTAGCAAATGTGGTATGCTAAATAAAGGATCCTAAATGTGTATGTGAAATGTGGATCTTCACTTAGCAAATGTGGTATGCAAAATGAAGGATCCAAATGTGTATGTTATTTATTTATCATTTGAAAAAGAGAATCCTTACTTTACAAATGTGGTGTGCTAAATAAAGGATCCCAAATGTGTATGTGAAATGTGGATCTTCACTTAGCAAATCTGGTATGCTAAATGAAGGATCCAAATGTGTATGTGATTTGTTTATCATTTGAAAAAGAGGATCCTTACTTAGCAAACGTGGTGTGCTAAATAAAGGATCCCAATGTGTTTTTTGAAAAGCGGATTCTTACTTAGAAAATGTGGAATGCTAAATAAGAGATCCAAATGTGTATCTTTGAAAAGAGGATTCTTACTTAGCAAATGTGGTATGATAAATAAATAATCCCAAAATGTGTATATTGAAATTGTGATTTTTTATAAAAAGAGGATTCTTACATAGCAAATGTGGTATACTAAATAAGGAATGTGGATGTGAACCAATTAACAAATGCGGTATGCTAAATGAAGGATCCAAATGTGTATTTAAATTTCTATGAAATGGAGATTTCACTTAGCAAATGTAAGTATGCTAAAATGAAATTCCAAATATGTGTTTGAAATTTTGTATTTTTTTAGAATGGAGATTTCATTTAACAAATGTGGGCATGCTAAGTGAAATTCCAATGTGCTTTGAAAATTTTATGTTTTGAGTTTGGAGACTTCACTTAGAAAATGTGTGTATACTAAAATCAAGTTGTAAAATATGTGTGCTTATTACTTTTTGAAAGAGGGAATTCCAACTTAAACATATGTGGAATATGTTAAGTGAGATTTCCACAATGATGTCATTTCATTTGGGAATGAAATCTTCATTCAATAAATTTGGGTATATTGAATGGAGAAGTTCATTTGTGCTTTTTCTGAAGTTATTTTTGATTGAAAATGAAACCTCCATTCGACAATCTTGGACATATGCTTTTGGAGAAGTTTCGTATGTGCTTTTGAAAATATGATTGTTGATTTTTGATTTTGAAAGGATTCTACATATAACAATCTTGGAGATTGCTATATGAGGTATATGTGTCTTTGTGCAATTTATGTGCTTTTGGAAAAGTACTTTTGGAAATGATGTTTTTATGAAGAATTTATTTTTGTCATATTTTTATTTTTGAAATGAACTTTTTCTTACCATAGAAAATGGTAAGGAAATTCAACAAATTTTTCTTAATGATCTTTTCTTCTTTTTATTAAATTTAAATTTTCACCTATTGGGATACCCAACAGGAATTTTAAGACTTCTTTAGAATGAGATCCTAAACCCTAAAGCTGTTGGCTAGCTCAGCTCAAGAGTGAAATGAGCTAAGTGCCAATAGAAGAGAAAGATAGTCTTGGATTCATATGAAATACAAATCTACTATCGATGCTTAGAGATAATGACCATTAACTAAAGATGGAGAGAGGAACCATCCCCAGCGGAGGCGCCAGAAAAATCTATGGTGAAAAATTTCATCATCTTATCAGGGATGTTGATGTGTGTATCATCGTATTAATTATATCCTTTATCTTTAAGAATAAAGTAAGGAAAAAAATAATATGCTAATTTGACACCACATAGATCCACAGATGTTCTTATTCAGCTGATCGAGTACGTCATTCAGGAATAGTGTACTATCTTGAAAGATAGAAGTCACTACCCTTTAATGGACCTAATCACCTCAATAAGGACTCCTAAGGATAATGGTTCTGCACATGTATTAGAGATTCCTCCCCAACTTTACATGAAAAAGTAAAGCAGGGTTTAAATCGAGTTCATTTTGTTAACTTCCCTATGGAGGCAAGCTCCCATAGTTAATTACATCCTAAGGAATATGATTTCTTAAGAATACTCTCAATTAAGGTAAATGATCGTTGTCACTAAAGATTTCATGGGTAAGACCATCAATCAATTGGCTATTTTTGGAATTTAAAATGGGAATGAACAAGAAGAGAGACTTATTATCTAGGCCAAAGGAGAATAAGTAGGGGATGCTTATGATACTAGGAAGTCCAGTAAGCATTCCAAACTATCCTATGATTAGGCTTTATATTTTCAAAATTGAGGAGAATTATTTATTTGAGTTTACATTTTCATTAGAAATTTAGGGCTTATAATCCATCAACACATGATCATGGAGATGCCTAAGAGGTGAGGATTTATGCTAATTGCCCAAAAATGGGAAACAATAACCTTCGAACCTAAATCTAGGGAGCTTTGGCGAGGGCCAAAAGCATGACCTAAATCTAAGGTGAAAATGGGTATATGGTTTACCTCCATAAGAGAGGATAAATCACCTGACTATTGGACTTACAACCACCTGGGGATGGCCGCTTAGAAAGAGACTAAGTCCTTGAACTCACTCCCTAAGAGACTAGATCATGTACGGGCATGAGTAATGACCTAAATCTAATGCAAATTTTATCATATTTTATTTTTATGTTTGTACAATCATTTGACTCATGCTTATAGGATTCAAATGCCTAATGCATGAGAAATTAATTATGGGCCAAAATCAGCAAGAAAGGAGGTGAGTTTCCACCATGGCTCTCAAAGGTCAAGCCAAGTTCACTAGCACGAGTGGAAGCACTCCAACTCAAGAGTAAAATAATACGCTTTTTATGCGTGATGTGAGAAAGAAAGTACAACAACCAACTAAGGGGTTGCTAATTCTTTTATCTTGATTTTATGCCTAGGCTTTAAATGAGATTTTGAGTTATTTATTTATGTTTTGAGTGGATTATGTTGGATTGAAAATTTATTTTTCTCAGAGCCTAATTGCCTCCAGGCCATACATTAAAGCAAGGAAGAAACTAGGAAAAACATGCCATCTTAATGCACAAGGTAAATAAATCATCAATCAATTTTATAAAGCTAGCACAAAAAGAATAAAAGGTCGATGTGGTCGGCTACCACCATACAATCCAAAAAGAAATATGGATAGCCGAGCTCTATCCTTATACAACCCGTAATACAAATGAATAATTACAAATTAGTAAGAATTCATGTTATGGGGGTCTTCATGTCTTCATGTCTTCATATGTTTCATGTGTTCATATTTTCTTATCTCCATTTGCTCCTTTTGACTTGGTTGGAATGTGGTTTGCTCCAAGGCTTCTCATGGTACATAAGACATAGTCTTATAACCAATGCTCATCCTAATCTCCCATAACAATCATTCCAAATCTTAATGCAAAATTACATGAAAATGGGAAAAAGGAAATCTACCTAAAACTTATAAATAAAGATTAGCTAAACAAACCATACAATCCCAAGGAGTTATAGGAATAAATTGGACTTAGCACCCCACACATTGGTAACCAAGCCCACCTATCCTAAGTTTGGGTTATACTTAGGGGTATAAGCAACCTACACAGTAAAAGCATTTATATCTTTATTTATTACATCGCCCCTTAAACACAACCCCTATAAAAAATATGATTAAGCTATGACATTTTATCATCCATACTATGAGCATACACCCTAACATCCAGTCTAGAAATATCACATCATAAAATAAAAGCAAAGCATCAAACCATGCACCACCCTAACCTAAAGTTAGAAGTGGTGACTTAGTCTAATGTGTGTGCCTTAACTAGGTTTGTGTGGCATGTTCTAGTTAGGTTTTAAGTTTGAAGTTTTCTATGTGTGAAAAGTTCAACTTAAAGGGTGGTTTCATGTAAGTAATTTAGTTGATTTATTTATATTTTATATGTCGATTTGATTTGGTTTGAAAGAACCTACACCTAATTACTAAGAGTTGTAAAGAGAATAAAAAGGAGATAAGCTCTCTGTCATCCTTACCCTAAGAAATTTCTAAGGTGGATTCATTAATGATTTCTCCTTAGATAAATGTTTTACTATGTGTTTTAATTAATCCTAAGTTTAGATGAACTCTAAACCAACCTATTCAAAGTGAAAGCCATTTTAAGATTAAGTAAAGTGAATTGCTCTAACAAAATATACAACACTTTATTTCTTTCCCAACATATGTAACATGCATATGGATGAATTCTAAGCATATCTATATATACAAATAGAAATGTTTAGCACACCTTAATGATGAATGGTAGGAGAGGTTGTTTAGAGAAATTTGGAATGTTTCATATATGCATGATTTTGTTAAGTAGAAAAGAGTGATAATTTTATCTATTTTTCATATGCACATTCACAAGTATAAAAGACATAATTGAGTACAACACCATTGTTAGCACCAGGGGTAAAAGGTACAAGACCTACTTAGGGCTACTTAAAGTCTCGCAATCCCGGGATTGTCTAGACTAATATACCACTTTTCTTTAACACATGTGCATGTACCAAAAGAAATGCATAGAAAGAGACTCATGCAAATGATTTTATTTTAATATTTGTTTCAGTTATGCAATTTATATGTGTAAATATAAGGATTCTTCTTAAGTCATACCATGGAAGAGGATAAGAGTAGATTTAAGCAAGTGTTATGTTCTTTTAAAAGAACTATACACTTTGCAAATCTTATTCAAATCTAGATAGAAAGTGCAGCAAGACATTGAAGAACCTATTCTATTGGAGCAAGAATAAGCTCAACGACTTAAGCAAATAAAGAGACACTCTCCAAGCTGAAATTATGCAACTACAGGTAACGGATTGCACTCCAATGGGGCTGACCGAGCAGCAAGAGCTGGAACTCCGCCGCAAAGCTAATGAACTGAATTCAACTCTTGCCCGCCTCGCTTGTTGGTGGAAACAAAGAGCCAAAATCAGGTGGGCTGAGGAGGGGGATGCCAATACCCACTTTTTTCATGCAATTGCATCTGCTCGGAGGAGATCGAACAGAATTAGCACACTCAAACTTAAAGATGGAAGGAGCACGGATGATCCAACTTTAATCCACCAAACCTTCATGGATTTTTTTCAGCATAAATGGAGTGCTCTACCTATCACTACCTCCGGATGGCCATGTTTTGCTGAAAATTTCAGAATCCCGCCTCAAGTAGGGGAACTTTTGGAGATGGACACCAACGAAACTAAAATTTGGGAGGTGATCCGTACTATGGGTGCCAACCGTGCTCCAGGGATAGATGGCATCACCGCATCTTTCTTTAAGCACTTTTGGCAAATCATTGGTCAGGACATCATTGAGGCTATAAAAGAGTTCTTCACCATGGCTTCTGGAAGGAAACTTTGGTGATCCTCTTGCCCAAATCTCGTCTTGCCGACAAAATTCGAGCTTATGCGACATCATACAAGATTATAGCCAAGATCCTTATGTGCCGGCTGAAAAACATTCTCCCACACATAATCTCTGAGGAGCAGGGGGCCTTTGTACCTCATAAATCGATATCACATCATTGCTTGGCGGCTCAGGAGATTATCAACAAGTTTCAACACTCTACATCTAAAGATGGCTTCATGGCACTCAAAATTGACATGGAGCAAGCTTATGATAAAATGAGTTGGGAAACTCTTGCTCTTGTCCTCCATAAAATGAGAATGCCAAACAAATTTCAGAATTGGCTTCTCCAATGTGTCTCCTTCCCCTCCTTTGTACTACTACTCAATGGCCAAAGAACAAATTGGATAAAAGCCCATTGTGGGTTTCGACAAGGCTGCCCACTATCTCCATACCTCTTTATACTTTGCTCGAAACTCCTCTCCCATCAAACAGAACCAGTGGTGTTCCCATAGTGGGGTCACTAATATATCCACACCACTTTATGACATCCTCATCACATCCAAAGCATCCATCACCCATGCAAAATGCATCATCGAGTTCTAGATGATTATTAATTTGGGTACAGCATTAACACTACCAAGAGTGCTATCATTTTCAAAAAGCCATTCATGGAAAGCAGGATTGCCAAACTCATGGGGTTCAAGAAGGTCCAAGAGCTTGAATACTTAGGCATCAAGTTGGCCATGAGAAAACTGAAAACTGTAGATTTTCTGCAGTTAACCAAGAAGGTAAGAGAAAGGATAAGCCATTGGGGTATTCAGCATTTATCTATGGCGGGTCGACTCCAACTAATCAAGTCTTCTTTACTCAGCATTTCCATGTATCAAGTTACTCACACCTTGGTACCCAAAAGCATCACCAATGAGATAGAGAAACTTGCTCGGTGTTTCCTTTGGCAAGGGGGGCCCAACCAACATGGCTTACACTACATTACTTGGGAAAAAATCTACACACCCTACAGAAATGGCGGACTTGGGCTACATTCAGCCGAGAGGTGGCATGGACCTCTCCGATCCAGATTAGCTTGGGAGTTTCTTAACAAACCAAACACACTCCTACACAAGTGTATTTTGGAAAGATATGGGAAGAATATTTGGCAGCAAAACACAAAAAGGAGTGACTCCATGAGCTGGAAAATCATCACCGATGGGGCAAAAAATCTGCAGCAGAATTTGCGTTGGAAAATTGCCAATGGTGAGGACATTGACTTCACAAATGCTGCATGGATCGACCTACCGCTGGCCAAATGGCCTACCTTCCTTAGCATGGAAAATTTTGCAGATTGGAGCATTGCCAACTGATTCAACAAATGCTGGAATTTGGAAAGGGTGTTGTTTGGCAACAACCTTATGGGATCGCATCTCCAAAATACAAATCTGGACCAACCAACATCAGGATCAACCTGAGCTAATCAAGAACCCATTGTGAACCACCATCACCTCTATAGTTTACCAAGGTATCTTTGCTGAAATAGAAACATCAGATTTCCAATTGCAAAAGCTGAAACTTCCCCCTAGGGAAAGAATTTTCTGGTGGAGGCTCATCCATGCTACCAACCAATTGTTGGTTGGCTCACCGTAACAAGAAAACACTATGTGCCCTTGGGGATGCAACCAGGAGGAAGATATTAAGCATATTGCTGTCCATTGCACCCTTACCAATGCTATAATTCAAATTCTTGCAAAATGGGGTTTCCTATTTTCAGCAACTTAATTGATCTCCTTCAAGCAATTCAAAATGTGCAACCAAGTATGGTGCTGGGCTAAATGCTTGTCCGTCATCTACCAAGTTTGGAGGGCGTATGCTAAAACGCATGGCGTAGCCATGGCACCCTCAAATTATTGCTACCTCAATTAATCCATCACGCCTCCTCCTTCCCCTTCTAGAAGCAATGGGACATCACCCACCATGAGTGATCAAACCTACTATGTGGTGTCCTCCCCTCTGGTTGGATCAAGGCGTGGATGGATCCTTGCTTTCTAATGGGTATTCGTGGTCTTAAGGGATGACAATGGAAACTTCATCAAAGCTATGGGTCATTGTTTCCAACATTGGGACGACGGTGGAATTAGCGGGCATGCTCTACATTCAGAACGTCATGGAGCCTTGGATGACAGAGTACAGAGGCATAGTCATTGAAGGGGATAACATCGAGGTGGTGGACCACCTCAAGCTCTCTCTTCAGAGAGAGATATGGCGAAGCGGGCCTCACAGGCTCGACATAAGCTTTTGAAGAACTTCCACCGGGTTATTTTTGCTTACACACAAAATCTAACAATAAACTTTTATGCAGATATAGCTACTTGCTTTGATTTTGTATGGCATAGCTTAGATAACCACACTATTCCTCCACAATTTTTTGTGCTTTTGGAGGAGGATAGGAAACATGCTGTTAGTAGCTAGTTTTTTCTTTCTTTTGCAACTTTTATAACTTGTAACCAGTCTTTTTCTTTATCAATGCAAATGCATCTTTTCAATCATGTTGAGAGGAAAGAAAGAAAGCAAACACAAGGCACATTTTATATTCACATGAAAGCTTATAAATAAATTATAAGTAGAATTCACTTCATTTGTAATCTTTGATTCATATGTTTGAAAATAGTTTTCAGCTTAATAATGATAATAGCCACTCATATCTTTACTTTAGCCAAAACATGCAATTTGACATAAAGAAAATAATTTCATTTTATTTGATTTTTTTAAAAGACATGAATGCATGATTTTTATATGACATACACATTTAGCATTCTAGAAAAGAAATAAAGTGATAAAAGCAGTGTAAATCCATTCACCTTAATTAATTCCTAATATAAAATAAGAATGAATCAAAATTTGTTTAATGTGATTTTTGTTTTGAATTTGCTTTATGTTTGATTTAGGAAATGTGAAAAAAATTTTGCTGGTCCTAACCCATTTCTCGCATATGTGAGTTAATTTAGTTTGTTCTTAGGATCATTAGGTGATTTTTATATTTTTGTTTAGGTTAAGGTGTGAATTAAATGTATTAATTACCCTTACCTACACCACTTTAGCGTATTTAACCAAATAATTATGAGCTAATGGAAGACATAAAATCACATAAAAAATTTAAATCAATAATGCACCTAGAAAAGAAAGGGGTCTAATGCAATTGGCTCATGATTAATGATTAATTAAACTAAAAGATTTAATTTAAGTACTTTTATAACCCTCCCCATACATGTGAGTTAGATTTTGATTTCTTTAATGTACTTAGGTTGTTGAACACCTAAGTATCTACCCAAGAAGGATTAACTAAGTTCTGGATTGTTTTCAAATTTTTATCAAGTTAATTAAGTGGGTAATTAGTGGATTAGCCCTTAATTAAGTTTAGATTAAGAAAGGAAGAAGGTTCAAAGACTAGATTAAGGAAAACATATCAAAATTATTCTCTAAACCTCCTATTCACTTAAACAAAGCTTAATTAACTCAATCAAGGGATTAAACAACTATGCACACACTTAATTAGGCTTAATTACAATAAGAGGGTAATTAGGAATGAATCCAGCAATTCCCTTAATTAAACTATTAATAAATCCCAAGAAAATTAGGGGAGGTAGAAGTCATCCCCCTAAACATGTCTGAGAAGTTTGAAAATAATCAATGGAATAATGAGGGAGTAATTAACCTAATAATATTCCTAATAAAATGCAAATTGCCTATAATTTACTATTCGAAATCCATTAAACACAATTTTATATTATTCTACAAGGAAATATCTTTCATATGCAATTTACCTCAAATTTTTATGATTTTTTTTACATTTAGATATGCAATTTAGAAGTTTCAATGATTAAAACTTAATTAAAAAGCCTAATTATATAGTTAATCCTGTCGGTGCCATGTGGACCATTGAAGCGGCGCACGCTTTCCACATGGCGTGATGGAATTCACTATTTAAGTAGTCAAATCAAGTGCCGCATCAGCCGATGGTGCTACGCGCTTTCTCCTTGACCGTCCGATCGAAAATCTGGCGGTCAGGATTAAACCCGCAGATCATAAAGGATTAAAATGATGGATCTACGTGGCTCGATAAGGATCATCCACCCAAAACATGTGGGATGGATGGTCCATGATCCGTCACTGAGATCACATGTGGGAGAGGGCAACTGTCCACTCCTTAGAGCAAGATCCAAGCTTGATTGATCTCAAACTCAACCCACACCATCATCAAGCAGAGGGATGAAGATCTAATGGTCCATTTCACTTGGGGTGAAACTTTCCTCCAAAAAAGACCCAAAAAAATTCAAACTTTGCTTGATTTTGAATAGTAACTCGCCGGAGGCTATCACCGGTGCTCCCAATCATCAAGGTAGCTTCGTCTGGTGGAGACGAAGCCCAGTTGAAGTTTTCAAGCTTTGGGATGAAGTGGATCTTCTTATGAACCAAGGCAGGCTTCAATTGCTTGCGGTCTTGATCAAACTCCCCTCTCCCGTGCCTCGAGAACTTGGATGAAGCTTTGGATCAACTTGATTGAGTCCCCTGAGGGTGCTTACAAGAGCAATTGGCTTGATATTGGGTGTTCTGTGAGATTGAATTTCACTTGAGCTCCCCTATTTTTGATTTTAAGAAATCTAAAAATGGGGAAATGGAAAATGCTTAACAAACATTGGGGGAGCTTGGAATCACTTCCTCTATGTTCCTATGCTTCAATCAAATGTGACTCTATGCAAATGAAATGAAATGAGGGGGAGTATATCACCCCCTCCAAGGATCGGATGGTCGAAAAATACTATGCCATTTTGATCAAATTCATCCTATAGAATGAGTTAGTTAGGCCATTTTGGCTGTCGTTTGTTTCGATTTTGGGTTTGGAGTGGAGCAGTGAAGCTCCTATGTGTTGAAAATGAGTGGAGGAGGGATCCCATGAGCTCATTTCTAAGTGGGTGGTCCATTTGGCCATTGGGTCGGGTTGGGTTGACCCAAACCCATTGGGTCTGGTGCACCACGCTCACTAATGTGCACTTGGTCCACTAAGAGGGTGTCAAGTGTCCATGAAGAGGATTTGACCAAATTCCAAGCGAATTTGGATAGAAATTACCCTTTGACCTAGGGGTAAAATGGTCATTTGGCTTGGATTTTAATTTGAATATGTTTGGTATGATTGAAAAATGGGTTGGGCCAACTTTCAATGAATTTGGAGTTGATTTGATATGATTTGGCTCATGTTGACCCATTTAGGTCAAAATTGGTCAACTTGGGTCAAGTTGATCAATTGGTCAAATTATGTCAAAATAAGGGTTGAGTCAAGTTCAAATGATCATATGAAGCAGATTGATATTTTTGTTTCCAATCAATTTGGTATATATTTGGTTTCGGTTCAATTGAGTTCATTTAGGTCAAATGGGTCAAGTTGACCAATTTGACCTATTTGACTCATTTGGGTTAGGTCAAGTGTTGGTTTATGTTTGGTTAATCATTTGAAATGTATTGGTATCATTGTGTCCAATCAATTTTGGCTTGTTTTTTTTTTGGTTCAATTTGACCATTTAGGTCAAGTTGGGTTCATGGACAATTGGGCTAGGTTGGGTCTAATTGGCCATCTGAAGCTTTGGTCAAGTTCAACAAGTGATTTGGAATGAAGTTGAACCATTGGTTTCAACAAATTTGGCTTAGATCTAGTTTTGACACATTTTGACTTTTTAGGTCAAGTTGGGTCAACTTGGGTCAAGTAGCCAATTCAGCTAGGTTTGGCTCAAATGTTGACTTGGTCAAGTTCAAACATTGGTCATGAGTGAATGTAGATCAATGGTTTCAATCAATTTGGCCTATGGTGGATTTTGGCTATGTTGACTTTCATTTTGGCTAAGTGTTGACTTAGTCAACACTTGGGTTTGACCTTGGTTTGACCTAATTTGATGATTGATCATCTCATGGTGATGGTTGCTCACAATGTAAGGCTTAGTTGGTCTTAGTTCAATCCAATTTGGGTAGGATTAGAATTTAGCTCAAAAAGGATACGTTAGGTCACTTTGGGTCAAGTGAGCCTAAGTAGGTTAAATGGCTTGGACAAAGCTTGATTTGAGTTTGATTGGACTTGCATATGGATTTATGATTGAAATGTAAATTCATTTGCAAGTGGTTTGAAGTCAAGTGGGTTATGATTCACTTAACAATTTCATGTTCAAAGGAAGAACATGAAATGGATTTTGGGTTTATGTTTGATTTTGATATGGTGTTTGGAATTTGATTATAGATTTGATCATATGATTGATTGATTGGATTGGTCATAGAGAAAATCTAAAGGTTTGATAAAATCAATTGGTTTGAAATTGATTTGGCTAAGTTCATAAGATGAAATCAAAATGGCTTAGGAAAGATTTTGGATATATGTTTGATCATGGATTTCAATCATGGGTTTCAATCATGAGTTTGGAATTGAAATATGATTTGAGAAAACCAATTAGGTTGAAATTGATTTGAATTGAGAAAATCAATTGGTTAGAAATTGATTTGAGTGTGACTTGGAGGAAAGAAGTAAGGAATGATTTGGTTCAAGCTATAGGGTAGGCAAGTTTTCATAAACCCCTAAGGCATAATCATATATCTATGTTTAGCTCTTTTAAGTCTCTAGGTTAGGTTAAGTTTTCACCTAATCACTAGAAGTGTCTCTAGTTAGTTAAAGCAACCAGCCTAGCCTCCAGCTCAAGCTACTACACCGGCACTTCTACTTCAAAGAACTCTTCTACTAGTAGACATCTCGGGATGAGGGCATCAAATCCCTCACCCTACTTACTTTACTAGATTTCTACTATGTACCTCCTTCCAAACCCAAGAAATTAAGGAATAAAGCAAGCTTGAATTACATCTGTGTCACTTTTGATGGGTTGTCTAACTCTACTCTTCTAGAAAACTCTTCAGGTATAAATAACAATTATAACAACTCTGATCTTCCTCTTTCTAATTTAGAGATGGACTTTCCTTCTCTGAATAATACGAGTTTGCCTCTTGAGATAGACTTGGAATCATTTGATTCTGAGGGTCCTATAGGAGAAGCTGTAGTTGTGCTTGATGAGTAAGAAGAATCTTCCACTAACCTGCCATAAGAGATCACCAAAGTCAACCTCCATAGTGACAAGGTTTTACCTCCTAGGGTAGCACCACAAGATAAGAGGAAACAAGTCATTGGTACTAGTGAGCAAGAAGCCCCTCCACAGGATGCCCCACCCATGGATATGCTTGTGGAGGATTAGGCCAGAGTAGATTATAATATCCTCGCTCACTTAAGAAAGTTTTCAGCTAAACTAAGCATATATGATGCCTTAGTCTTATCCAAAGAGATGAGGGAATCATTAATCAAGGCTCTTCTTGATCTAGAGACAAGCTTAACTCAGTTGATCTCTATTAGAGAGGAGGCACATTCTTTAAGAGAAGCCCAAGGAATCACATTCATAGATGAAGACCTTCTATTGGGGGACATGGAGCACAACCGTCCCCTCTACATCAAAGTGGATATGGGAAGATTCAGACTCTCCAGGGTTTTGGTTGATCCAGGTGCATCAGTGAACATTATGAGTCTAAAGACCCTTGCCTATTTGAAGATTGACATCTCTGCACTCCGAGGAGATCGGATGATGTTGAGAGGATTCAATGAGTAAGGTGAGAGGGCTCTAGGCTCCATACTGTTACCATTGGAGATAGGTGACTGGAAGACTAAAGCTAAATTCTACATAATTGATTCGAATACATCATTCACTGCTTTGCTTGGTAGGCCATGGATATATCAGAACAAGATGATTCCATCCTCTTTTCACTAGTGCATCAAGTTCCAAATAGATGGGATCGAATAATGTGTCAAAGGAGATGAAAATCTATTTTCAGTCAGAGAAGTCGAAATGTATGAAGATTCAACCTACTATCTTCCTCAAAATCAAAATGTCTATTCTCATGAGCTTGGCCAAAATTCAAATACAAAATAAAAAGAAAATGAAGAAAAAGAAAATAAAAAGAAAAAGAAAAAGAAAAAGAAAAAGAAAAGAAAAGAAAAAGGAAGGCACATGTGAGCGAGAAGGGGACACTGAGGAAGAAGTAGAGCCACATGTTGCATTCCACCCACAGTTTGTTCCTCCATATGGACATATGGGTAGGATGACTCGACCTCCACCAGACAGAGGCAAATGCAAAAATAGAGGTAGTTCTAAAGGTGACAGACACCCTGGTTGGCGGCTAGCCAACAGGGGTTATGTTCTAGTTCACAGGAGTACCCTTGCTATTCACATAGACTTAGAATCCAGTTCAAAGGATGAGTCTCATGTGATTATCACACCAGCCAACCCCTCTCACTGAGTTTCATTAGAGGTGATGCTTGAGCCAGGCAGTGACGAAGACCAGTCCTCCAAGAAAAGCACGAATGTATTCGAATCAAGTTTATGTAAAACCATCAGATAGTAGTTGGGAACTTTAGCTCTAACCTCACTTTCTCCTCAAAAAGTTGATGCTTTAGTAATTAAGGAGGCCTCTAAGTCTTCCATGAATGACAAGCCAAAGATATTCCCATTGGGATCATCATCCTCAAGTCTAGAAGCAGATGTAGAACTTGAGGATAATTCATATAAAGATTTAATGGAATTACCTTTTGATAGGTACTCACCTTGTGTTCATAATATTATAAAGAAAGGTTTGGTTCCTTACACATGGTCCAGACACAGGTCAGAGTACTTCGAGAAGGTGTGGAACAACAAAGGTAGGGATGCATAATCAAGATCAAGACTAGGATTTGGTACAGTGGGTCCAATCGACGATGATGATTACTACTTAGTTGTCACCAATCATATGTAGTTTGATAGGTTCTTTTCACACCACACTAACTCTTATGAGGGGGTGTGTTTAGAAGCTTTAGATGATCCAGAAGATCCTCAAATCAAAGATGCACCACCAGAATTTGAAGAAGAAATCTATTCAATAATCGACAAGCTTAAAGAAATCAACCTCGAGATGGAAGAAGAACCACACCCAACATACATCAGTTCCCTGCTGAACGAAGAAGAAACCAATGACTTAGTTAGGCTTTTGATTGAGTTTAAGGACTACTTTGCATGGAGTTATAAAGAGATGCTCGGATTATTTCCTGACATAGTAGTCCACAAACTAGCAATAGACCCTAACGCTAACCCTATCAAGCAAGCTCCTAGACGCATGCGATTAGAAATCGAACAACAGGTCATTTCTGAAATCAAGAATTGATCGATGCTAGCTTTATTAGGGAAAAAAATACCCTACCTGGATAGCCAGTGCCATCCCAGTTAAGAAGAAGAATGGACAAATTCGCATATGCATTGATTTCAAGGACTTAAATAAGGCATGTCCTAAGGATGAATTTTCACTTCCTATACCAGAATTAATGGTGGACATTGCCTCATCTCATGCAATTTTCTCCTTCATGGATGGATCATCTGGCTACAATCAAATCAAATTGGCCCCCAAGGATGAAAGAAATACTGCTTTTTGAACCTCGATCAGAATCTTTTGTTATAAGGTCATACCTTTCGGCCTTAAAAATGCTTGTGCTACATACTAACGAGTCATGATTCAGATCTTCAATGAACTCATTCATCATCAAGTTGAATGCTATGTTGATGATCTAGTAGTCAAAAGCAAAGAAAAGGAAGACCAACTCTTTGACTTGAGAGTAGTTTTATAATGGTTAAGACAATTCAGCCTCAAAATGAATCCCCTGAAGTGTGCATTTGGAGTAGCTTCAGGAAAATTCCTTGGGTTTGTTGTCCGACACTAGGGAATAGAAATAAACTAAAAAAGATCAAAGCTATCTTAGAAATGTCACCTCCTAAAAGTCTAACTCAACTCAGATCGTTCCAACAGTGGTTGGCGTGTCTAAGACACTTTATCTACAACTACAACTTATCGGGGAGATGCAAGCCATTTTCAGCACTTGTCAAAAAGGATGCTAAGTTTAAGTGGGATGATAAATGCCAGCATTCCTTGGAAGACATCAAGCAGTATTTGGTGAAGTCACCAGTTCTAGCAGGCTACTCATCCTCTACACTGTTGTATTGGATGACTCCCTCGGCGCTTTGGTGGCCCAAGCCAATGATGAAGGGAAGTAGAACGCTCTCTACTATCTCAGCCATCATCTGATCTGTGATGAAGCGTACTACCCACCTATTGAGAAATATTTCCTAGCTCTAATCTTTGCATCCCAAAAGCTATGGCACTATATGCTATCTCATAAGGTGAACTTGATTTCAAGAACCAATACACTATAATATCTCATGACACAGTCAACATTATTCGGACGGTTAGCACGTTGGTCTATGATTCTCTCATAGTTTGACATCACATTCATACCCCCCCCCCCCGAGCAATAAAAGGATAAGCAACAGCAGATTTCTTAGCAGCACACCCACTTCCTACTAATTCCCCGCTTAGTGACGATCTTCCCGATGAACAAATCATAAACTTAAGGGAGATTCACAACCACTGTTGGGATATGTATTTTGATGGTGCGGTTTCATTTCATAAAGGAGAAGAACCACGATCTACTCTTTCAGGAAAGGCAGGGGTAGGAATAGTCCTCTTAACTCCAAACTACGATGTGATGAGATTCTCATACTATCTCTCCAATCCATGCACCAACAACAAAGCCGAGTATGAGGCTCTGATTGCCGATCTAGAGTTAGCTATCACAAGGTGTGTCAAGAGCATCAACATTTACAGGGATTCTCAGTTGGTCAACAACCAGATTGTCAGGTCCTATAAAGTTCTAAAACCCAAGCTTTATTACTACCACGAGTACACCATGAAGCTATTGGCCCAAATCCCTGAGGTCACCATCTATAGGATTCCTCAAGGAGAGAATGCAGTAGAAGATGCTTTGGCCTAACTCACTGAACAACTGCCATGTCCTGAAGATGAGTCCATTCCAATAAGGGTCCAAAATAAATAAGTCTTATCCCTTATTGATGTTGAACTCGTCAAGAGATTCTCTCTTGAAGGGGATGTTGCCATTGCCAATAAAGATGAGGAGCTGGATTGGAGGCAACCATTCATGGACTACCTAAACATAGGCAAACTACCTCAAGAGAAATCACAAGCCCATCAGATTGAACAAAGAACTCTCTCTTATGCTCTTATGGATACACCTTGTACCGATGATCTTTCGATCAAATGTGTTTACGATGTTTAGACAAACACGAAGCCCATAAGATAGTAATCAATGTACATTTAGGTCTATGCGGAGTGCATCAATCTGGTCCAAAGATGAAAGTAAAGTTCAAGAGACTAGGATATTACTGTCCTTCGATGATTATAGACTACTTGAATGTAGCAAGGAGATGCCACTAATGTCAGGTACACGGTGTGGTCCTCCACCAACCACCCAACATTCTACATCCTACTTTGGCCTCATGGCCATTCGAGTGTTCGAGTGCTGACATAGTGGGCCTGATTGATCCTCCTTCTTCCAAGGGTCATTGGTTCATCCTAGCTGCCACCGACTACTTTTCCATGCAGGCGGAAGCAATCCCACTCAGAGAGGTCACAGCTCAGCATGTGCTCCAATTTTTTAGGAATCATATCGTGTATAGGTTCGGGGAGCCTAGGCAAATTATATATGATAATGGTATTGCATTTAAAAGCACCAAAATCAATAGCTTTGCCCGAAGACACAACATAGATTAGAGATATTCTACCATCTACTATCCTAGGAAAAATGGTCTAGCAGAAGCATTCAATAAAATACTCATTCAAATACCAAAGAAGACACTTGATGACAATAAAAGATAGTGGCATGAGCAGTTGTTTGAAGCCTTGTGGGCCTGCCACAACACATACAGAACTCTAACTCAATCTACCCCATTCTCTTTAGTGTATGGGTCTGAAGCCATTCTACCACTAGAAGTCTAACTCTCATCACTAAGGATAGCTATGGGTAGCAAGATTACTACAGAGAAGAACACCAAGCTGTGGTTAGAACTCAAAGGTTTGGAGGAGAGACGCCTACGGGCGTGCCAAAACCTCGAGTTGTATAAGGCCAAAATGATTCAAGCTCATAACAAGCTAGTCTGCCCTAGAATTTTTCAAGTAGGAGAACTTATTCTTGTTCTAAGGAGACCAATTATTGCCCGTCGAATGATGGGAAGCAAGTTTGAATCCCCTTGGGAAGACCCTTTTGTCATAGAAAGGCCTATCAAAGAGGATCTTTTCAGCTTATTGATTATAAAGGGGAACACCCGATGCTTCCGATTATTGGGCTCTATTTGAAGAAATATTACCCATAAAATCATGTTTGAAAAAAATTATCAACAAAAAAATTCAATTATAATTCCAACATTCTCTTCTTTCGAAGCATTGTTTGCTTGTTTACGAATCTACCATGATGTGTTTAGGGTAGGAATGAGAGAACCCAAGTGGCATCCTACCCTTTTTCACAAAACGAGCACAATTAAACATAATTCCTTAGCACTACTAGAATAGATGTGAGAGAACCCAAGAGGCATCCTATTTTTACTAGCATGACTAAGTTAGGTATAAGATAACCCAAGCAGCATCCTTTCTTAGTGGGTTCACAACTTCCATTCATGGCACCATTTCATCAATTCTCCAACATGTTTTAAGATAGGTGTAAAAGAACCCAAGAGGCATCCTATTCCTTCTAACACAAGCACAAACACAAACAAACACATAACTTTTATCTTGAGCTATTTTGATGTGGGAGCAAACCTCCTGTGGCACTCACTCATTAGCTGCTCTAGGTCGGGTCTAATATGCTAACTTGCTAGTATGTTACCCCATTGGTCATTTGTCTAGTGGATGTGAGTCCCCACGCTTTCTTTCTAACTTGACCATTGCAAACTAATGAGTGCCTTGTTAGTTTGGTATGCTTCACTGCTCAGCCAATAAACTACCTCTTGTTGACTTTATTTAAGAAGATGTGGGTCCCCGTGCTTTCTTCTTGAACTAGCCTTCATGCACTAATTGGGTCAAGTATCTTTGAGGTTTAGGATAAGTCCACCAGAGGCACCTTTCCTCTTGACTACTTTTGAGTTGATATAAATACCCTAGTGACATTCACTCATTAGTCACCCTAGGATGGATAGCAACTGTCGAGCTAAAGACAGACTATCCTGGCAATTAGTTTCGCTGTAGGAAGATGTGAGCCCCGATACTTTCTTCCTAAGCTGATTGTTGTAAACTGATGGACACCTTAGGATGGTTGGTTATCACCATGCTAAAGGTGACCCACCCAGTGGTTACACCACTCTTGGCAGAACTGAGTCCCCATGCTTTCTCCTTGAGTTGGCGACTGAATACCTATGATTATTATCTTCTTCATGTTTTTGGATAAAGCCCTTAGCGACCCCTTTCCCTGTGGGCACTCTATTTGGATCATGTCCTTTGCGACCCCATTTAGATACTACCCATGTTACTTTTGGATTAGACGGTCTCCCTTTCTTAGTAGCCACTCATGTGGTTGGAAAGTTTGTTCAGCGAATATGCACATTCTCCTTTAGTCCAGTAAATCTGAGATAGGTCTAGGCTGATATAAGCTCCTTCTTAGTGTGGTCCCTCACAAACCAACAGGGTCCGAGACAACAAACAAACAAATAAACAAACAAATAATTTCTCTTATTAATTATAAATTCAATCCCCCAGTGGCCCCTTTTCCCAAGCAGACATCCTATATTTAGGGTAGTGTCAGCAAAACTCTCTATATGAATTGCCTAACTACTTGAGTTGAGATAAGTTCCCGGATCGGCAGTCTCTCAGTAGTCGCCCTTTGGTTAGGTTGAATCTATCTTGGCAGGTTGCCTCGACGATCATCTTTGCTTTGAAAGATATAAGTCTACGATGCATTCTTTCTAGCACGACCGTTGCAAACTGACGGACTGCCCCAGGTCGGGTTCAATTTGTTGCACAAGAAATCGATCACCCCAATGGTTCCTTGATTGAAGAAGATGTGAGTCCCCACACATTCTTCTCAACTTGACCATTGCAAACTGAAAGGCGCCTCTTTGGTTGGGTAGCTCTACCTAGCATCTGGTAGACTATCCTTTTGGATTTGTAAATCTAAGATAGGTTTAGGCTGATATTAGCCCCTTCTTAGTGGATCAATCACAAACTAAGGGGATCCATCAAATTAAAACAAATAAAATTAAAATAAATGCAATTCAATCAAATAAAATTAATCTTGACTATCTCTGAGCTAATTTAAGTCCCCAGTAATGTTCACTCAATAGTCAGCCCTAGGTCGGGTTTGATTTATTACGCAAGCAATCGATCACCCCAATGGTTCCTTATTTTGGAAGATGTAAGTCCCCGTGCTTTCTTCTCAACTTGACCATTGCAAACCGAAAGCCAAACTTCCTTTGGTTGGATAGTCCTATTGGACTACCCCATTGAATTGGTAAATCTAAAGTAAACCAAGGTCGACATGGCCCCTATCAGTGCAGTCCATCACAAATCAATGAAATCCATCAAATGCAAATTAAAATGAAGTTAATCTTGACTATTTATGAGTTGATTTAAGTCCCCCAGTGGCATTCACTCAATAGTCAGCCCTAAGTCGGGTTTGATTTGTTGCATAAGCAGCTGATCACCCTAGTGATTCCTTATTTTGGAAGATGTGAGTCCCCACGCTTTCTTCCTAACTTGACCACTGCAAACCAGAAGGCATTCCCTATGGTTGGACAGTCCTACTATGTGGTTAGTAGACTACCCTTTGAATTGGTAGATTTGAGCTAGATCAAGGCCGACATGGCCCCTACTCAGTGTAATCCATCACAAACAGACATGGTACATTTTAAAAATCTAAAATCTAAAAAAAATTTAACCTTGCTCCCTAGTGGAGTCAAACTAAACAAACAAAACAAATCCAATCAACCTCCCTAGTGGAGTCAAACCAAATAAAACAATTCAAATCAATCTGATTCTCCTTAGTGAGATGCAAGTCTTTCCGGTTCCCCAAGCGGATTTCACAACCTCTTATCCCTAGTTGATGACTTGAACTTGCTCCCTAAGTGGAGAATTTACATTTTTCATCCCTAGTGGAGTAGCCAAACCATAAATCAACAAATCAAATCAATTTTCTCCCTAGTGAGATGCATATCAAATCAAATCTCTCATCCCTTAATGGATGACTTGAACCTTTTCCCTTAGTGGAAGGTTCACATACTCAATCCCTAGTAGATTCCTCCTTCACTCTCTTATGTTTAGACATGAGCAGAGTCACATTGCATTAAGCTCTTGATTCCTTCTACACCTCTAGTTTTGGAGTAGATTGTTTTTGTTAATGTGTGGTATGCCTTCTCAGTCACACCACATCTATTGGGCACCCTTCGTTGATCATTTTTAGAATGAGCTCTCAACACCTCCATCTTAGACATATGACTCCTCTAGACACTGAGTCTCTTAGTCTTAAGACACTTTTAGTCATTAGGTGAACACTTAACCTAACTCTAGAGACTTAGAAGAGTTAGACATAGGAATAGGTTATGCCTTATGGGTATTAGGAAAACTTGCCTACCCTATAGCTTGAACTAAATCCTTACTTCCTTCCTTCAAGTCAAACTTCAAATTCAAATCAACTTCAAATTCAAATGAACATCAAATTCAAATCAACTTCAAAATCAATTCAAAGCTCAAATCCAAAATCTTTCCTAAGACATTTTGATTTCTTCTCATGGACTTAGCTCAAATCAAATCAAACCAAACTCTAAAATCAAATCTTAAATCAATTCAATCAAATTGATTTTCTCAAATCATGAATCAATTTTAAATAATTGAAACCCATGATCACTTGCAAACCCAAAATCTTTTCTAAGCCCTTTGATTTCATCTTATGGACTCAGTTCAAATCAAATTCAAATCACTTCAAATTCAAAAAATTTTCTCATAACCTATTTATATTCTCATTTATATTCACAAATATAAATGAAATATAAATTCAAATAGTCAAAACCAATTAAAAGCTCAAGCCCAAATCCAACCAAAATCTAACTCAAACCCTTTCAAGTCAAATTCTTGAACTCAGCCAAATTAAACCTAAATTAATTCAAACCTTTAGATTTTCTCTCCAAACAATCAATCCTTCAATTGCAAATCAAATATCAACACAAACTCCAATCATCAAATCAAAATCATGTTAACTCAAATCAAACTCATGTTCATCCTTTGAACTTGAATTTGTCAAATGAATCAAAACCCATATGACTTCAAATCACTTGCAAATGAATTTATATTTCAATCATAAGTCCATATATGAGTTAAACCAAACTTGAATCAAGCCTTGATCAAGCCACTTAACCCACTTAGGCTCACTTGACCCAAAGTGACCTAAAGTACCCTTTTTGAGCCAAATTCTAATCTAACCCAAATTGGATTGAACTAAGCCCACCTAAGCCTCACATTGTGAGCAACAATCATCCTAGGATGATCAATCACTCAAATTGGGTCAAACTAAGTCAAACCTAAGTGTTGACCAAGTCAACACTTAGCCAAAATAAAACTCAAACTAGCCAAAATCCACCATAGGCCAAATTAATTGAAACTATTGGCTCAAACCAATTCATGAGCAATAGTAGAACTTGACCAAATCATCATTTGAGCCAAACCTAGCCCAATTGGACACTTGACCCATGTTGACCCAACTTGACCTAAAAGTCAAAATGGGTCAAATCTTGATCTAAGCCAAATTTATTGCAACTAATGGGTCAAATTCATTATAAATCACTTGTTGAACTTGACCAAAGCCTCAATTGGCCAACTAGACCTAACCTAAACCAATTAACCATGAACCTAACTTGACCTAAAAGGTCAAATCAACTTGAAATTAAACCAAAGCTTGTAATACATTTCAAATGATCAACCAAGCCTAAACTAAACCATGACCTAACCTAAATAGGTTAAATGGGTCTAATTGGTCAAATTGATCCATTTGACATTAGTGAACTCAAATGAATCAAAACTAAATATAAATCAAATTGAACCAAACCAAAGACACCCAAACACTCCAAATGATCATTTGAACTTGACCTAACCCATGGTTTGACCCAATTTGACCAATTGGTCAACTTGACCAAAGTTGACCCATTTTGACTTAAATGGGTCAACTTAAGCCAAATCATATCAAATCAACACTAAATTCTTTGAAATTTGACCCAACAATATTTTAATCATTCCAAATATGCCCAAATCAAAATTAAAACTAAATGACCATTTTACCCCTAGGTCAAAGGGTAACCTATGATCAAATTCACTTGGAATTTGATCATATTCCAACTCAAGACCACTTGGCATCCTCCTAGTGGACCATTTGGACACCAAGGAGGGTGGTGCACATGACCCAATGGGTTTGGGTCAGCCAAACCCAACTCAAAGCCAAAACTGACCCATCCAATGAAAATTCTCCACATGGATCACCTCCCACACCAATTTTAACACATGTGCACCTCCTCACTACCACTCCTCTGCCAATACCGAACCACATGGAGCTCATAATAACCAAAACAACCTATTCAATGAGGGAAAATTGATCAAAATGGCAAGGAGGCTCTTGGCCGTCCGATTCAAGTAGGGGGAGATATACTCCCCCTCCTTCCAATTCAATTCATGAACCTTGCTTTCAATTGAGCTCTAGGAACCCAAAGAAAGCTTCCCAAGCTCTCCCAAACATTTCCAAGCTCTTCCCATTTTTCTCCTTCTCAATTTTACTCAAGCCAAAATAAGGGAAGAAAATCAAAACTCTAACTCACTCAATTCTCCATAGAATCCAAATTATTCTTGCAAGCACCACCAAGGGACCTAATCGAGCTCACCCAAATCATTTCCCAAGCCACCAAGCCACGAGAAGGAGGAGTTTGATCAAAGCCGCAAGCCATTGAAGCAAGCCTTGGTCAATTGGAAGATCCACTTCATCTCAAAGCTTGAAACCTTCAGTAGGGCTTCGTCTACCTCCACCGTTGAAAGCACCAATGATAGCCTCAGGCGAGGTATGAATCAAAATGAGCTTAAGCTTAAAGTTCTTTGGTCCATTGTGAAGGAAATTATAATTCCATTGAAATTCTACCATTAGATCTTCTTCTCTTTGTTTCTAGATGGTGTGGGTTGAATCCTAGTGCAATCCAAGCTGAAGTGAGCTCGGATCAAGCCATGGAGGAAGGACGGTCTCCATCTCCCACAATCAAGGGTAGGAATGAATCATGGACCGTCCATCCTGGGTGTTTTGGATGAACGGTCCTAATTAATATGCTAGATCCTCTGATTTATCCCTTTATAATTGTAGGTTTAATCCTGACCGTCCCATCTTTGATCGGACAGCCTAGGTGAAAGTGCGTAGTGCCGTCGGCTAATGCGGTAGTCAATTTGATAACTTAAATAACCAATCCTATTATGTCACATGGAAAGCGTGCACTGTATTAGCAGCCCATGTGGCACCGATGGGATTAGTTATATAATTAGGCTTCCTAATTACCTAATAATCATAAAAACTTCAAAAATTCATAATTAAATGTAGAAAAATCCAAAAAAATGCAAACTCAACTTCATTTTAAAGATAATGCAGAGGGGAATCCAATAAAATTATTTTAAATTAATTTTGAATAGTATATTTTCCTTAATTAGGGTTTAATTAAAACTTGAATTACCCTAATTATTCCCAAATTACTTAATTAATTACTTCCAAATTTCTCAGACCTATTTAGCAGGATGACTTCTGACTCCCCTAATTTTCTTGAGATTTATTAATGAGTTAACTAGGAAAGTTAATTAATATGTGGGATGGTTACTAAAGTACATAATTAAACCCTTTAGCTTAATTAATCAATAATTGTGAGCCAATTGCATTAGGCCCCTTTCTTTCTTAGGAACATTGCTTATTTAAATTCCATATGGTTGCATATCATATGTTGGCTTATAATTATTTGTTTAAATATGTTAAAGTGGTGTAGGTAAGGGATAATTAATGCATTTAATTCACACCTTAACCTAAAAAAACATAAAAATCAATCTAATTATTCTAAAATTAAATTAAATCAACTCACACATGGATGAAATGGGTTAGGACCAACAATCTCTTTCACATTTCCTAAATCAAATCAAATTCAAAAATAAAAATTTCTTTAAAGAATTTTGATTCACTTTGAATAATCTTATCTTTTAAGATTGTCCTTAGGAATTAGTTAGGGTGAATAAAGTCATATGATTACATCACTTTATTTCTTTCCAAGCATGCTAAATGTTGTGTGCCATATGAAATCATGGTACCTTATACCCCTCGTGTAGAAAATAATGGTGTCGTACTCACTTATGTCTTTTATGCATATAAATGTGCATTTGATTAATGGATAAAAGAGTCCCTCTTTTCTACTTAACAAAAACATGCATTCATGGAATATTCAAATTTTCCTTAAGCAATATCTTTTTGCATTCATCATCAAGGTGTGCTAAGATTTGCATTTGCATGTATAGCGATGCTTAAGATCATTCATATGCTTGGTATACATGTTGGAAATAAATAAAGGGTTGTGTGTTATGTGATAGTAATTCACCTTAATTAATCCTAAGATGTCTTTCTTACTGAATAGGCTTATTTAGAGTAAATCTAAACTTAGGGTTAATTAAAACACATAATAAAACATTCACTAAAGAAAATTCATTAATGAATCTACCTTAGAAATTACTTAAGGTAGGGATGAAAGTTCTCTTCACTTTTCTTTTCTTTACAACACTTAGTAATTAAATGTAGGTTCATTCAAACCAAATCAAATCAACAAATAAAATTAACAAATCAACTAAATCACTTAAATGAAACCATCCCCTAAGTTGAACTCTTCACACTTAAAAAAGAAAATTCAACCTTAAAGCCTAGTTACGACATGCTGCACAAGCCTTAAATGACACACATATTAGACTAAGTCACCATTTCTAGCTTTAGGTTAGGGCGGTGCACGGTTTGATATTTGATTTTATTTTATGAAGTGATGTTTTAATCTTTATGTCAGGGTGCATGTGTGTAGACTAGATAATAGGATGATTTTAGTCTAATCATGTATTATGTAGGGGATTGTACTTAAGGGGCACTATAATAAAAATATAAAATTACTTTTATTGTACTGGTTGCTTATACCCCTAAGCATAATCCAAACTAGGACAGGTGAACTTTGTTACCCATGTGAGGGGAGTTAAGTCCAAATTATTCCTATAACTGCTTGGGATTATGTGTTATATTTAGCTAATCTCTATTTTGCAGGTTTTATTATATTTATCTTTCCCTTTTAATATAAATTTTATAATTAAGATTTAAAATGAATGTTATGGGGACTAAGGCGAACATTGGTTTTAAGATCAAGTCTTATGTACCATGTGATGCCTTTAGAGCAACCATGTTCCAATCAAGCCAAAAAAAAAAAGAAAGAAGAATGAAGAAAGAAGAAAGAAGAAAGAAGAAATAAAGAATGAGGATGCCCCATAATATGAATTCCTTCTAAATTATAATAATTTATTTTGTAATCTAAGCTGTATAAGGGTAGAGCTCGGCTACCCACATTTCTTTTTGGATTGTACGGTGCTACCCGACCACACTGGCTTTTTATTCTTTCACGCTAGCTTCATAAAATTATTTAATGTTTGTTTAGCTTGTGCATTAGGATGGCATGATTTTCCCTACTTTCTTCATTGATTGATGAATGGCTTGGATGCGATTAGGCTCTTAGAAAATAAAAATTTCTATCCAAATTAATCAACCCAAAAAGTAAAAATAAATAACTCATAACCTCACCTAAAGCCTAGGACATAAATCTAGATCGTAAAAGATTTAGCAACCCCTTAGCTAGATGTTGTATATATCACATCATACATAAAATCATCTTGCTTCACTATTACTAATGGAGGGCTTCTACCTTTGTCAGAAAAAATGGCTTGGCCTTCGAGAGCCATGTTGGAAACACACCTCCTTCTTGCTGATTTTAGCCCATAATCAAACTTCTCATGAATTAGCCATATAAAATCCCATAGCCTTGTGTCAAATGAATTGTCCAAAAATTAAAATAAAATATGACAAAAAATTTGCATTAGATTTAAGTCATTACTCATACCCTACATGATCTAGTCTCTTAGGGTGTGTGTTTAAGGACTAAGTCTCCTTTCTAAACAAACAATAGCCTAGCTATCTTGCAAAGCATAAGACTTGCCTACATGTATTTAAAATCATAGGAGGAGTTAGTTGGCAGCCAGCCCCAGGTGATTGTAAGTCCAACAGTTGGGTGGTTTATCCTCTCTTATGAAGGTAAACCATATACCCATTTTCTCTTTAGATTTAGGTCATGCTCTAGCCTTTGCCAAAGCTCCCTAGATTTAGGATTTGAGGTTGCTATTTCCCTTTGGGGCCATGAGCATAAATCCTCACCTCTTCGGCATTTCCACAATCTTATTTTGATGGATTATAAGCCCTGAATTTCTAACAAAAATTCAGCTCAAACATATAACTCCCCTTAATTTCAAAAATATAAATCCCAACCATAGGATAGTTTGGGATGCTCACTAAGCTTCCTAGTATCATGAGCATCCCCTACTCATCTCTTTTTGGTTTCGATAATAACTCCCTCCTTTTGTTCAATCCCACTTGATCTTCTAAAAATAACCAATTGATTAATAGTCCTATCTTTGAAATCTTTAGAGACAATGATCATTTACATTAATCAAGAGTATTCCTAAAGAATTTCATTCCTTAGGATGTAATTAAATATGAGGGCTTTCCTCCATTGAAAACTTAACGAACCCAGTTTAAAAAAATCCTACTTTACTTTTCCATGTAAAGTAGGGGAAGAATCTATGGTACATATGAAGACCTATCGTCTTTAGGAGTCCTCATTAAGTGATTAGGTCCATTGTAGGGTAGTGACTTCTATCTCTCGAGATAGTACACTATTCTCAATGTCATACCCGATCACCCTAATGAGTACATCTATGGATCTACGTGGAGTCCAACCAAGCATTGTTATTATTTTTATTTTCATTCACTCAAGGAATGAATATGAAGATAATTAAAAAAAAACCCACAGGCCATTAATTGGTGGCATTGACCTTTCACCCTTTAAGTCAATGAGTTGGTATGCCCCTTCTTGATATGCTTTTTCAATGATAAAAGGGCACTCCCAATTAGTCTTAAATTTGCCACCGAATTTTTGATTAGGAATAATTGGTCCTCTCAGCACCAAACCAATATCCCTTTTTGGAATGTTCAAGGCCGCACCATATGGTCAAAAGCCCTGGACATCTTTGCTCAATAAACTTCCAGATTTTGATGAGCTTACAATCTAACTTCATCAACCATGTCGAGTTCTTCCCTTCTCAAATGAGCATTTTTCTCTTCAATTAGTTTGTATTAGATCACTATTCGAAGTGATGGCAACTCAACTTCAAGTAGAAGAATCGCCTCAATTCAAATTACTAATGAATAAGGAGTGGCTTTAGTCAGTGTCTTGTAGGTAATTCGATACACCCATAATGCCTCTATCAATTTAAGAAGCCATTCTCTTTTATTTTTAGTGAAGATCTTCTTGAACAGTTTTACCAATATCTTGTTGAAAGCTTCTGCTAAACCATTTGCCCTTGCATTATATATTGAAGAATATCGTCAATCAATTTTGTGTCGATCGATGAATCTATAAATCTTTATAATTTTGAAAGCTGTGCCATTATCAAAAATTATTCGACGTGGTACTCAAATTTATAAACCACATTTTACGTGAAGAAATTGATCACTCTATCAGCAGTAACTTCTTTAAATGGGGGTAGCTTCAGTCCACTCAGAGAAATAATCAATCCCTGCTAGGATGAAGCAGTGTCCAGCTGACGATGGTGGATCAACTGGTCCAATCACATCTGTACCCCAGCATTCGAATGACCAAGATGCTATTGTTGGGTGTAGTGGATTTAGAGGTTGATGGATTATATTCCCATGTACTTGACATTCATGACACCTCTAGCATGATTGATATATTCTCTCACTATAGATGGCTAATAATAACCCATCCTTTTGATGTTTATTGCCATCTTGGGACCTGACTGATGTGCACCACAAAGTTCTTCATGAACTTCAACCATCACTTTGTTAGCTTCATCTACATTTAGGCATCGTAGCCACATTTTCTATGATATAAAGTGTTATTGACGAAAGCATAGCGTAACATTCTCATCTCAATTTGAGCTGCTAGTGATTTATTATTTGGTAATTTGTCTTCTTTAAAGTAGTCGATGAAGGGTTGCCTCCAATCATGTGGCTCTTCTATAATAAAGGCTTCACACTACTTTTTTGAGGCAATATCATGCTTAGCTATTCTTGTTATAATTTCTTGTTGATTTTGGAGAGAATGAGGCGAAACCTGAGTCACATCCTGTTGTGTTGAATTTAGTAACCCCTCTACTTGCAGGGATTAATACTTTATTGGCTCTCGAACTCATCGAGTAAATATTCCGATCATTACTTAATCACCATTCATACTTGTCATCTCCTTAGCTAATTTTGCTAAGAAATCAACTTTACTATTCTCAGATCGAGAGACTTGAGTTAGTGTGACATTTGGTGTCTGCTTCATAAGCTCAAGAACTCACTTGTGGTAAAAAGCTAACTCAGGCTTATTGATTTTATAGATGCAAAGTACTTGATTTATAATAAGCTGAGAATCATCAAAAATATACAAGTTTTGAATGCCTATGAAGATAGTTGTGGATGAATTTTTATCTTCATATATCTTGAAAGATAAATGAAAATAAAAATTATGCTTATTGGACACCATGTTGATCTGCAGAAGTTTTTATTAGGGTGATCAGGTATGACATTGAGGAATGATATACTATCTCAAGAGATAGAAGTAACCATCCAACAATGGACCTAATCACGTTAATAAGGTCTCCTAAGGATGGTGAGTCTTTGAATCTACCAGAGATTCTTTCTCTATTTTACATGGAAAAGTAAAGCAGAGTTTATTTTAAATTGGGTTTGTTAAGTTCCCTATGGAGGCAAGCCCCCATAATTAATTACATCTTCAGGAATGAGATTCCTTAGGAATACTCTCGATTAAGGTAAATGATCATTGTATCCAAAGATTTCAAAGATAGGACTATCAATCAATTGGTTATTTTTGGAAGATCAAATGGGACTGATCAAAAGGAGGGAGTTATTATCGAAACCAAAGGAAGATAAGTAGAGGATGCTTATGATACCAAGAAACCTATTAAGCATCCCAAACTATCATGTGGTTGGGCTTTATATTTTGGAATTTGACGAGAATTATTTGTTTGAGTTGAATTTTTATTAGATAATTAGGACTTATAATTCCATGATACAAGATCATGGAAATGCCTAAGAGGTGATGATTTATGCTCGTAGCCCGCAAAGGAAAACAACAACCTCAGAACCTAAATCTAAGGAGCTTCGGCGAGGGCCAGAGCACGACCTAAATATAAGGTAGAAAGGGGTATATGATTTGCCTCCACAAGAGAGGATAAACCACCAGATTGTTGGATTTACAATTATCTGGAGGTGGCCCCCAACTAACTCCTCCTACGATTTTAAATACATGTAGGCGAGTCATATGCTTTGCAAGATAGCCAGGCTATTGTTATTTAGTAAGAGACTAAGCCCTTAAACACACTCCCTAAGAGACAAGATCATGTAGGGCATGATTTAATTACTTAAATCTAATGTAATTTTTTGTTCTATTTTATTTTTATTTTTTGAATAATTTATTTAACACAAGCTATTGGATTCATATGCCTAATGCATGAGAAATTTGATTATGGGTCAAAATCAGCAAGAAGGAGGCGTGTTTCCACCATGGCTCTCAAAGGTTAAGCCAAGTTCCCTGGCAAATGTGGAAGCCCTCCATAAGCAAGAGTGAAGCAAGATGATTTTATGCATGATGTGAAACATACAACATCCAGCTAAAGGTTGTTAAATCTTTATCTTGATTTATAACCTAAGCTTTAAGTGAGGAAAGAGTTGTTTATTTTTTATTTTGAGTTGATTAATTGGATAGATAATTTATTTTTCCCTAGGAGCCTAAGCATATCCAGACCATTCATCAAAGTAAAAAAAGAAACTAGAAAAATATACCATCTTAATGCACAAGCTAAACAAACATCAAACAATTTTATAAAGTGAGCGCAAAAGAATAAAAGGCCTTTGTGGTCGGGCTCCACCACACAAACCCAAAAAGAAATATGGGTAGCCATGCTCTACTCTTACACAACCAGAATTACAAATGAATAATTATAATTCAGAAGGAATTTATATTTTGGGGGTCTTCATTTCTTCTTTCTTCTTGTTTGATTTGCTTCTTACCTTTCTACCTTTTGCCTTGGTTGGAACATGGCTGCTCCCAAGGCTTCATACAGTACATAAGACATAGTCTTACGAATAATATTCACCTTTACTTCCCCATAACATTTATTCCAAATCCTAATTGCAAAAATTACATGAAAAATGAGAAAAATAAATCTAACTAAAACCTGTAAAATAGAGATTAACTAAACACACCACACATCCCAAGCATGTATATGAATAACTTGGACTTACTACCCCACACATGAGTAATCAAGTCTACCTGGCCTATTTTTGGATTATGCTTAGGGGTATAAGCAACCTGCACAGCAAAAATATTTATATTTTTATTATAGCACCCCTTGAGCACAATCCTCTGCATAAGACAATGGTTAGACTAAGATCACCCTACCATTCAGTCTACACATATACACCCTAACATCCAATCTAAAACATTACATCACAATATAAAATTAGGCATCAAACCATGCACCATTCTAACATAGGACTAAAAATAGTGACTTAGCCAAATGTGTGTGCCATTTAAGGCTTGTGTAGTATTGTCTTATCTAGGCTTTAAGGTTGAAGTTTTATAAGTATGAAATGGTTCAACTTAAAGGGTAGTTTCATCTTAAGTGATTTAGTTGATTTGGTTATTTTTATTTGATGATTTGATTTGGTTTGAATGAACCTACATTTAATTACTAAGTGTTGTAAAGAGAGGAAAAGCGAAGAGAACTTCTCTTTTCTCCCTACCTTAAGTAATTTCTAACGTAGATTCATTATTGGCTTTTCTTTAGTGAATGTTTTATTATGTATTTTAATTAGTCCTAAGTTTAGATTTTCTCTAAATCAACCTATTAAAATGAGTAAGGCATTTTAAGATTAATTAAAGAGAACTATTATCACATAACACACAACCCTTTATTTCTTTCCAACATGTGTAACATGCATATGAATTGATCCTAAGCATATCTATACATGCAAATGTAAATATTTAGCACACCTTGATGATGAATGCTAAGGGATGTTGATTAAGAAAACTTGGATGTTTCATGATGCATGATTTTTTAAGTAGAAAAGAGAGGGATTCTTTTATCCATTAATCAAATGCACATTTACATGTATGAAAGAAATAAGTGAGTACGACACCATTATTTTCTACACCAGGGGCGTTAGGTACAAGACCTACTTGGGCCTACTTAAAGTGTCGCAACCCTGGGATGTCCATACTAATATAACACTTTTCTTAAATTCATGTGCATATACAAAAAGAAATGAATGAAAAAAGAAATATGCCAAAGGTTTTATGTTTATTTGTTTAATTTGTTGGTTATTTAATTTATATGTGCAATATGAAGATCCTTCATAATTTATGGCATGGGAGTGCATAGGAATAAATTTAATTAAGTGTTATGTTCCTTCAAAGGAACTATACACTTCGTAAATCTTATACAAACCATGTTAAGAAAAGAGAAGAAAACCATGTAATACATTTTTAAGCTATATTCACATGCAAGCTTATAAATACTTGTAAGTAATATGCATTCATTTATAGTCTTTGATTTATAAGTTTTGAAAATAATTTTTGATTTAGTAGTGATAATCGCCATTCATATTCTTACATTAGCCAAAGCATGCAAATTGACATAAAGGAAACATTTCATTTTTAATTTAATTTTTCAAATGGTATGAATGATTGAGTTCACATGGAAAATAACATTTAACATACTTGGAAAGAGATGAAGTGTTGTAAGCATGTAATTTCATTCACCCTAATTAATTCCTAAAGACAATCCTATGGAATAAGATCATTTAAAGAAAATCAACATTTCTTAAAGGAATTTTTATTTTGTTTTGAGTTTGATTTAGGAAATATGAAGAGGATTTTTGCTAGTCCTAACTCATTTCTCTCATGTGTGTGTTATTTTAGTTTAATTTTTTGAACCATTAAATTAATTTTACGTTTTGCTTAAGTTAAAGTGTGAATTAAGTCAATTAATTACCCCTTACCTATACCACTTTAACATAATTAACCTAACAATTATGAGCCAACATATGATATGCAACCACATTGAATTTAAATCAGTAATGCAGCTAAGAAAGAAAGAGACCTAATGCAATTGCCTCACAATTTTTGATTAATTAAGCTAAAAGGTTTAAATAAGTACTTTCATAACTTTCCCAGACATATGGGTTGAAAATGACTTCCTTAAATTTACCTAAGGCTCTTGAACACCTAAGGGTCTACCTAGCAAAGGATTGATTGAATTAAGATTGATTTTTTTTTAAAAAAAATTGATTAAGCTAATTAAGAAGATCATTAGTGGATTAACCTTAATTATGTTTAGATTAATGAAGAATGGGGGTTTAGGGAATAGCTTAAGGAAAATATTCCAAAATTAATCCATAAACCTCATATTCCCTTAGACAATGTTTAATTATCTTAATTAAGTAATTAAACCATTTTTCACATGCTTAATTATCTTTAATTATATTAAGGGAGTGATTAGGGATGCATTAATTAATTTTCTTAATTAACTCTTTTATAAATTCCAAGAAAATTAGGGGAGGCAGAGGTCATCTCACTAAATATTCCTGAGAAGTTTGGAATTAATTAATGAAGTTATTATGGAGTAATTAGGGTTATTAAGATTTTAAATAAATCCTAATTAACAAAAATTCACTATTTAAAATCATTTAAAAATAATTTTATATTATTTCTTATTGAATGATCTTTAAAATGATCTCTCATTCATATTTTTTTTCTTTTTCTACATTTAATTATGAATATTTGAAGCTTCAGTGATTAAGGATAATTAAATAAACCTAATTATAAACAAATCTTGTCGGTGCCACGTGAATTGCTGAAGCGACACGTGCTTTTCACGTGGTGTGATGGGATTAGTTTTTTAAGTTGTCACATCCTATGCCACATCAATCGGCGGTGCTACGTGCTTTCTCTTAGACCGTTCGATCAAAGATCAGACGATCAGGATCGAACCAACAGTTTTGAAGGATTAAATTATCGGATCTAATCGGATTAATCAGAACCACCCATCCAAAATATGCGGGATGGATGGTCCATGATTCGTCCCTGCCCTCACCTATAAGAGACCGAGGTCGTCCATCCTCTGTGGCTTGATCTGAGCTCACTTGAGCCCGGATTGAGCTATGATTCAACCCACATCATCTAAAAGCGAGACACACATTCAATGGTGGAATTTAGTTGGGATTAAAGTTCCCTTCATAAAGGACCAAGGATTTTCTAAATTAAGCTCGATTTTGAAGCATACCTCGCCGGAGGCTCACAAGTGCTCCCAAATGTTGAGGTAGCTTTGTCTAGTAGAGACGAAGTCCTGTTGAAGGTTTAAAGGCTTGAGATGATGTGGATTTTCTGATTGATCAAGGTGAGCTTCAATGGATTGCAGCTTCAATCGAACTCCTCCTTCCCTTGGCTTGGATGCTTGGGATTTGATTTAGGTGAGCTCGATTAGGTCCCTCGAGGGTACTTGCAAGAGGAATTTGGATTCTATGGAGAATTGAGCAAGTTAGCACTCTCACTCACCTCCCATATTTTTGATTTAAGGAAAATTCAGAATGGGAAATTTGAATGAGATTGGAAAACCTTGGAGAAGCTTGGGGAAGCTCTGTTTGGGTTCTTAGGGCTCAATCGAATGCAAGTCACTTGAATTGGAATTGAATGAGGAGGAGTATATCTCCCCCTACTTGGATCGGATGACTGTGAGCTCCTTTGCCATTTTGATCAAATTGATTTTATTGAATGGGTTTGTTAGGTTGTTAGGAGCTTCACATGGTTCAGTTTTGGTAGGGGAGTGTAGTGGAGGAGTTGCCCATGTGTTAAATGAGGATGTGAGGGATTCCATGTGGTGAATTTTCAATTGGGTGGTCAGTTTCAGCTTTGGGTTGGGTTTTGCTAACCCAAACCCATTGGGTCATGTGCACCACATCTCTTGGTGTCCAAATGGACCACTATGAGGATGCCAAGTGGTCTTGAGTTGGAATATGGTCAAATTCCAAGTGAATTTGACTAAGTTACCCTTTGACCTAGGGGTAAAATGATCATTTGGCTTTGATTTCAATTTGGGCAGATTTGGAATAGTTTGAAATTGGGTTGGGCCAAATTTCAAAGAATTTGGAGTTGATTTAATATCATTTGGCTCAAGTTGACTCATTTAGGTCAAAATGGGTCAACTTGGGTCAAGTTGACCAATTGGTCAAAATGGGTTAAACCATGGGTTGGGTCAAGTTCATATGACCATTTGGAGTGGTTTGTATCATTGGTTTGGTTCAATTTAATTTATATTTGATTTTTGGTTCATGTGAGTTCACTTAGGTTAAATGGGTCAAGTTGACCAATTTGATTTATATTTGATTTTGTATCATGTCAGGTTGGGTCTAGTTGGCCAATTAAGGCTTTGGTTAAGTTCAATAAGTGGTTTAGAATGAATTTCATCCATTGGTTGTAATCAATTTGGCTTAGATCATGATTTGACACATTTTGACTTTTAGGTCAATTTGGATCAACTTGGGTCAAGTGGCTAATTAGGCTATGTTTGGCTTAATTGGTGACTTGGTCATGTTCAATCATTGATCATAAACTAGTTTAGATTAATGGTTTCAATGAATTTGTCCTATGGAGGATTTTAACTAGTTTGAGTTTTATTTTAGCTAAGTGTTGACTTAGTCAACCCTTAAGTTTGACTTGGTTTGACCCAATTTGAGTGATTGATCATCTCATGATGATTGTTCCTCACAATGTGAGGCTTAGGTGGGCTTAGTTAAATCCAATTTGGGTAAGATTAGAATTTGGCTCAAAAAGGGTACTTTAGGTCACTTTGGGTCAAGTGAGCCTAAGTGGTTCAATTGACTTGATCAAGGCTTGATTCAAGTTTGGTTGAACTCACATAGACTTATGATTGAAATATAAATCATTTACAAGTGATTTGGAGTCAAATGGGTTTTGATCATTTGATAATTTCAAGTTCAAAGGGTGAACATGGGTTTGATTTGGGTTTGAGTTTTAAGTTTAGTTTTGGTTTAGTGATTGAAGTTTGTTTTATATTTGGCTTCATGATTCAAGGATTGATTGGATAATGAAGAAAATCCAAGCGTTTGGATTTATTTGAGTTTAATTTGGCTAAGTTCAAGAATTTGACTTGAAAGGGTATGGGTTGGTTTTAGGTTAGATTTGGGTTTAAATTTTCAATTTGGTTTTGGTTATTTGAATTTATATTTTATTTATATTTGTGAATATAAATGAGAATATAAATGGGTTATGAGAAGATCTTTTGAGTTTGAATTGATTTGGATTGGATTTGAGCTAAGTCTATAAGATGGGATCAAAGTGACTTAGGAAAGATCTTGGATTTGAAATTGATTTGAATTTGAGGTTGGTTCGATTTTGGAATTGATTGGAATTTGGAGTTTGACTTGAAAGAAGAAAGTAAGAATTGGGTTTAGGCTATAAGGTAGGTTTGCAATAGGGAGTAGCTTCCTAACCGAGGGGAGAACTATCCAACCAAAGGGGTGCATTTCAGTTTGTAGCTGTTGATTCAAGGAAGATAGCACAGGGACTCACATCTTTCCTGACCAAAGGATCATTGGGGTGACACATTATCAAGGTAATATGCCGACCTAACTTAGGGTTGTCCGTCAGTTTGCAACAGTCATGCTAGAAAGAATGTGTAGTAGACTGACATCTTCCAAAGAGGAATGACCACCAGAGTAACCTGTTTATGGAAAAATAGATTGAACCCAACATAAAGGAGACTACGGAGAGAGTGCCAACCCGGGGACTTATCTCTATTCAAGAGTAGTCATAAAATTCCTATAGAGAGTTCTGCTGACACTGCCCTAAAGATAGGATGCCTGCTTGAGAAAGGGGCCACTAGGGGATTCAATTCCTAATCCACAAGCAAATTAATTTAATTATTTTGTTTATTTATTTATCGCAGACCCTGTTTGCTTGCGAGGGATCATACTGAGATGGACCTTATATCTGCCTAGACCTTTCTTAGATTTATTGTACTAAGGGAGAATCTGTGTATCCGTTGAACAAATTTTCCAACCACAGGGGTGGCTACTAGAAAAACGGGACTGTCCAATCCGAAAGTAACCCAAGTAATGTCTAATTGGGGTCTCAAAGGACGTTATCCAAGTAGAGTGCCAACTGGGAAAGGGGACGCTAAGGGTGTTATCCAAAATCCTGGAAAAGATAATTTGTATAGGTATTCGGTAGCCAACTCAAGGAGAAAGCCCAGGGACTCACATCTGCCAAGAGTGGTGTATCCACTAGCTGAGTCGATGTCAGTACAGCGAACATCAACCAACCTAAAGTGCCCATCGATTTGCAATAATCAGCATAGGAAAAAAGCATCAGGGACTCTCATCCTTCTATAGTGGAACATATTGTCGGGATAGTCTATCTTCGGCTCAACAGGTGTTATCCGACTTAGGGTGATTACTGAATAAATGTCACTAGGGGATTTATATCAACTCAAAATTAGTTAAGAGTAAAGGAGCCTCTGAGGGACTTATCCCAAACCTCAAATATACTCAACCTAGTTAGTGCATGATGGCTGGTTCAAGAAGAAAGCTTGCATACTTACATCCTCTTAAACAGAGTCAACATGGGGTAGCTTACTGGTTGTGCAGCAAAGTCTACCAAACTAACAAGGCGCTCATTAGTTTGCAATGGTCAACTCAAGAGGAAAGTGACCACTAGGGTGATGTACTAACAAGGTAGTATGTCAGCCTGACCTAGAGCAAAAAAATGAGTGAGTGCCACAGGGGGCTTGCTCCCACATCAAAATAGCCTGAGATAAAAGATATGTGTTTGTTTGTGTGCTTATGTTAAAGGGAATAGGACGCCTCTTGGGTTCTCTTACACTTACCCTAAACACACTGGGAAATTTTGATGAAATGGTGCTATGAATGATAGTTGTGATTCCACAAAGAAAGGATGCTTCTTGGGTTCTCTCATACCTAACTTAGTTGTGCTAGTCAAAATAGGATGCCTCTTGGGTTCTCTCACACATATTCTAGTAGTGCTGGGGAATCATGTTCAATTTGTGTTTGTGTTTGTGAAAGAAGGACAGGATGCCTCTTGGGTTCTCTTACACCTATCCCAAACACGTCGTGGCGGATTCACAAACAAACAGATAACACTTTGAATAAAGAGAAGGTTTCAAAGAATTGGAATAGAATTTTTGATGATAATTATTTTCAAACATATTTTTATGGGTAATATTTATTCAAATAAAGCCCATTAATTGGAAGCATCAAGTGTTCCCCTTTACAATCAACAAGCTGATAATATCCTCCTTAGTAGGCCTTCTCTATTGCAAAAGAGCTTTCCCAAGTGGGTTCAAACTTGCCTCCAAATCTTTTGACGGGCAACAATAGGTGTCCTAAGAACTAAAACAAGCTCTCCTACTTGGAAAGCTCTAGGGTGGACCAGCTTGTTGTGAGCTTGACTCATTTTGGCTTTATATAACTCGAGGTTCTTGCATGCCTGTATGCATCTCTCCTCCAAAGCTTCGAGCTCTTCTAACTGTAGCTTGTCATTCTATTATGTACTGATTTTACTATCCAATGCTATCCATAGTTGTGGGAGTTAAACTTCTAATGGTAGAATGGCTTCAGACCCATACTCTAAGGAGAATAGGGTAGATCTTGTTGGAGTTCTGTACATGGTGCTGTATGCCCACAATGCTTCAACTAACTGCTCATGCTACTATCATTTGTTGTCATCGAGTGTCTTCTTTAGTATTTGGATGAGAGTTTTGTTGAATGCTTTAGGCCATTTTCCCTAGGATAGTAGATGGTGGAGTATCTATAATCTATTTCGTGTCTTCTGGCAGAGAAATTGATCTTGGTGCTCTTGAATGTAATACCATTATCAGATATAATTCATCGAGGCACCTTAAACCTATATACAATATGATTCCTGAAAAATTGGGGCACATGTTGAGCTATGACCTCAATGAGTGGGATTGCCTCTGCCCACTTTGAAAAGTAGTCGGTGGCAGTTAAGATGAACCGATGACCCATGGAAGAAGGAGGATCAATATGACCCATAATGTCGGTACCTCAACTCTCAAATGGCCATGAGGTTAATGTAGGATGTAGAATATTGGGTAGTTGATGTAGGACCACACCATGTACCTGACACTGATGGCATCTCCTAGCCATGTTCATACAGTCTGTGATCATCGAAGGTCAGTAGTATCCTAGTCTCGTGATCTTTGCTTTCATATTTAGACCAAATTGTTGCGCTCTACATAGACTTGAATATACCTCGGTTACAATTTTATGGCCTTCGTATTTGTCAAAATAGTGTAACCAGATCTGATCGAAAGACTGTCGGTACAACGTGCCATCTACAAGAGCATAGGAGAGAGCTCTCTATTTCATCTGATGGGCTTGTGATTTCTCTTGAGGAAATTTTCCTCTAGTCAAGTAATCCATGAATGGTTGCCTACAATCTAGCTCCTTGTCCTTTACGGCAATGGCAACCTCCCCTTCAAAAGAAAGTCTCTCGACAAGTTCAGCATCAATAAGAGATAAAACTTATCTATTTTAAACCCTTATTGGAATGCACTCATCTTCCCAACATGCCAATTCCTTGGCAATTTTGGCTAAAGCATCTGTTACTTTGTTCTCTCATCGAGGTACCTTAGGGATTTGTGCTAATAGCTTCATGGTATACTCGTGGTAATGATGAAGCTTAGGTTTTAAAACCTTGTAGGACCCAACAATCTGGTTCATAACCAACTAAGAATCCCTAATGATGTTGATGGATTTGGCACACACAGTAATAGCCAACTCTAGACCGACAATCAAAGCCTTATATTCGGCTTCATTATTGGTGCATGGATTGGAGAGATAGTATGAGAATCTCATCTTTATATAGTCTAGAGTCAAGAGAACTATTCTTACCCCTACTTTTCCTGGATGAGTAGATCATGGTTCTTCACCTTTTTGAAAGGAAGCCACACCATCAAAATACATCTCCCAATGGCGATTGTCAACCTCCCCTAAGTTCGTGATTTGTTCATCAGGGAGATCATCACTAAGCGGGGAATCAGCAGGAAGTGGGTTTCCTGCAAAGAAATCTTCTAGTGTCAGTCCTTTCACCACATGGAGGGGTATGAATATGATATCAAATTATAAGAGAATCATGGACCAATGTGCCAACTATCTGAATAATATTGGCCTTTTCATGAGATACTGTAGTGGATTGATTCTTGAAATCAAGTTCACCTTATGAGAAAGCATGTAGTGTCGTAGCTTTTGGGATGCAAAGATTAAAGCTAGGCAATATTTCTCGATAGGTTGGTAGTTCACTTCAGCAGGGATCAGATGATGGCTGAGGTAGTAAAGAGCGTTCTCCTTCCCTTCGTCATTGGCTTGGGCCAAAAAAGCACCAAGGGAATCGTCTAATCAAATAGTGTAGTGGATAAGTAGCTTTCGAGATAGGGGCTACTAGAACTGGCAGCTTTATTAAATACTGTTTGATATCTTCAAAGGAATGCTGGCACTTTTCATCCCACTTGAACTTGGCATCCCTTTTGATAAATTCTAAAAATGGCTTGCATCTCCCTAATAGGTTAGAGATAAAGCATCTTAGATATGCCAACCGCCCTTGGAAAGATCTGAGTTGAGTTAGACTTTTAGGGGGTGTCATTTCTAAGATAGATTTGATCTTTTCTGAATCTATTTCTATTTTCGAGTGTTAGACAACAAACCCAAGGAACTTCCTTGAAGCCACTCTGAATGCACACTTCAAGGGGTTCATTTTGAGGCTAAATTATCTTAACCATTCGAAAACTACTCTCAAGTCAAAGAGGTGGTCTTCCTTTTCTTTGCTCTTGACAACTAGATCATTAACATAACATTCAACTTGATGATGAATGAGTTTGTTGAAGACCTGAGTCATGGCCCATTAGTATGTAGTACCAGCATTTTTAAGGCCGAAAGGCATGACCTTATAACAATAGATTCTGATCAGGGTTCAAAAAGTAGTGTCTCTTTCATCCTCGAGGGCCATCTTGATTTGGTTGAAGATAGATGACCCATCCATAAAGGAGAATACTGTATGAGATGAGGAGATGTCCACCATCAATTTTGGTATAGGAAGAAGAAATTCATCTTTAGGACTTGCCTTATTTAAGTCCCTGAAATCGACGCATATGTAAATTTGTCCATTCTTTTTCTTAACTGGGATGACAGTGGCTAACCAGGTAAGGTATTTTTTTTCCCTGATGAAACCATCATCGATCAATTTTTTGACTTCAGTAATGACCTGTTGTTCGATTTCTAATTGCATGCGTCTAGGAACTTGCTTGATAGGGTTAGCATTAGAGTCTATTACTAGTTTGTGGACTGCTACGTCAGGAGATAATCTGGGCTTCTCTTCATAGCTCTATGCAAAGTAGTCCTTAAACTCAATCTACAGCCTAACTAAGTCATTGGTTTCTTTTTTGTTCAGTAAAGAGCTGATGTATATCGGATGTGGATCTTCTTCAATCCTGAGATTTATTTCTTTAAGCTTGTCGATTGTTGAATGGATTTCTTCTTCGATTTTTAGTGGTGCATCTTTAATTTGAAGGTCATCTAGATCATTTGAATTTTCAAAATGCACTTTCTCATAAGAGTTAGTGTGGTTTGAGAAGAACTTATTAGACTCTAGATGATTAGTGATAACTAAATAGTAATCATCGTCATCGATTGGACCCACTATGCCAAATCCTAATCCTGAGCTTGATTATGCATTTCTTCCTTTGTTGTTCCACAGCTTTTTGAAATACTCTGACCTGTTCTTAGACCATGTATAAGTAATCAAACCTTTCTTTGCAAGATTAAGAATACAAGGCGAGTACCAATTAAAAGGCAATTCCATTAAATCTTTATAAGAATTATCCTCAAGTTCTACATAAGCTTTTGGACTTGAGGATGATGATCCCAATAGGAATCTCTTCGGCTTAACATCAATGGAAGACCTAGGGGCTTTCTTAACTACTAAACCTTCAACTTTTTGAGATGAAAGTGAGGTTAGAGCTAAAGTTCACAACTCCTGCTTGATAGTTTTACATAAACCTGATTCGAATACATTCATGCTTTACTTGGAGGCCTGGTCTTCATCGCTATCTAGCTCGAGTGTCACCTCTAATGAAACCCACTGAGAGGGGTTAGCTAGTATGCTTATCACATGAGACACATCCTTCGAGTTGGATTCCAAGTCTTTGTGAATAGTAGGGGTATTCCTGTGAACTGGAACAAAACCCCTATTGGCTGGTGGCCAACTAGGGGGTCTTCCACCTCTAGAACTGCCTCTATGTCTATCTCTGCCTGTACCTGGTGGAGGTCAAGTCATCCTACCCACATTTCCATATAATGGAATGAACTGTGGGTGGAATGTGACAAAGGCTCCACTTCTTCCTCGATGTCCTTTTGTCGTTCACTTGTATTTTCCTTTTTCTTTTCTTTTCTTCTTCTTTTTCTTTTTATTCTCTTTCTTTTTCTTTTGTGTTTGAATTTTGACCAAGTTCACGAGAGAAGGTATTTTGAGTAAGGTAGTAAGTAGCATCCTCATAGATCTCAACCTATCTGACTGAAAATAGCTTTTCATCACCTTTGACACAGTACTTGATCCCATCCTTTTAGAACTTGATGCACAGATGGAGGGAGGATGGGATCGTCTTATTCTGATGTATCCAAGGCCTACTGAGCAAAGTAGTGAATGAAGTATTCAAATCAATTATGTAAAACTTTACTTTAGTCTTCCATTCACCTATCTCCAAAGGTAACACCATTGAACCGAAAGCCCTCTTACCTTGTTCATTGAATCCTCTCTACATCATCTGATCTCTTCAGGGTGTAGAGATGTCAATCCTCAAGTAAGTAAGGGTCTTTAGACTCATAATGTTCATCGATGCACCTGGATCAATAAGAACCCTGAAAAGACTGAATCTACCCATATCCACTGTAATGTAGAGGGTACGGTTGTGCTCCATGTCCCCCAGCAGAAGGTCTTCATTTGTGAAGGTGATTCCTTAGGCTTCTCTTGAATAATGTGCCTTCTCTCCAACAACGGTCAGCTGACCTAAGCATATTTTAGGGTCAATAAGAGTCTTGATTAATGACTCCCTCATCTCTTTGGATAAGATAAGGGCATTATATATGCTTAACTTATATGAAAACTTTCTTAAGTGAGAGGACATTGTAATCCACTTTGAGCTGATCCTCCATAAGCATATCCATGGGGGGAGCATCCTGTGGAGGGGCTTCTTGCTCATTAGTACCAATGACTTATTTTCCCTTATCTTGAGGTTCTGCCCTAGGAGGTAGAACCTTGCCACTACGAAGGTTACTTCGGTGATCTCTTATGGCAGTTTAATAGGAGATTCTACCTGCTCGTCAAGCTCACCTACAGCTTCTCCTATAGGACCCTCAGAATCAGATGATTCCAAGTCTATTTCAAGAGGAACCCGTATTATTCAGAGAAGGAAAATCCATCTCTGAATCAAAAAATGGAAGTTTGGAGTTATTATAATTATTGTTTAGGCTTGGAGAGCTTTTTAAAAGAGTAGAGTTAGACAACCCATCAGAAGTGACATAGATGTAATTCTAGCTTTATTCCCTGATTTCTTGAATTTTGAAGGAGGTACATAGTAGAAATCTAGTAAAGTAAGTGGGGTGAGGGATTTGATGCCCTCATCTGCTGATACAAGATGTCTACGAGAGGAAGAGTCAAGTAGAAGTGCTAGGCAAGTAGTGTAACCTGGACTGACTCATTTGATTGTTGTGCTATCCCTGACTTGCATGCGCACACTGGGCTCCCCCTTTTCCCAAGTTGTCTTTGGAAACTTGCAAACCTTTCTTGATGTTGGAGGTTTGAGCTGCCTCAAGCACCTGCAAGAAAAGTTTACTGATTTTAGATACAATCTTTTTAAATGTATAGGATAAGGAGATATCCCAACCTTCTTTGATTTTGAAATGATCGCATGTATCCTGAAGGATTACCCTAATGGAACTGAATGGTTATTCCACAAGGTATTCCTTTGGGATAACTATGGTGCCTGTCTTGTAGCTATGCTCAAGTCAGTCCTTGAATATAAAGTAATTCTCCAAAATAAGGCCTAACATGTGGTGGAAGGGCAAAAGTTTGGATCATTACTCCTGCCTACTTCCTCCGGCTTCCTAGGTTCGGGTAGCTGAAAGTCAGGTTTCTTTAAGTGGTTCTTAAAGATTTTCTTAACTACCTCCCTCTTAAATGAATAAGGCTTGTTTAGTTTATCCAAAAGAGTAGGTGGATGGTAGCTACCTGGTGGGGGATTTGTGTATCGCTACTACTGCAAGTATGGCTGAGGAGGAGGCGGCGAAGGCCGTGGAGGCAGTTGTGGTGGCCAATAGGATGTCCTAGGCGGTGGTAGAGGAGGTAGAAGTTACGGCTGTGGAGCTCGAGGTCTTTCATACTGCTCTCTAGCCTGCTGCTTCCCCTTGTCCACTACTATTACTGCCCCTGGCTTCTTCTCATATGCTTTCTATGGCTTTGGCTTTATTGATTGATCTAAAGAAGACAACTATTTGGCTTCTCCTTGTAAGCTAGCCTCCCTATTCATTAGCTTCTCAAATGTCTTGATGGTAAACCTTTTGAGTATGAAGGCGAACAGGCCATGAATATTCTTTAGTAGAATTTCAATAGTGTGTTGTTCAGACAACTGCAGTTTTCATTTCATACTCAAATTATGCCATCTGAGAATACAATTAATGAGGGACTCACCAAGGTATTACTGAGCCATAATGAGATCGCTTATAGTCACCCTTTGCATAGCTCTAGCAAACCTCTTAATGAAGAGCTGCTCCAACTCAGCAAAAGTTTTCACTGAACTATTGGAGAGTTCAGCGTACCAATCAAAGGCTATGCTTGTTAAGCTGTTGATAAAAAGAAAAGAACATCACTGCCACCAATATTGCAATAGTTAGTTTTGAAGTGCGCTATGTGTTATCGTGGGTTCCCGCTGCCATCGAAGCTCTTGAAAGAAGGTGGCACTAAATCCTTAGGATATTGGATGGCATCGAATTCCTCTAGGTACGCTCTACCCTTTGGAATCGATGATCCTCCTCGGACTTGTGCCAACACTTCTCTCACCTGCTGCTCAACCATGAGTTTAATGTCCTTTTCTTGCACGGAGGTACTATCCACTACCTTTCTATACAAACTTGTGCTGCCCTGCTCTACTGGAGGTAAACTCTTAGGCTGATCCAAGACATGCAATAACTCAAGCTGATCTATTTCTGCAATAGTAGGATGCACTGCCAGGGCTTGGTTCTGAAGTGCCAAAACTGCTGCTAGCAAGTCTTCAAGCCTCTTTCCCATCCTATCAATTTGTTCATCCTTTGTTTTAGTTGTTGAAGAAGGTGTTGGGTCGAGTGGGCAGTATCATCCTGCTTGTCCGTAGAACCTTCCAAACCCTTGGTATCAACCATGTGCACTCCCGCTGAATCCTCCAACAGGTCATCTTCATTAGGATCAAAACTGACTTTTTCCTCATCTAAGTCAGACCAATCATATCCTAGGATCTCCTTCTTCTCCACTAGATATTGTGCTACAATGTCATCTAGGGAATGGTCCAATTGCATGAGCATGAATGATCATGACTGACTGGTGGTAGGATCACTATCATGAATAGAGAGACATCTAACCTCTCCTGCTACTAGAGAGCTGATCTTGTGAGGATTATGCTCACTAAAGGATAGCTGCTCTTGACTGCTACTAGATCTAGGTGGAGTGGTACTCTTAGGAGGATCTATATCCATGGGGACAGTGGTACTATCTCCATCCCCCTCTGCTGATGCTACCTCCGTGCTCTATTGTGGTGGTGGTGGTGATGGAATGACTATAGTACTCCGAGGTTGCCATTCCCTCTTCACCATAACTGGGGCAGAAGGTCGAGCAAGAGAGCTCGACCTTGCCTTAGTCGACGGTGTAGATGGAATGAGATCTCTTGGTCATAGCCAGATCACCAATGAGGATCTCTTTTTCCTAAATGCTGCCTTCATGGCCTTTGCATGAACAGTATGATCAGTGCGAGTAGCACGTCGATCAAGAAAGTCCATGAGGGTTGAGGCTGTTGACTGCCTACTATACCTTCGCCTCTCTTGACTAGTAATCTGTACTAATACACGGGCCTCCCTGGCCCTCTCCTGTATGATATTTTTTCCCACACTGCAAGGGATGATAGAACATAAATCAAAATGAGCCTGAGACTCTGATTGTTCATAAGCTCTGCCAACTCGAAGTAGAACTGATCAAAGTCTGGCATACGACCTTCTCCTATCATTGATAGGGGCCTCAAAATGTCCTACAGGCAGAGGTAAAATTGAGATCCTCCTAATGTCTTCCTCTTCATCGAAACCAGAGAGGGGGTGAAACTTGTTCACTAGGATAAGAGGAGACACTATCCTAGGTAACTCCTCTGCTGCTGACTGGAAAACTGCCTCTAGCCATTGGCTATGCAGTCATGATGCTGCTTGATCTTGCAGCACCGGTTACGGTGTTGAGTCCTACTAGGAGGGGAAGCACGAGAACTAGATCCTACCTCGTAGGTAGGGGAGACTATCTCTAGGATCAAGGGAGTCTTCCCCTTGGAGGAAACCAATGAGTGGGTGTTAGCCCATGCTGGGGAAAAATATGAACCACTGAGAGAACTGGCGGTGAAACTGCAACTACTGCGGGACAACCTTCCTCTTCAATGAGGGAAACTCTAAGTCAGATGACATCTCAACCTAGATGACCAGCTTCTGCCCGGTCCCTACGCTCCTGCTAATGGTTGTGAGGGTGGTCCCCTCACAAGTGATCCTAGCCCCCTCGAAACCATAGCCAAATGAATGAGGTGGGAAAAGTCAGATTGTAGGAGGTTGGCCCGATCCAAGGCCAAATCCATCCTAAAAAGAAATCTAAATGTACTTTTGTGCTACCATTAGACTGAACTGTACTGAACTAAACTTGATTGAAATAGGGTTGAAATTCTATAATTTTGGAAAACAAACCTGAATCAGATCTCTCGCTTTAATTTATTTTAGAATTTGAACCCACACTCAACAATTTGAATATGTTAAGTGGGGCTCTTTGAGAGAGATTTTGAGTTTAAAATTAGAGAAGAGTTTTTTTAATGTAGAATCCATTCACAACAAACTTTTGTATGTTGAAAATGGGTTCAATTATTTTTGAAGAGATTGGTGCTTCCATAAGTTCATATTTGAATTTGATTTTTGTGTTTGAGGACCCTTTATTTAACAAATTTGAGTATCTTAAAATATTGGGTCAATCAATTTCGTTTGGAATTGATCACTTAGCAAATTTGGGTATGCTAAATGAGTTATTTGAAAACAATTTTCTTCTTTTGTTTGCTTGTTTGTGAATTATGTGTGAATTTAAGAATGGAATCTTCACTTAGCAAATTTGGGTATGCTAAATGAAGAATACAAATGTGTTCTTTTGATTTGGATTTTTTTTAAAAAAGGATCTTTACTTAGCAAATTTGGGTATGCTAAATAAAGTCTAAATGTATTTTATTTTGATTTTTTGAAAAGAGGATTCTTTACTTAGCAAATTTTGCAATGCTAAATAAAAGAAATTCAAATGTGTTTTGTTTTGATTTTTGAAAAGAGGATTCTTTACTTAGCAAATTTAGGTATGCTAAAGAAAGAAATCCAAATGTGTTATATATATATATATATATATATTAAAAGATGATTATTGATTTCATTTTTGAAAATGAAATCTTCATTCAATAAATTGAATGAGGATGTTCATTTGTGCTTTTGGAAAAATATGATTTTGGATTTTATTTTTGAAATGATAATTGTTGATTTTGTTTTGAAAATAAATCTTCAATCAATAAATTGAATGAGGATGTTCATTTGTGCTTTTGAAAAATATGATTTTGGATTTTATTTTTGAAAAGATAATTATTGATTATGTTTTGAAAATGATCCTACATATAACAATCATTAAGATTATTAGATGAGGTTGATTGATGAAAATTTTTGTGCAAACATTTTATTATATGCATTTTGAAAAAGTGCTTTTTGGAAATTGATGTTTTTATAAAAGATTTATTTTTCTTTATTTTTGGAATGAACCTTACCTTACCATAGAAATGGTAAGAAGGAAGTCTTTAGTCATTTATTTTTATTTTTATCTATTGGGGAACCCATTAGGGGTTTTTTTTTACCTCATTTTTGCAATGAGTTCTCAACCCCCATCATCTTAGGCATAGGACTTCTCTTAGACATTAAGAGTTTCCTTAGACTTAAGACACTCCTTTGTCGATCTCATTTTGGTGATGAGTTATCAACTTTTCCACCTTAGACATAGGACTTCTCTTAGTCATTAAGAGTCTCCTTAGTCTTAAGACACCTCTAGTGATTAGGTGAACACTTTTTCTAGCCTAGAGACTTAGAAGAGTTCGATGTAGGAATAGGGTTATGCTTCAGGGGTTTAGGAAAATTTTCCTACCCTAAAGCTTAAACCAAATCATTCCTCCCTTCTTTCTTTCAAGTCAAATTCAAATCAAATTCAAATCATTTGATTTTCTTAAATTTGAATCAATTTCAAACTAATGGATTTTCTCAAATCATATTTCAATTCTAAACCCATGATTGAAACTCTTGATTTAAATCCATAACCAAACATAAATCCAAAATCTTTCCTAAACCCTTTGATTCTATCTTATGGACAACCCAAATCAAATCAAAATCAATTCAAATTCGAGAAATTATCTCATAACCCATTTATATCTTCATTTATATTCACAAATATAAATTAAATATAAATTCAAATAACCAAAACCAAATCCAAAAATCAAAACCAAACTTAAATTCAATCAAAATCCAACCTAAGCCTTTCAAGTCAAATTCTTGAACTTAGCCAAATCAAACTCAAATCTAGCCAAACCCTTAATTTTTCTTCATGATTCAATCAATCCTTCAATCATGAATCCAAATATAAACATAAACTTTAATCATCAAACCTAAACTAAATTTAAAAATCAAACCCAAGTTCATTTCATGTTCTTCCTTTGAACTTAAACTTGTCAAATGAATCAAAACCCATTTGACTTCAAACCACTTACAAATGGATTTATATTTCAATCATAAGTCCATATACAAGTTCAATTAAACTCAAATCAAGCTTTGACCAAGCCATTTTACCAACTTAGGCTCACTTGACTCAAAGTGACCTAAAGTACCTCTTTTTGAGCCAAAATCTAATCCTACCCAAGTTGGATTGAACTAAGCCTCACATTGTGAGCAACCATCACATTGAGATGATCATTTATCAAATTGGGTCAAACTAAGGTCAAACCTAAGTGTTGACCAAGTAAACACTTAGCCAAAATGAAACCCAACATAATCAAAATCCACTATATGCCAAATTGATTGAAACCACTGATCTAAGTTCATTCATGACCAATGTTTAAACTAGACCAAGTCAACTTAAGCCAAACTGAGCCCAATTGGCCACTTGAGCCAAGTTGGCCCAATTTGACCTAAAAATTCAAAATTTGTCAAAACTTGGTCTAAGCTAAATTGGTTGAAACCAATGATTCAAGTTCATTCCAAATCACTTGTTGAACTTGACCAAAGCCTCACATGGCCAACTAGACCCAACCTAGTCCATTTGGCCATGAACCTTAGCTTGACCTAAATGGTCAAATTGAACCAAACCAAAATTAATTGAAAACAAAGATACCAATCCATTTCAAATGACCAAATAGTCCTAAACTAACTCATGACCTAACCCAATTAGGTCAAATGGGTCAAATTGGTCAACTTGACCCATTTGACGTAAATGAAATCAAATGAACCCAAATCAAACATATACCAATTTGATGGGAACAAAAGACACCAATCCACTTCAAATGGTCATATGAACTTGACCCAACTCTTAGTTTGACCTAATTTGACCAATTGGTCAACTTGACCCAAGTTGACCCATTTTGACCTAAATGGGTCAACATGAGCCAAACCATTTATAATTAACTCCAAATCCATTGAAACTTGGCCCAACCCATTTTTCAATCATACCAAACATATCCAAATTCAAAATCAGCAAAATGTCCATTTTACCCCTAGGCCATAGGGTAACCTAAAATCAAAACCACTTGGAATTTGGTCAATTCTTTTTCATGGACACTTGGCATCCTCTTAGTGGACCAAATGGTCACTTATGGGCCTAGTACACATGACCCAATGGGTTTGGGTCTGCCAAACCCAACCAAACCCAAAATTAATCACATGCATTGAAATGGCCACTTGGAAATCCTCCTTCCACTCAATTCAAGCACATGGCCACCTCGCCCACTTCTTCCCTGGCCAAAACCGAATGCCATGCCATCTAAAATAGCCTAACAAACCCACTAAATCAAGCAATTGATCAAAAATAGAAAGCTCTTGTTCGGCCTTCCGATTGCCAAAGGGGGAGATACACTCCACCTAATTCCACTCATTCCTTGCATTCTCCAATTCGATTGAGCCTAGGGAAGTCAGAGAAAGCCTCCCCAAGCTTTTTCAAGAAAAAGCCAATTCTCCTTTTTCAATTTCTTCAAGCAAAAATAGGGGAGCTCCACTGAAAATCCAATTCACACTACACTCAAAACCAAGCCAATTCCTCTTGCAAGCTTCATCAGGGAGCTCAATTGAACTTGCCTAAAGCTTCACACAAGCTCTCCAAGCAAGGGAGGAGTGTCCTTGATCAAGACTGAGCTCAATTGAAGGTGCATTTGGTCTATAGGAAGATCCACCCAATCTCAACACCTCAAAGCTTCAACAGGGCTTCATCTCCACTAGACGAAGCTACAACATCGAGCTCGAGTGCCGGTGATAGCCTCCGGTGAGGTATGCCATTAAATCGAGCTTAGATTTGATGTGGTGTGGTCCTTTGTGAAAGGAATTTTTACTTCATGTAAATCTAGCCATTGGATGTGTTTTCCTTTAGGCTTAGATGGTGTTGGTTGAATTTTGTTTCAATTCGAGCTCAATCGAGCTCAAATCTTTCCCTAGAAGATGGACGGTGGCCATCTCCCATAGGGAAGAACATGGAAGGATCATTGGTCATTCATCCGTGCATTTTGGATGGATGGTCGTGATTAAAACACGTAGATCCGTCAGATTAATCCTTTATTACCTACCGCCCAATCCTTGATTGATCGCGGAAGGCCGGCGTAGCGCTATGATGTGACTACTTTAATATCAAATCTTATCGTGCCATGTGGAAAGCACATGCCTCGTCAACGGTCCACGTGGCACCGACGGGATTAAACATTTAATTTGGGGTTTAATTAATTATAATTAACCACCAAATCTTTGTAAATTTATATCTAAGCCTAGAAAAATTAAATAAATATGAAATAAATTGCATTGGATAGATAATTGAATGTGGAATATTCTAAAATTAATTTCAATTGATTTTGTATAGTACTTTTCTTTGATTTTAGGTTATATTGGGAATGCTAATTTGTTAATTACTCTATAATTAACCAACTGATTAATTCTAAACTTCTTGTGTATGATTAGTGGGATGACTTCTACCTCTCCTAATTTTCTTAGAATTTATTAGTGGTTTAATTAGAGGAATTGATAGTTCATTCCTTAATCACTCCCTTAATGAAATTAAGCTTAATTAAGGGTGTAATTTGTGGTTTAACCCCTGATTAAGTTAATTAAGTTTTGTTTAAGTGAACAAGAGGTTTTGGAAATAATTTTGGGATACTTTCCTTAAGCTATTCCTTAAACCCTCCTTCCTTCCTTAATCCAAATTTAATTAAGGGTTAATTCACTAATTACCCCCTTAATTAATTTCATAAAATTCTAAAATTTTCCAAAACTCAATTAATCTATCTTGCGTAGATTCTTAGGTGTTCAAAAGCCTAAGTACATTAAGGAAATCAAAATCCAACTCACATGTGTGAGAGGGATTAGGAAAGTACTTAAATTAACCCTTTAGTTTAATTAACCATTAATCATGAGCCAATTGAATTAGGCCCCTTTCTTTGCTAGGTGAATTGCTGATTTAAATTCTTTATGTGGTTTTATATCATCCATTGGTTCATAATTATTTGGTTAAATATGCTAAAGTGGTATAGGTAAGGGGTAATTAACTCACTTAATCTACACCTTAACCTAACCAAAGCATAAAATTGACCTAATCACCTAAAAATTAAACAAAAATATCATACACAAGTGGGAATGGGTTAGGACAAGTAACTCAACACACATTTCTCAAATTAAAATTAAACATAAACATAAAATAAAAATGAAACAAAAATCACATAAGACAAATCTTGATTTATTTTGAACACTCTTATTTCATAGGATTGTCTTTAGGAATTAATTAGAGTGAATGAATTTACATTGCTTTCATCACTTTATTTCTTTTCTAGCATGCTAAAGATGTATGTCATATGAAAATCATGCATTCATGCTTTTAAAAAATCAAATTAAAAATAAAATATTTCATTTATGTCAAATTGAATGTTTTGGCTTAAATTATGAATATGAATGGCTATTATTACTATTAAATCCAAAATTATTTTCAAACCCATAAATCAAACAACAAAACTGAAAGGTATGCTACTTATAGTTATTTATAAGCTTGCATGTGAATAAGATATAGAGATGTGCATTGTGTGGCTTTCCTTTTCCTCTCTTTTAGCATAGTTTTGAATAGGATTTGGCAAAGTGTATAGCTCATTTGAAAAGAGCATAACACTTGCTTAAATCCATTCCTATTCATCCCTATGCTATCAATTAAGAAGGACATTCACACTTACACATATAAACTAAACAATCAAACCAAAATCAAATAAACATAAACTTTTGCATCTTTCTTTTGTACATGCATATGTATTTAAGGAAAGTGGTATATTAGTCTGGACAACCCTGGGATTGTGAGGCTTTAAGTAGCCCTAAGTAAGTATTGTAGCTTACACCCCTGGTGCTAACAATAGCGCCATACTCACTTATGCCTTTCATACATATAAATGTGCATGTGAAAATTGGATAAAAGAAACCCTTCTTTTCTACTTAACAAAATCATGCATCATAAATATCCAAATTTCTTAAACAAACTCTCTTAGCATTCATCATTAAAGTATGCTAAACATTCCATTTGCATATAGGGATACTCTTAGGGTTCATCCATATGCATGTTATACATATTGGGAAAGAAATGAAGTGTTGTGTGTTTTGTGATATTAATTCACTTTACTTAATCTTAAAATGCATTTCTTTTTGAATAGGTTTGTTTAGGGAAAATCTAAACTTAGGATTAATTAAAACACATAATAAAATATTCACTAAATAAGAATCAACAAGGAATCTACCTTAGAAATTACTTAAGGTAGGGAAGGAAAGAGAAGTTCTCTTCTTTTTTCCCTCTCTTTATAACTTAGTAATTAAGTAGGTTCATTCAAAACAAAACAAAATCAACAAATAAAATTAACCCAAATCAACTAAATAACTTAAATGGAAACCACCTTCTATGTTTGCTTTTGTTTTGTGATGTAATATTTATAGTCTGGATGGTAGGGTGTATCCTCATAGTTTGGATGATAGGGCGACATTAGCCTAATCATATTTTCTATAGGAGATTGTGCTTAAGGGGCTCTATAATAAAAAAATAACTACTTTTGTTGTGTAGGTTGCTTCTACCCCTAAGCATAATCCAAAATAGGCCAGGTGGACTTGGTTACCCATGTGTGGGGTGATAAGTCCAATTTATTCATATACATGCTTGGGATTGTATGGTTTGTTTAGCTAATCTCTATTTTGCAGGTTTTAGTTAGATTTACTTTCCCTTTTTCATGTAATTTTGAATTAAATTCGGAATGATTATTATAAGGGATTAGGATGAGCATTGATTATAAGGTTACATCTTATGTACCATGTGAAGCCTTGGAGAAAACCATTCCAACCAATCAAAAGAAAGAAGAAAGAAGAAAGAAGAAAGAAGAGAGAAGAAAGAAGACATTAAGACCCCCATTACATGAATTCTTGCTTTTATTTACAATTATTTATTCGTATACCAGGTTGTATAAGGGTAGAGCTCACCTCACCCACATTCTTCTTTTTGGGTTGTGCGGTGGTACCGGATCACAATGAGCTTTTTATTCTTTTTACACTAGTTTTATAAATTGATTGATGATTTATTTAACTTGTGCATTAAGATGGCATGCTTTTCCTAGTTTCTTCCTTGCTTTGATAAATGGCCTGGATGAGGATTAGACTCTCAATAAAAATAAATTTTTTATTTAACATAAATAACTCAAAACTAAAAATAAATAACTCATAACCTCACTTAAAGCTTAGGTTAAAATTAAGATAAAAGAATTAGCAACCCCTCAACTAGATGTGTTGTGCTTTCTTTATAATATCATGCATAAATAGCATACTATTTCACTCTTGATTCAAAGGGCTTCCACCCGTGCTAGTGAACTTGGCTTGACCTTTGAGAGCCATGGTGAAAACACACCTCCTTTCTTGCTGATTTTGGCCCATAATCTATTTCTCATGCATTAGGCATATGAATCCTATAAGCCTGAGTCAAATGATTGTCCAAAATATGAAAATAAAATATAATAAAATTTGCATTATATTTAGGTCAATACTCATGCCCATAAATGATCTAGTCTCTTAGGGAGTGAGTTTAAGGACTTAGTCTCTTTCTAAATAAATAATAGCCTTGCTATCTTGCATAAAGCATAAGACTTGCCTACATGTATTTAAAATCATAAGAGGAGTTAATTGGCAGCCACCCCCAGGCAGTTGTAAGTCCAAAGAGTCGGGATGTTTATCCTTTCTTGTGGAGGTAAACCATATACCCTTTTTTCGCCTTAGATTTAGTTTGTGCATGTGGCCCTCGCCAAAGCTCCCTAGATTTAGATTCAAAGGTTCATGTTTCCCTTTGCGGGCTACAAGCATAAATCCTCACCTCTTAGGCATCTCCATGATGTTATGTCAATGGACCATAAGCCCTAAAATTCTAATAAAAATTCAACTAAATTAAATAATTTCCCTCAACTTCAAAAATATAAAGCCCAATCATAAGATAGTTTGGGATGCTTACTAGGCTTCCTAGTATCTTAAGCATCCCCTACTTATCTTCATTTTGATTCAATAATAAATCTCTCTTCTTGATCAATCCCATTTGATCTTCCAAAAATAAACTGATTGATTGATAGTCTTACCCTTGAAATCTTCATAGGAAATGATCATTTACCTTAATCAAGAGTATTCTTAAGGAATAATGTTGCTTTGGATGTAATTAACTATGGGGGTTTGCCTTCATAGGGAACTAAATGAACCCAATTTAAAATAAACCCTTGTTTACATTTTCATGTAAAGTAGGGGAAGAATCTCTAGTACACATACGCAGACCCCTTGTCCTTAGGAGTCCTTATTGAGGTGATTAGGTCCATTATAGGGTAGTGACTTCTATTTCTCAAGATAGTACACTATTCTTTAATGACACACTCGATCACCTGAATAAGTACATCTGTGGATCTATGTGGTGTCCTAACAAAGAAAGAAATTTATATTCTTGTTTTCATTTATCCCTTTTTTAGGAAAGAGGATAGATGAAGGAAAGAATACATTAAAAATATTTCACCACAGGCTTTAAGACCTATACAGAGTGAGGTCCTAAATCCTAAAGGATGTTGGCTAGCTTTGCTTAAAGATGAAATAAACTAAGTGCCAATGAAAAAGAAAGATAGTCTCAGACTTATACAAAGTACGAACCCACTATCGATACTTGGAGACAGCGATCATTTACAAAAGATGAAGAGAGGAACCTTCCCCAGTAGAGTCACCAAAAAAATCTATGGCCTAATTTTTATCATCATCTATCTTGAAAGATAAATGAAAACAAAAATTATGCTTGGTGGACACCACGTAGATCCGCAGATATTCTTATTAGAGTGATCGGGAATGACATTGAGGAATGATGTACTATCTCAAGAGACAGAAGTCACTATCCTACAATGGACATAATCACCTTAATAATGACTCATAAGGATGATGGGTCATCGGATGTACCAGAGATTCTTCCCCTACTTTACATGAAAAAGTAAATCAGGGTTTATTTTAAATCGGGTTCATTAAATTCCTTATGGAGGAATACCCCCATAGTTAATTACATCCTAAGGAATGAGATTCATTAGGAATACTCTCAATTAAGGTAAATGATCGTTATCTCCAAAGATTTCAAAGATAAGACTATCAATCAATTGGTTATTTTAGGAAGATCAAATAGGATTGATCAAAAGGAGGGAGTTATTATCAAAACCAAAGGAAGATAAGTAGGGGATACTTATGATACCAGAAAGCCTAGTAAGCATCCAAAACTATCATGTGATTGGGCTTTATATTTTGGAATTTTAAGAGAATTATTTGTTTGAGTTGAATTTTTATTAGAAATTTAGGACTTACAATTTCATGATACAAGATCATGGAAATGCCTAAGAGGTGAGGATTTAAGCTCATAGCCCGCAAAGGGAAACAGCATCCTCAGAACCTAAATCTAGGGATCTATGGTGAGGGCTAGAGCACGACCTAAATCTAAGGCAAAATGGATATATGGTTTGCCTCCATAAGAGAGGATAAATCACCCGACTATTGGACTTATAACCTCCTCGAGGTGGCCACCAACTAACTCCTCCTACGATTTTAAATGCATGTAGAAAAGTCATATGCTTTGCAAGATAGCTAGGTTATGGCTTATTTAGAAAGAGACTAAGTCTTTAAACACACTCCCTAAGAGACTAGATCATGTAGGGCATGATTTAATGACTTAAATCTAATGCAAATTTTTGTTATATTTTATTTTTATTTTTTGGACAATTTATTTGACACAAGCTATGGGATTCATATGCCTAATGCATGAGAAATTTGATTATGGGCCAAAATTAGCAAGAAGGAGGTGTGTTTCCACCATGGCTCACAAAGGTCAAGCCAAGTTTCCTGGCAAAGGTGGAAGCCCTCCATAAGCAAGAGTGAAGCAAGATGATTTTATGCATGATATGAAACATACAACATCTAGCTAAGGGGTTGCTAAATCTTTTATCTTGATTTTTAACCTAAGCTTTAAGTGAGGTTATGAGTTATTTATTTTTGATTTTGAGTTGATTAATTGGATAGAAAATTTATTTTTCCCTAGGAGTGTAAGCGCATCTAAGCCATGCATCAAAGCAAGGAATAAACTAGGAAAAACATGTCATCTTAATGCACAAGCTAAACAAACATCAAACAATTTTATAAAGCTAGTGCAAAAGAATAAAATACCTTTATGGTCGGGCTCCACTGCACAAATCCAAAAAGAAATATGGGTAGCTAAGCTCTCTCCTTATACAACCTAGATTACAAATGAATAATTATAATTTAGAAGGAATTTTTGTTATGGGGGTCTTCATTCTTCATTTCTTCTTTTCTTCTTTCTTCTTGTTTGATTTGCTTCTTTCCTTTCTTCTTTATGGCTTGGTTGGAACATGGTTTCTCCTAAGGCTTCATACGGTACATAAGACATAGTATTATAAAAAATATTCACCTTTACTTCCCCATAACATTTATTCCAAATACTAATTGCAAAAATTACAAGAAAAATGGGATAAGTAAATCTAACTAAAACTTATAAAATAGAGATTAGCTAAACACACAACACATCCCAAGCATGTATATGACTAAATTGGACTTAGCACCCCACACATGGGTAACAAAGTCCAACGGCCCTATTCTTGGATTATGCTTAGGGGTATCAGCAACCTGCACAACAAAATCATTTATATTTTTATTATAGTGCCCCTTAAGCACAATCCCCTACAGAAGATAATGGTTAGATTAAGATCGCCCTACCATTCAGTATACACACATACATCCTAACATCCAGTATGAAACATTACATCACAAAATAAAATCAGGCATCAAACCATGCATCGCCCTAACATAGGACTAGAAATTGTGACTTAGCCTAACGTGTATGCCATTTAAGGCTTGTGTGATATTATCTTAGCTAGGTTTTAACGTTGAAGTTTTTTAAGTATGAAATGGTTCAACTTAAAGGGTGGTCTCATCTTAAGTGGTTTAGTTAATTTGGTTATTTTTATTTGATGGTTTTATTTAGTTTGAATGAACCTACATTTAATTACTATGTGTTGTAAAGTGAGGAAAAGAGAAGAGAACTTCTCTTTTCTCCTTACCTAAGTAATTTTTATGGTAGATTCATTAATGACTTTTCTTTAGTGAATGTTTTATTATATGTTTTAATTTGTCCAATGTTTATATTTGCTCTAAATTAACCTATTCAAATGATAAAGGCATTTTAAGATTAGTTAAAGTGAACTACTATCACATAACACACAACCTTTTATTTCTTTCCAACATGTGTAACATGCATATTAATTGATCCTAAGCATATCTATACATACAAATGTAAATATTTAGCACACCTTGATGATGAATGCTAAGGGATGTTGCTTAAGAAAATTTGGATGTTTCATGATGCATGATTTTGTTAAGTAGAAAAGAGAGGGATTTTTTATCCATTAATCAAATGCACATTTACATATATGAAAGACATAAGTGAGTACAATGCCATTATTTTCTACACCAGGGGTGTAAGGCACAAGACCTACTTGGGGCTACTTAAAGCCTCGCAACCCCAAGATGTCTAGACTAATATACCACTATTCTTAAATACATGTGCATGTACAAAAAGAAATGAATGAAAAAGAATTGTGCAAAAGGTTTTATGTTTGTTTGTTTGATTTGCGGGTTATTTAATTTATATGTGCAACATGAATATCCTTCTTAATTTATGGCATGGGAGTGCATAAGAACAAATTGTAGCACGCGTTATGTTCTTTTCAAAGGAACTATACACCTTATAAATCCTATACAAACCATGTTCATAAAAGAGAAGAAAACCACATAACACATTTTTAAACTATATTCACATGCAAGCTTATAGATATTTATAAGTAACATACATTCATTTATAGTCTTTGATTTATAAGTTTTGAAAATAATTTTTGAATTAGTAGTGATAATAGCCATTCATATTCTTACTTTATCCAAAGCATGCAATTTGACATAAAGGAAACATTTCATTTTAATTTGATTTTTCAAAAGATATGAATGCATGAGTTCACATGGAAAACAACATTTAACATACTTTGAAAGAGATGAAGTGATGTAAGCATGTAATTTCATTCACCCTAATTAATTCTTAAAGACAATCATATGAAATAAGATCAATTAAAGAGAATCAACATTTCTTAAAGGGATTTTTATTTTGTTTTGAGTTTGATTTAGCATAAGAACAAATTGAAGCACGTGTTATGTTCTTTTCAAAGGAACTATTTACCTTATAAATCCTATACAAACCATGTTAAGAAAAGAGAAGAAAACCACATAACACATTTTTAAGCTATATTCACATGCAAGCTTATAAATACTTATAAGTAACTTACAATCCTTTATAGTCTTTGATTTATAAGTTTTGAAAATAATTTTTGATTTAGTAGTGATAATAGCCATTCATATTCTTACTTTATCCAAAGCATGCAATTTGACATAAAGGAAACATTTCATTTCAATTTGATTATTCAAAAGGTATGAATGCATGAGTTCACATGGCAACAACATTTAACATACTTGGAAAGAGATGAAGTGATATAAGCTTGTAATTTCATTCACCCTAATTAATTCTTAAAGACAATCCTATGAAATAAGATCATTTAAAGAGAATCAACATTTCTTAAAGGGATTTTTATTTTGCTTTGAGTTTGATTTAGGAAATATGAAAAGGGTTTTTTGCTGGTCCTAACCCATTTCCCTCATGTCTGTGTTATTTTAATTTAATTTTTAGAACCATTAGATTAATTTTATGTTTTACTTAGGTTAAAGTGTGAATTAAGTCCATTAATTACCCCTTATCTATACCACTTTAACATAATTAACCTAACAATTATGAGCCAACATATAATATGCGACCACATTGAATTTAAATCAGTAATGCACCTAAGAAAGGAAGCGGCCTAATGCAATTGTCTCACAATTATTAATTAATTAAGCAAAGGGGTTTAATTAAGTACTTTCATAACCTTCCCACATATATGGGTTGGAAATGATTTCCTTAAATTTACCTTAGGCTCTTGAACACCTAAGGGTCTACCTAAGAAAGGATTGATTGAGTTCAAATTGATTTTTTTAAAAAATTTGATTAAGCTAATTAAGAAGATCATTAGTGGATTAATCCTTAATTATGTTTGGATTAAGGAAGAAAGGGGGTTTATGGAATAGCTTAAGGAAAAATATCCCAAAATTATTCCATAAACATTCTATTCCCTTAGATAATGTTTAATTATCTTAATTAAGTGATTAAACCACTGTTCATATGCTTAATTACCCTTAATTACATTAAGGTAGTGATTAGGGATGCATTAATTAATTTCCCTAATTAACTCATTAATAAATTTTAAGAAAATTAGGGGAGGTAGAGGTCATTCCTCTAAATATGCCTGAGAAGTTTGGAATTAATTAATGAAGTCATTAGGGAGTAATTAGGGTTATTAAGATTTTAAATAAACCCTAATTAAGGAAAATTTACTATTTAAAATAAATTATAAATAATTTTATATTATTCCTTACTTAGTTATCTTTAAAATGAGTCATCATTCATATTTTTCTTATTTTTCTACATTTAATTATGAATATTTGAAGTTTTAATGATTAAGGATAATTAAATCATCTTAATTATAAACTAATCCCGTCGGCACCACATGGACCACTGATGCGTCGCGCACTTTCCACTTAGTGTGACTGGATTGGTTATTTAAGTTATCACATCCTATGCCACATCAGCCGACAGCGCTACGCTCTTTCTCTTGGACCGTTAGATCAAAGATCAGACGGTCAGGATCAAGCCCGTGGTTTCGAAGGATTAAATCGTCGGATCTAATCAGATTAATCAGGACCATCCATACAAAACTCACGGGATGGATGGTCTGATTCATCCCTGCCCTCGCCAGTGGGAGACTGAGGTCATCTGTCCTTCATGGCTTGATCTGAGCTCACTTGAGCTAAGATTGAACTAGGATTCAACCCACACCATCTAGGAGCAAGGAGAAACGCATCCAATGGTGAAATTTAATTGGGATTAATGTTCCCATCACAAAGACCAAATATTTTCTAAATTAAGCTCAATTTTGAAGCATACCTCATTGGAGGCTATCACCGGCACTCTCAAACATTGAGGTAGCTTCATCTAGTGGAGATGAAGCCCTGTTAAAGGTCTGAAGGCTTGAGATAAAGTGGATCTTCCGATTGACCAAGGTGAGCTTCAATGGCTTGCGGCTTCAATCGAACTCCTCCTTCTCGTGGTTTGGATGCTTGGGACTTGATTTAGGTGAGCTCGATTAGGCCCCTTGATGGTGCTTGCAAGAGGAATTTGGATTCTATGGAGAATTGAGCAAGTTGGCACTCTAACTAACCTCCCATATTTTTGGCTTAAGGAAAATCGAGAATGGGAAGTTTGAATGAGCTTGAGAAACCTTGGAGAAGTTTGGGGAAGCTATATTTAGGATCTTAGGGCTCAATCGAATGCAAGTCACTTGAATTGGAATCGAATGAGGGTGAGTATATCTACCCCTACTTGGATCATATGGCCGTGAGCTCCTTTGCCATTTTAATCAAATTGATCTTATTGAATGGGTTTGTTAGGTTGTTAGGAGCTTCACATGGTTCAATTTTGGCAGGGGAGTGTAGTGGAGGAGTTGCCCATGTGTTAAATGAGGATGTGAGGAATTCCATGTGGAGAATTTTCCATTATGTGGTGGATTTCGGCTTTGGGTTGGGCTTAGCTGACCCAAACCCATTAGGTCATGTGCATCACATCCCTTAGTGTCCAAATGGACCATTAAGAAGATGACAAGTGGTCTTGAGTTTGAATATGGTCAAATTCCAAGTGAATTTGACCATAGGTTACCCTTTGACTTAGAAGTAAAATGGTCATTCGACTTTAATTTCAATTTGGGCAAATTTGGGATAGTTTGAAATTTGGTTGAGCCAAATTTCAAGGAATTTGGAGTTGATTTAAAATCATTTGACTCATGATGACTCATTTAGGTCAAAATGGGTCAACTTGGGCCAAGTTGACCAATTGGTCAAATTGGGTCAAACCATGGGTTGGGTCAAGTTCATATGACTATTTGGAGTGGTTTGGTATCACTAGTTTGGTTCAATTTGATTTATATTTGATTTTGGTTCATGTGAGTTCACTTAGGTCAAATGGGTCAAGTTGTCCAGTTTGACTCATTTGACCCAATTGGGTTAGTTCATGGGTTGGATTAGGTTTGGTTGGTCATTTGAAATATTTTGCAAGTTGTGGTTTCAATCAATTTTGGTTTGATTTAATTTTTGCTTGATTTGACCTTTTAGGTCAAGTTGGGTTCATGGTCAATTGGGCTAGGTTGGGTCTAGTTGGCCAATTAAAGCTTTGGTCAAGTTCAATAACTAGTTTAGAATGAATTTGACCAATTGGTTGTAATCAATTTAGCTTAGATCAAGATTTGACACATTTTCACTTTTTTTTGGTCAATTTGGATCAACTTGGGTCAAGTGGCCAATTAGGCTAGGTTTGGCTCAATTGGTGACTTGGTCATCTTCAATCATTGATCATAAACTGGTTTAGATCTATGATTTCAATCAATTTGGCCTATGATAGATTTTAGCTAGTTTGGGTTTCATTTTGGTTAAGTGTTGACTTAGTCAACCCTTAAGTTTGACTTGATTTGACCCGATTTGAGTTATTGATCATCACATGATGATTGTTGCTCACAATGTGAGGCTTAGGTGGGCTTAGTTCAATCCAATTTGGGTAGGATTAGAATTTGGCTCAAAAAGGGTACTTTAGGTCACTTTGGGTCGTGAGCATAAGTGGGTAAATTGGCTTGATGAAGGCCTGATTCAAGTTTGGTTGAACTCACATATTAACTTATGAATGAAATATAAATCCATTTGCAAGTGATTTAGAGTTAAATGGGTTCTGATTCATTTGACAATTTTAAGTTCAAAGGGTGAACATGGGTTTGATTTAGGTTTGAGTTTTAAGTTTAGTTTTGGTTTAGTGATTGAAGTTTGTGTTTAATTGGATTCATGATTGAAGGATTGATTGAATCATGAAGAAAATCCAATGGTTTGGATTGATTTGAGTTTGATTTGGCTAAGTTCAAGAATTTGACTTGAAAGGCTATGGATTGGTTTTAGGTTAAATTTGGGTTTGAATTTTGAATTTGCTTTTGATTATTTAAATTTATATTTCATTTATATTTGTGAATATAAATGAGAACATAAATGAGTTATGAGAAGATCTTTTGAATTGATTTGGATTAGATTTGAGCTAAGTCTATAAGATGGGATTAAAGTGACTTAGGAAAGATCTTAGATTTGAAGTTGATTTGAATTTGAGGTTGGTTTGGTTTTGGAATTGATTGGAATTTGGAGTTTGACTTGAAAGAAGAAAGTAAGGATTGGGTTTAGGCTATAGGGTTGGCAAATTTTCCCTACACCCCTAAGGCATAACCTATTCCTGTTTCTAACTCTTGTAAGTCTCTAAGGTTAGGTTTAAGTATTCACCTAATCACTAAAAGTGTCTTAAGCTAAGAAAACTCTTACTGTCTAAGAGGAGTCCTATGTCTAATATGGAGAAGTTGAGAGCTCACTCCAAAAGTGAGGTCAACAAAGGGCGCCCAATAGGTGTGGTGTGACTGACAAGGTGCACCGTAAGTATTGGTGTTGATCGAGATGATCAGCAACACCGAATGATCACAAGCTCTAATAGAAATGATCTACTCCCAAACCAAATGTGTAGAAGGAATCAAGAGCTTAGTACAGTGTGACTCTACTCATGCCTAAGACATAAGAGAGTGAAGGTGGAATCCACTAGGGATTGAGTATGTGAGCCTTCCACTAAGGGAAAAGGTTCAAGTCATCCACTGAGGGATGAGAGATTTGATTTGATTTGTGTCTCACAGAGGAGAAATTTAATTTGATTTGTTGAATTATGATTTGGTGTTCCACTAGGGATGGAAATGTGAACTCTCCACTAAAGGAGCAAGTTCAAGTCATCCACTGAGAAAAATAGGTTGTGAAATCCATTAAGGGATTAGAATTCAAGATCCGCTGGGGAACTGGAAAGACTTGCATCTCACCAAGGAGAAGCAGATTGATTTGATTTGTTCAATTTATTTGACTCCACTAAGGAGGTTGATTGGATTTTTTTTATTGTTTAGTTTGACTCCACTGGGGAGGAGGGTTGAATTTGTTTTAGATTTTAAATTTTGAATTCTGAGATGAACCCTACTAGTTTATGACGGATCGCACTGAGTAGGGGCCATGTTGGCCTTGAACTAGCTCATATTTACCGATCCAAATGGGTAGTCTACCAACCATATAGTAAGACTATCCAACCAAAGGGGTGCCTTTTGGTTTGCAGTGATTACACTAGGAAGAAAGTGTAGCATACTTACATCTTCCAAATAGGGATCAGTTGCTGGGGTGATCAGTTAGTAACACAATGAATCAAACCTAACCTAAGGCTGACAATTGAGTGAATACTACCAGGGGACTTTGATCAGCACAAAGATAGTCAAAATTAATTTCATTTTTTAATAACATTTGATGGATCCCATCAATTTGTGATGAACTGCACTGAGTAGGGGTCCTGTCGGCCTTGATCTAGCTCAGATTTATCAATCCAAATGGAGTTGCTTCCAGATCGATGGGAGAACTATCCCACCAAAGGGGTGGCTTTCAGTTTGCAGTGGTTAATTCAGGGAAGAAAGCATGGAGACTCACATCTTTCCTGAATAAAGACCACTAGGGTGACACATTAGCAAGGTGATAGTTCGACCCAACCTAGGGCTGCCAGTCAGTGTGCGACAGTCATGCTAGAAAGAATGCGAAGTAGACTTACATTTTTCAAAGTGGAATGACCGTCGGGGTAACCTATTTGTGGAAAATTAGATTGAACCCGACCTAAAGTCGACTACAGAGAGAGTGCCAACCCGGGAACTTATCTCTACTCAAGAGTAGTCAGGTAATTATTATAGGGAGTTCTGCTGACACTTCCCTAAAGATAGGATTCCTGCTTAGAAAAGGGGCCATCAGGGGCTTCAATTCCTAATCCACAAGAGAATTAATTTATTTGTTTTGTTAGTTTGTTTATCGTGAACCCTATTTATTTTTGAGGGATCATACTGAGAAAGACCTTATATCAGCCAAGACCTATCACAGATTTACTGAACTAAGGGAGAACCTGTGCATCAGCTGAACAAATTCTCCAACTACAGGGGTTTGGCTACTAGGAAAGTGGGACTGTGCAATCTGAAAGTAACCCGAGTAATGTCTAAATGGGGTCTCAAATGACATGATCTAAGAAGAGTGCCCATAAGAAAAGGGGTCGCTAAGGGCTTTATCCAAAATCATGGAAAAGATAATTTACATAGGTATTCAGTGGCCAACTCAAGGAGAAAGTACAGGGACTCACATCTGCCAAGAGTGGTGTATCCACCAGCTGAGTCGATGTCAGCATAAAGAACATCAACCAACCTAAAGTTCTTATCTGTTTGTAACAATCAGCCTGAGAAGAAAGCATCGGGGACTCACATCCTCTTATAGTGGAACTGATTGTTGGAATATTCTGTCTTCAGCTCAACAGGTGTTAACCGACCTCGGGCGACTACTGAATGAATACCACTAGGGGACTTATATCAACTCAAAAGTAGTCAAGAGAAAAGGAGCCTCTAGGGGACTTATCCCAAACCTCAAATATACTCAACCTAGTAGGTGCATGATGGCTGGTTCAAAAAGAAAGCTTGTAGACTTACATTCTCTTAAACAAAGTCAACATGGGTAGCTTATTAGCTACGAATCAAAGTCTACCAAACTAACAAACCGCTCATTGGTTTATAATGGTCAAGTCAAGAGGAAAGTATGGGGACTCGCATCCACCGGACAAGTGACCATTGGGTTGATGTACTGACAAAGTAGTATGTCAGCCCGACCTAGAGCAGCTAATGAGTGAGTGCCACAGGGGGCTTGCTCCCACATTAAAATAGCCCGAGAAAAAAATATGTGTTTATTTTTGTGCTTGTGTTAAGGGGAATAAAACACCTCTTGGGTTCTCTTACATCTACCCTAAACAGACTAGGGAATTTTGATGAAATGGTGCCATGAATGGCAGTTATAATTCCACCAAGAAAAGATGCCGCTTGGGTTCTCTCATACCTAACTTAGTTGTGCTAATCGAAATAAAATGCCTCTTGGGCTCTTAAATGCAGTATCATTATCGAATATAACTCATCGAGCCACCCCGAACCTATATACAATAAGATTCCTGAAAACCTGAAGCACATGCTAAGCTGTGACCTCTTTGAGTGGGATTGCCTCTACCCACTTGGAAAAGTAGTCAATGGCAGCTAAGATGAATCGATGACCCTTGGAAAAAAGAGGATTGATAGGACCCACAATATTGGTACCCCAACACTCAAATGGCCATGAGGCCAATGTAGGATGTAGAATATTGGGTGGTTGATGTAGGACCACACCGTGTACCTGACACTGATGGCATCTCCTAGCCATGTTCATGTAGTCTATGATCATCAAAGGCTAATAGTATTCTAATCTTCTTATCTTTGCTTTCATCTTCAGAATGGATTGATGCGCTCTGCATAGACCTGAATGTACTTCGATTATAATCTTATGGGCTTCATGTTTGTCTAAACAGTGTAATCAAATTTGATCGAAAGACTGTCGGTACATGGTGACACCCACAAGAGCATAAGAGAGAGCTCTCTGTTTCATCTGATGGGCTTGTGATTTCACCTGAGGTAGTTTGCCTCTAGTCAAGTAATCCATGATTGGTTGCCTCCAATCCAGCTCTTTGTCCTTTTCGGCAATGGCAACCTCCCCTTCAAGAGAAAGTCTTATGATGAGTTCAACATCAATAAGGGATAAGACTTGTCTATTTTGGACCCTTATTGGAATGGACTCATCTTTCCGACATGCCAATTCCTTGGCTAGTTTGGCTAAAGCATCTGCTACTGCATTCTCTCCTCAAGGGACCTTGTAGATGGTGACCTCAGGGATTTGGGCCAATAACTTCATGGTATACTCATGGTAATGACGAAGCTTAGGTTTTAGAACCTTGTAGGACCAGACAATCTGGTTGATAACCAACTGAGAATCCCCAAAGATGTTGATGCTTTTGACACACACAGTAATAGCTAACTCCAGACTAGCAATCAATGCCTCATACATAACTTTATTATTGGTGAATGGATTAGAGAGATAGTCTGAGAATCTCATCACATCATGGTCTGGAGTTAAGAGAATTATTCCTACCCCTGCCTTTCATGGAATAGTAGATTGTGGTTCTTCTCCTTTATGAAAGGAAGCCGCACCATCAAAATACATCACCAAATGATGATTGTCAACCTCCCCTAAGTTCATGATTTGTTCATTAGGGAGATCGCCACTAAGCAGGCAATCAATAGGAAGTGGCTAGTGCCTGTCCTTTCACCGCACGAAGGGGTGCGAATGTGATATCAAACTCTGAGAGAATCATGGACCAACGTGCCAATCATTCGGATAACGTTGGTTGTGTCATGAGATACTATAGTAGATTGATTCTTGAAATCAAGTTCACCTTATGAAAAAGCATGTAGTGTCGTAGATTTTGGGATGTAAAGATTAAAGCTAGGCATTATTTCTCGATATGTGGGTAGTTCTCTTTAGTAGGGATTGGATAAAAACTGAGGTAGTAGAGAGCGTTCTCCTTCCCTTCGTCATTTGCTTGGGCCAACAAAGCACCAAAGGAGTTATCCAATGCAGTAGTGTAGAGGATCAGTGGCTTACTCAGGATAGGGGCTGCTAGAACTAGCAACTTCACCAAATATTACTTGACATCTTCAAAGGCATGTTAGAACTTGTCATCCCACTTGAACTTGGCATCATTTTTGACAAGTGTAAAAATGGCTTGCATCTCCTTGATAGATTAGAGATAAAGCATCTTAAATATGCCAACCGCCCTTGGAAAGATCTGAGTTAAGTTAGACTTTTAGGGGGTGTCATTTCTAAGATAGCTTTGATCTTTTCTGGATTTATTTCTATTCACTAAGGTTAGACAACTAACCCAATATTAACCATTCAAAAGCTACTCTTAAGTCAAAGAAGCGGGCTTCCTTTTCTTTGCTCTTGACTACTAGATCGTCAGCATAGCATTCAACTTGATGATGAATGAGTTCATTGAAGATCTAAGTCATGGCCCCTTGGTATGTTGAACCAGCATTTTAAGGCCGAAAGGATGACCTTATAACAATAGATTCTGATCGGGGTTAAAAAAGTAGTGTCTCATTCATCCTCGGGGGCCATCTTGATTTGGTTATAGCCAAATGGCCCATCCATAAAGGAGAATACTGCATGAGATGAGATGCTGTCCACCATCAATTCTGGTATAGGAACTGGAAATTCATCTTTAGGACATGTCTTATTTAAGTCCCTAAAATCGATGCATATGCGAATTTGGCCATTCTTTTTCTTAACTAGGATGACACTGGCTAACCAAGTAGGATATTTTTCTTTCCTAATGAAACCAACATCAATTAGTTTTTTTTACTTCAAAGATGACATGTTGTTCAATTTCTAATCACAAGCGTCTAGGAGCTTGCTTGATAGGGTTAGCGTTAGGATCTATTGCTAGTTTGTGGACTGCTAGGATAGGAGATAATCTGGGCATCTCTTCATAGCTCTATGCAAAGCAGTCCTTAAACTCAATCAATAGCCTAACTAAGTCATTAGTTTCTTCTTCATTTAGCAAAATATTGATGTATGTCGAACGTAGATCTTCTTTCGTCCTGAGGTTGATTTCTTTAATCTTGTCAATTGTTGAATGGATTTCTTCTTCAAATTCTGGTGATGCATCTTTGATTTGAAGGTCATCTGAATCATCTAAAGTTTCTAAACACACTTCCTCATAAGAGTTAGTGTGGTTTGACAAGAACCTATCAGACTTTAGATGATTGGTGACAACTAAGCAGTAATCATTATCATCAACTAGACCCATTGTGCCAAATCCTAGTCTTGATCTTGATTATGCATCCCTGCCTCTATTGTTTCACAACTTTTCAAAATACTCTGACTTGTGCTTAGACCATGTATAAGGAATCAAACATTTCTTTACAAGATTAAGAACACAAGGCGAGTACCAATCAAAAGGCAATTTCATTAAATCTTTATATAAATTATCTTCAAGTTCTATATCAACTTCTGGACTTGAGGATGATGATCCCAATAAGAATATCTTCACCTTAACATCAGTGGAAGACCTAGGGCTTAGTTAACTACAAAACCTTTATATTTTTAAGATGAAAGTGAGGTTAGAGCTAAAGTCCCCAACTCATGGTTGGTTACATAAACTGATTAATACGTTTTGCTTGGAGGCCTGGTCTTCATCGCTAGTTGGCTCAAGTGTCACCTCCAATGAAACCCACTGATAGGGGTTAGCTTGTATGCTAATCACATGAGACTCATCCTCCGAGTTGGATTCCAAGTCTATGTGAATAGTAAGAGAATTCCTGTGAACTAGAACATAACCCCTGTTGGCTGGTGGCCAACCAAGGGGTCTTCCGCCTCTGGAACTGCCTCTGAGTCTACCTATGCCTCTACCTAGTGGAGGTCGAGTCATCCTACCCACATGACCATATGATGGAATGAACTGTGGGTGGAATGTGACATGCAGCTCTACTTCTTCCTCGATGTCCTTTTCTTATTCACTTGTATTTTCCTTTTTCTTTTCTTATTCTTCTTCTTTTTTTTTCTTTTCTTTCTTTTTATTTTGTGTTTGAATTTTGACCAAGTTCATGAGAAAAAATATTTTGAGAAAGGTAGTAGGTAGCATCATCATATATCTCAACCTCTTTGACTGAAAATGGCTTTTCATCATCTTTGACACAGTACTCGATCACATCCTTTCAGAACTTGAAGCACTGATGGAGGGAGGATGGGATCATCTTGTTTTGATGTATCCAAGGCCTATCAAGCAAAGTAGTGAATGAAGTATTTGAAATAATTATGTATAACTTGGCTTCAGTCTTCCATTCACTTATCTCCAAACGTAACACTATGGAACCTAAATCCCTATCGCCTTGTTCATTGAATCCTCACAACATCATTCGATCTCCTCGGAGTGTAGAGATGTTAATCCTTGAGTAGGCAAGGGTCTTTAGACTCATGATATTCACTGATGCACCTAGATCAACACGAACCATAAAAATTCTGAATCTGCCCATATCCACTGTAATGTAGAGGGGACGGTAGTGCTCCATGTCCCCCAGCAGAAGGTCTTCATTCGTGAAGGTGATTCCTTGAGCTTCTCTTGAATAATGTGCCTCCTCTCTAACAGTGCTCAGCTGACCTAAGCATATTTCAGGGTCAAGAAGAGCCTTGATTAATGACTCCCTCATCTCTTTGGATAAGATAAGGGCATCATATATGCTTAACTTAGATGGCAACTTTCTTAGGTGAGAGAGGACATTGTAATCCACTTTGGGCTGATCCTCCACAAGCATATCCATGGGTGGAGCATCCTGTGGAGGGGCTTTATGCTCATTAGTGCCAATGACTTATTTTCCTTTATCTTGAGGGGCTAACTTAGGAGGTAGAACCTTGCCACTATGAAGGTTAACTTTGGTGATCTCTTGTGGTAATTTAATGGAAGATTATACCTAATCGTTAGGCTCACCTATAGCTTCTCCTATAGGACCCTCAGAATCAGATGATTCCAAGTCTATCTCAAGAGGTGAACCCATATTATTCAAAGAAGGAAAATCCATCTCTGAATTAGAAAAGGGAAGATTAGAGTTGTTATAATTATTTTTTAGACTTGGAGAGCTTTCTAAAAGAGCAGAGTTAGACAACCAATCAGAAGTGACACTGATGTAATTCAAACTAGTTTTATTCCTTGACTTCTTGGATTTTGAAGGAGGTACATAGTAGAAATCTAGTAAAGTAATAGGGGTATAGGATTTGATTCCCTCATCTGTCGATACAAGATGTATGCTATAGGAAGAGTTGGTTGCAGTAGAAGTGCTCGCTGAAATAGTAGCTGCAATGATGGACTGAAGGCTGGACTCAGTTGGTGGTAACGTTGAGCTCGCTCTTTCCCCAAGTTGTCTTTGGCAACTTGCAAACCTTCCTTAATGTTGGAGGTTTGAGCTACCTCAAGAACCCTCAAGGAAAGTTTCTTGATTTTGCATACAATCTTTGTAAAGGTTTGGGAAAAGGAGATATCGCAACCTTCTTTAGTTTTGAGAGGATTGCATGTATCCCTAAGGATTACCCTAATGGAACTAGATCATTATTCCACAAGGTATTCCTTTGGGATAATTATGGCACCTGTCCTATAGTTATGCTCAAGCCAGTCCTTGAATGTAAAGCAATCCTCTAAAATATGGCCTAACATGCAGTGATGAGGGAAAAAGTTAGGATCATTGCTCCTACTCACATCCTCCAGCTTCCTAGGCTCAGGTAGCTGAAAGTCGAGTTTTTTAAGAGGTTCTTAAAGATTTTTCTAACTACCTCCCTCTTAAATGAATAAGGCTTGTTTAGTTTATCCAAAAGAGTAGGTGGATGGTAGCTACTTGGTGTGTATGTGTACCATGCATATAGTATGAGGAGGAGGTAGTGATTATGGAGGCTGTTAACAGGATGGCGGTGGAGGAGGTGGAAGTGAAGACTGTGGACCTTGAGGTCTTTCATACTGCTCTCTGGCTAACTGCTTCCCCTTGTCCACTGCTATTACTGCCCCTAGCTTCTTCTTATAAGTTTTCTGTGGCTTTGGCTTTGTTAATTAATCCATAAAATACAACTGTTTGGCTTCTCCTTGTAAGCTAGCCACCTTATTGATTAGATTCTCAAATGTCTTGATGGTAAAACCTTTGAGCATGAAGGCGACCAGGCCATGAATATTCTTTAGCAAAATTTCAATAGTGCGTTGTTCATACAGCTATTGTTCTCATTTTATACTCAAATTGCATCATCTAAGAATATAATGAATGAGGGACTCAACAAGGTGTTGTTAAGCCACAACGACATCACCTACAGTCACCCTTTACTGAGATCTAACAAACCTCTTAATGAAGAGCTGCTCTAACTTAGCAAAAGTCTTCACTAAACTATTGGGGAGTTTAGCGTACCAATCAAAGGCTATGCCTGCTAAGCTGCTGACAAAAAGACAGAACAAAAGAGCATCACTACCTCCAGTATTGCAACAGCTAGCTTTGAAGTACACTATGTTCTATCGTGGGTTCCCGCTGCCATCGAAGCTCTTGAAAGAAGGTGGCACGAAACCCTTAGGATATTGGATGGCATCAAATTCATCTGGGTAGGGTCTACCTTTTGGAACCAATGATCCTCCTCGGGCTTATGATAGCGCTTCTCTCACCTACTGCTCAACCATGAGTTTAATGCCCTTTTATTGCACGGAGGTACTATCTAATACCTTCCTATACAAGCTTGTGCTGCCCTACTCTATCGAAGGTACACTCTTAGGCTGATCCAACACATGCAACAACTCAGGCTAACTTATTTCTACAATAGTAGGATGCACTATAGAGGTTTTATTTTGAAGTGCCAAAACTACTGCTAACAAGTCTTCAAACCTCTTTTCCATCCTATCAATTTGTTCATCCTTTTTCTTTAGTTGTTGAAGGAGGTGTTGGGTCGAGTGGGCAGTATCATCCTACTCACCCGCAGCACCTTCCAAACCTTGCTGATCACGAAGGAGGGAACCCCTGGTATCAACCATGTGCACTCCCACTGAATCCTCTAATAGTTCATCTTCATTAGGATCAAAATTGACCTTTTCCACCTCTAAGTCAGACTAGTCATATCCTAAGATCTCCTTCTTCTCCACTAGATATTGTGCTACAATATTGTCTAGGGAACGGTCCAACTACACGAGCACAAATGATCGCGGCTAACCGATAGTAGGATCACTATCATAAACAGAGAGACATCTAACCTCTCCTACTATTAGAGAGTTGATCTTCTGAGGACTATGCTCACTAGAGGATAGGTGCTCTTGACTGTTGCTAGATCTAGGTGGAGTGGTACTCCTAAGAGGATCTATAGCCATGGGGACAGTGGTACTATCTCCTTCCCCCTTTACTATTACTACCTCCGTGCTCTGCTGCGATGGTGGTGGTGATAGAACAACTACTATACTCTGAGGTTGTCATTTTCCCTTCACCACAACTGGGGTAGAAGGTCGAGCAGAAGAGCTCAGCCTCGCCTCAATCGGCGGTGTAGATGGAATGGGATCTCTTGGCCGTAGCTGAATCACCAATAGGGTTCTCTTTTCCCTAGATGCTACCTTTATGGCCTTTGCTGGAACAGTAGATGATGAAACCTGTACTGGAGATAGTGGACGCTATGCAGGAGCTTCACTCCTATGATGGTAGTACTCATCGATACAATACTATCAGTATGATTGGCGCGAGCAGCGCACCGATCAGAAAATTCCATGAGGGCTGAGGCTGCTGATTGTCTGTTATACCTCTGCCTCTTTCGGCTAGTAATTTGTACTGATACACGAGCCTCTCTGGCCCTCTCCGATCTGATATGTCTACCCACACTATGAGGGATGAAAGAACTAAATTAATTTGAGCCTCAAACTCTAATCGTCCATAAGCTCCCCAACTCGGCGTAGAACTTATCTAAGTCCAGCATACGACCTTCTCCTGTCACTAATAGGGGCTTCAAAATGAACTATGGGCGAAGGTGAAACTGAGATCCTCCTAATGTCTTTCTTTCCATCGAAACTAGAGAGGGGGTGAAACTTATTCTCTGAGATAATATGAGACACTATCCTAGGTAACTCCTTTGTTGTTGATTGGGAAATACCTCTAGCTCCCTGGCTATGCAGTCGTGATGCCGCTTGATCTTGCGACACTGGTTACAATGATGAGTCCTGGTAGGAGGGACAGCATGAGAACTAGACCCTACCTCATAGGTGGGGGAGACTATCTCTGGGATCAGGGGAGCCTTCCCCTTGTAGGAAACCAACGAGTGGGTGCTAGCCTATGTTAGGGATGAAATGGGAACCATTGACCGAATTGGCGTTGAAACCAGCTATGGAACGCCACGACCTTCCTCTTGAGGGAAACTCGAAGGATGACATCTCATCCTGATGACCCGGCTACGCCCTACTATTGTGAGGGTGGTCACCTCACAAGTGATCCTAGCCCCCTTGAAACCTTGGCCAAATGAATCAGGTGGGCAAAGTCAGATTGTGGGAGGCTGGACTGATCCAAGGCCAAATTTATCCCAAAAGGAAATATAAACATGTACTTATGTGCTGCCATTAGATTGAACTATACTGAACTGAACTTGACTAAAATAGGGTTGAAATTATGCAATTTTAGAAAACAAACTCGAATAAGATTTCGTGCTTTAATTTATTTTAGAATTTGAATCCACACTCAACAATTTGAATATGATAAGTGGGGTTCTTTGAGAGAGATTTTGTTTAGAATTGGAGAAAAGATGTTTTTAATGTAGAATCCATTCTCAACAAACTTTTGTATGTTGAAAATGGGTTCAAATATTTTTGAAGAGATTGATACTTCCATAGGTTCATATTTGAATTTGATTTTTGTGTTTGAGGACCCTTTATTTAACAAATTTGATATGTTAAAATAAAGGGTCAAATGATTTCATTCAAAATAGCTCACTTAACAAATTTGGGTATGCTAAATTAGGGTGATCGGGAATGACATTGAGGAATGATGTACTATCTCAAGAGACAGAAGTCACCATCCTACAATGGACCTAATCACCTTAATAAGGACTCCTAAGGATGATGGGTCTTCGGATGTACCAGAGATTCTTCTCCTACTTTACATGGAAAAGTAAATCAAGGTTTATTTTAACTTGGGTTCGTTAAGTTCCCTATGGAGGCATGCCCCCATAGTTAATTACATCCTAAGGAATGAGATTCATTAGGAATACTCTCAATTAAGGTAAATGATCGTTATCTCTAAAGATTTCAAAGATAGGACTATCAATCAATTGGTTATTTTTGGAAGATCAAATATGATTGATTAAAAGGAGGGAGATAATATCAAAACCAAAGGAAGATAAGTAGGGGATGCTTATGATACCAGAAAGCCTAGTAAGCATCCCAAACTATCCTGTGGTTGGGCTTTATATTTTGGAATTAGAAGAGAATTATTTATTTGAGTTGAATTTTTATTAGAAATCTAAGACTTACAATTCTAAGATACAAGATCCTAGAAATGCCTAAGAGGTGAGGATTTATGGTCATAGCCTACAAAGAAAAATAACAACCTCAAAACTTAAATTTAGGGAGCTTTGGCGAGGGCTAGAGCATGACCTAAATCTAAGGCAGAAATGGGTATATGGTTTGCCTCTATAAGAGATGATAAACCACCTGACTGTTGGACTTACAACCACCTAGAGGTTCCCGCCAACTAACTCCTCCTACGATTTTAAATACATGTAGGAAATTCATATGCTTTGCGAGATAGCTAGGTTGTTGTTTATTTAGAAAGAGACTAAGTCCTTAAACACACTCTCTAAGAGACTAGATTATGTAGGGCATGATTTAATGACTTAAATCTAATGCAAATTTTTGTTATATTTTATTTTTGTTTTTTGGACAATTTATTTGACACAGGCTATGGGATTCATATGCCTAATGCATGAGAAATTTGATTTTGGGTCAAAATCAGCAAGAAGGAAGTGTGTTTTCACCGTGGCTCTCAAAGGTCAAGCCAAGTTCCTTGGCAAAGGTGGAAGCCCTCCATAAGCAAGAGTGAAGCAAGATGATTTTATGCATGATGTGAAACATACAACATCCAGCTAAAAGATTGCTAAATCTTTTATCTTGATTTATAACCTAAGCTTTAAGTGAGGTTATGAGTTGTTTATTTTTGATTTTGAGTTGATTAATTGGATAGAAAATTTATTTTTTCCTAGGAGCCTAAGTGCATCTAGTCCATTCATCAAAGCAAGAAAGAAACTAGGAAAAATATGTCATCTTAATGCACAAGCAAAATAAACATTAAACAATTTTATAAAGCTTGCGCAAAAGAATAAAAGGCCTTTGTGGTTGGGCTCCACTGCACAAACCCAAAAGCAAATATGGGTAGCCGAACTCTACTCTTATACAACCTAGATTACAAATGAATAACTATAATTTAGGAGGAATTTATGTTATGGGGGTCTTCATTCTTCATTTCTTTTTTTCTTCTTTCTTCATGTTTGATTTTCTTCTTTCCTTTCTTCCTTTTGGCTTGGTTGGAACATGGTTACTCCCAAGGCTTCATACGGTACGTAATACATAGTCTTATGAACAATATTCAACTTTACTTCCCCCATAACATTTATTCCAAATTCTAATTGCAAAAATTACATGAAAATTGGGAAAAGTAAATCTAACTAAAACCTGTAAAATAGAGATTAGCTAAACACACCAAACATCCCAAGCATGTATATAAATAAATTGGTCTTAGCACCTCACACATGGGTAACTAAGTCCACCTAGCATATTTTTAGAATATGCTTAGGGGTATAAGAAACCTGCATAGCAAAAGTATTTATATTTTATATATATAGCCCTTGAGCACAATCTCTGAAGAATTAAGACAGATCACCTACCATTTCATTTAGACATACACCCTAACATCTGGTCTAAAACATTATATCACAAAATGAAATCAGGCACCAAACCATGCACCGTCCAAACATAGGACTATAAATGGTGACTTATCCTAATGTGTGTGCCATTTAAGGCTTATGTGGTATTATCTTAGCTAGGCTTTAAGGTTGAAGTTTTCTAAGTATGAAATGGTTCAACTTAAAGGGTGGCTTCATCTTAAGTGATTTAGTTGATTTGGTTATTTTTATTTGATGATTTTCTTTGGTTTGAATGAACCTATATTTAATTACTAAGTGTTGTGAAGAGAGGAAAAGAGAAGAGAACTTCTCCTTTCTCCTTACCTTACGTAATTTCGAAGGTAGATTCATTAATGAATTTTCTTTAGTGAATATTTTATTATGTGTTCTAATTAGTCCTAAGTTTAGATTTGCTCCAAATCAACCTATTCAAATGAAAAAGAAATTTTAAGATTAATTAAAGTGAACTACTATCACATAACACACAACCCTTTATTTCTTTCCAACATGTGTAACATGCATATGAATTGATCCTAAGCATATCTATACATGCAAATGCAAATATTTAGCCCACTTGATGATGAATGCTAAGGGATGTTACTTAAGAAAATTTGGATGTTTCATGATGCATAATTTTGTTAAGTAGAAAAGAGAGGGATTCTTTTATCCATTAATCAAATGCACATTTACATGTATGAAAGACATAAGTGAGTACGGCACAATTATTTTCTACACCAGGGGTGTAAGGTACAAGACCTACATGGGGCTACTTAAGGCCTCACAATCCCAGGATGTCCAAACTAATATACCACTTTTCTTAAATACATGTGCATGTACAAAAAGAACTGAATGGAAAAAAAATTGTGCAAAAGCTGTTATGTTTGTTTGTTTGATTTGTTGGTTATTTAATTTATATTTGCAATATGAAGATACTTCTTAATTTATGGCATGGGAGTGCATAGAAATAAATTTAAGCAAGTGTCATGTTCTTTTCAAAGGAACTATACACTTTGTAATTCCTATATAAACCACGTTAAGAAAAGAAAACAAAATCACATAACACATTTTTAAGCTATACTCACATGCAAGCTTAAAAATTCTTATGGTAACATACATTCATTTATAGTCTTTATTTTATAAGTTTTGAAAATAATTTTTGATTTAGTAGTGATAATAGCCATTCATATTCTTACTTAAGCCAAAGCATGCAATTTGACATAAAAAAAATATTTCATTTTTAATTTGATTTTTCAAAAGGTATGAATGCATGAGTTCACATGGAAAACAACATTTAACATACTTTGAAAGAGATGAAGTGATGTAAGCATGTAATTTCATTCACCCTAATTAATTCCTAAAGACAATCCTATGGAATAAGATCATTTAAAGAGAATCAACATTTCTTAAAGGAATTTTTATTTTATTTTGAGTTTGATTTAGGAAATATGAAAAATGGTTTTTTTTCTGGTCCTAACCCATTTCCCTCATGTGTGTGTTGTTTTAGTTTAATTTTTAGATCTATTAGATTAATTTTATATTTTGCTTAGGTTAAAGTGTGAATTAAGTCCATTAATTACCCATTACCTCTACCACTTTAACATAATTAACCTAACAATTATGAGAAAACATATGATATGCAACCACATTGAATTTAAATCACTAATGCACCTAAGAAAGAAAGAGGCCTAATGCAATTGGCTCATAATTATTGATTAATTAAGCTAAAGGGTTTAATTAAGTACTTTCATAACCTTCCCACACATATGGGTTGAAAATGATTTCCTTAAATTTACCTTAGGCTTTTGAACACCTAAGGGTCTACCCAACAAAGGATTGATTGAGTTCAAATTACTTTTTTTAAAATTTGATTAAGCTAATTAAGAAGATCATTAGTGGATTAATCCTTAATTATGTTTGGATTAAGGAATAAAGGGAGTTTAGGGAATATCTTAAGAAAAATATCCCAAACTTATTTCAAAAACCTCTTATTCACTTAGACAATATTTAATTATCTTAATAAAGTGATTAAACTATTGTTCATATTCTTAATTACCCTTAATTACATTAAGGGAGTGATTAGAGATGCATTAATTAATTTTCTTAATTAACTCATTAATAAATTTCAAAAAAATTAGGGGTGGCAGAGGTCATCCTACTAAATATGTCTGAGAAGTTTGGAATTAATTAATGAAGTCATAAGGAGTAATTAGAGTAATTAAAATTTTAAATAAACCCTAATTAAAGAAAATTCACTTTTTAAATCAATTAGAAATAATTTTATAGTAATCCTTACTGAATTATTTTTAAAATGAGCCTTTATTCATGTTTTTCTGAATTTTCTACATTTAATTATGAATATTTAAAGTTTCAGTGATTAAGGATAATTAAATAACCCTAATTATAAACTAATCCATCATACGTGGATAGCCGACGCACACGCTCCATGTGATGCGACGGATTGATTATTTAAGTTGTCACATCTATGAAGCGCCAACCGCCAAGATGCACGACTTTTCTATGGAACGCTTTGATCAAAGATCTACGTGATCAAGCTAGTGTTTTGAAGGATTAAATAATCGACGAATAATTAATCAGACCCATCATCCAAAAAACATGTGGGATGACGGTCCACATTCATCTCTCGCTTCGCCTACCTAAAGCCGTCCATCCTCCATGGCTTAATTCGAGCTCACTTGTGCTCAGATTGAGCTAGGATTCAACCCACACCATCTAGGAGCAAGGAGAAACATATCCAACCATGGAATTTAATTGGGATTAAAGTTCCCTTTACAAAGGACCAAGGATTTTCTAAATTCAGCTCTATTTTGAAGCATACCTCGCTAGAGGCTATAACCGGCACTCCCAAACATTAAGGTAGCTTCTTTTAGTGGAGATGAAGCCCTGTTGAAGGTTTGAAGGCTTGAGATGAGGTGGATCTTCCTATTGACCAAGGTGAGCTTCAATGGCATGCAGCTTCGATCGAACTCCTCCTTCCCTTGGCTTGGATGCTTGGGATTTGATTTGGGTGAGTTTGATTAGGTCCCTTGATGGTGCTTGCAAGAGGAATTTGAATTCTATAGATAATTGAGCAAGTTGGCACTCTCACTCACCTCCCCTATTTTTAGCTTAAGGAAAACCGAGAATGGGAAGTTTGAATGAGCTTGGGAAACCATGGAGAAGCTTGGGGAAGATCTGCTTTCAGTCAATCATATGCAAGTCACTGAAGGAATCAATGAGGGGAGTATCTCCCCTACTGATCACGCGAGCTCTGCATTTTGATCAAATTGATCTTATTGAATGGGTTTAGTAGGAGCTTCACATGGTTTGGTTTAGGTGGGAGTGTAGTGGAGGAGTTTCCATGTGTTAAATGAGGATGTGAGGGATTGTGGAGAATTTTCCATTGGTGGTTTCAATTTTAGGTTTGACCCAAACCCATTGGGTCATGTGCACCACATCCCTTGGTGTCCAAATGATCATTTGTCTTTTATTTCAATTTGGGCAAATTTGGAATAGTTTGAAACTGGGTTGGGCCAAATTTCAAGGAATTTGGAGTTCATTTGATATCATTTGGCTCATGTTGACTCATTTAGGTCAAAATGGGTCAACTTGGGTCAAGTTGACCAATTGGTCAAATTAGGTCAAACCATGGGTTGGGTCAAGTTCATATGACCATTTGGAGTGGTTTGGTATCATTGGTTTGGTTCAATTTGATTTATGATTGATTTTGGTTCATGTGAGTTCACTTAGATCAAATGGGTCAGGTTGACCAATTTGACCCATTGACCCAATTGGGTTAGGTCATTGGGTTGGTTTAGGTTTGGTTGGTCATTTGAAATATTTTTCAAGCTCTGGTTTCAATCAATTTTGGTTTTATTTGATTTTTATTTGATTTGACCTTTTAGGTCAAGTTGGGATCATGGTCAATTGGTCTAGGTTGTGTCTAGTTGGCCAATTGAGGCTTTGGTCAAGTTCAGTAAGTGTTTAGAATGAATTTGACCCATTGGCTATAATCAATTTGGCTTAGATCAAGATTTGACACATTTTGACTTTTTAGGTCAGTTTAGGTCAACTTGGGTCAAGTGGCCAATTAGGCTAGGTTTGGCTCAATTGGTGACTTGGTCATGTTCAATCATTGATCATAAACTAATTTAGATCAATGGTTTCAATCAATTTAGCCTATGGTTGATTTTAGGTAGTTTGGGTTTCAATTTAGCTAAGAGTTAACTTGGTCAACCCTTAGGTTTGACTTGGTTTGACCCAATTTGAGTGATTGATCATCTCATGATGATTTTTGCTCACAATGTGAGGCTTAGGTGGGCTTAGTTCAACCCAATTTATGTATGATTAGATTTTGGCTCAAAAAGGGTACTTTAGGTCACTTTGGGTCAAGTGAGCCTAAGTAGGTCAATTGACTTGATCAAGGCTTGATTCAAGTTTGGTTGAACTCACATATCGACTTATGATTGAAATATAAATCCATTTGCAAGTGATTTGGAGTCAGATGGGTTTTGATTCATTTGACAATTTCAAGTTCAAAGGGTGAACATGGGTTTGATTTGGGTTTGAGTTTTAAGTTTAGTTTTGATTTAGTGATTGAAGTTTGTGTTTATATTTGTATTCATCATTGAAGGATCGATTGAATCATGAAGAAAATCCAAGGGTTTGGATTGAATTGAGTTTGATTTGGCTATGTTCAAGAATTTGACTTGAAAGGCTATGGATTGGTTTTAGGTTAGATTTGGATTTAAATTTTGAATTTGGTTTTGGTTATTTGAATTTATATTTCATTTATATTTGTGAATATAAATGAGAATATAAATGGGTTATTAGAAGATCTTTTGAGTTTGAATTGATTTGGATTGGATTTGAGCTAAGTCTATAAGATGGGATCAAAGTGACTTAGGAAAGATCCTAGATTTGAAATTGATTTGAATTTGAGGTTGGTTTGGTTTTGGAATTTATTGGAATTTGGAGTTTGACTTGAAAGAAGAAAGTAAGGATTGGGTTTAGACTATAGGGTAGGCAAATTTTTCCAACACCCCTAAGGCATAACCTATTCATGTTGCTAACTCTTCTAAGTCTCTAAGGTTAGGTTAAGTGTTCACCTAATCACAAGAAGTGTCTTAAGACTAAGAAAACTCTTAATGTCTAAGACAAGTCCTATGTCTAAGTTGGAGAAGTTGAGAGCTCACTCCAAAAGTGAGGTCAATAATATCTTCTTCAAGACCTGCCACTAATGCTTCATAGTCGGCTTCATTATTAGTTCTTGGCTCGCTCAACTCATATAATTGTCTCATTATCCCTCCTTCTAGTGTTATGAAGACGATGCCGATTTCTGCTCTTTCTTTTGGGAGATTTGTAGGATGGATTTGTTTGATCGATGAGACTCCATCAAAGTACATTTCCCAAATTATTGATTTTTTTCTTTCATGAATGAGCATAATTTGCTCATCGGCCAAATTTTCGTTAAGAGAAGAGTCCGCAGGATTGGGATGTGTAGCTAGAAAATCTGCTAAGACTTATCCCTTCACTGCTTTCTATGAAATGTATGTGATATCAAATTATAAAAGTAATACTGCCCATCTTGCCAAGCGACCTATCAATGCTGGTCTTGTCGTCAAGTACTTCAGTGGATCGATCCTTGAAATGAGGGTAATCTTGTGAGATAACATATATTGACAGAGCTTTTGGACTGCGAAGATCAATGCCAAACAGTGCTTCTCTATCAGAGAGTATCTAATTTCTGCTCCTATCAATCTTCGACTGATATAATAAAGGGAATTTTTTCCTTCTTCATTATGCTGAGCCAATAGTGCTCTGAGTGACTCTTCCAATGCAGCTATGTATAGAATAAGATGCTTCCTAGGAGTAGGCGTTGCAAGGATTATTGGATTTAATAGGTAGCTTTTAATGCTATTGAAGGCTTCTTGACACTCCTTATCTCATTTGAATGGAGCATCCTTCTTCATCAACTTTGCAAAGGTTGACAGCATCCTGATAGGTTTGATATAAATTGTCAGATGAATGCAAGTTATCCTTGTAAAGAATGGAGCTGACACAAACTCTTCAATGAAGGCATCTCCACAATTGCCTTGATTTTAGCAGGATCAATTATAATTCCTTTGCGACGTACAATATACCCAAGGAATTTTTCGGAGGATACCCCGAATGCATATTTTAGAGTATTCATCTTGAGATCATATTTTATGATTTTCTCTAATATAATTCTTAAGCCTTCAAAATGCTTTTCACGATTTAAGCTCTTCACCACCAAATCGTCAACATAACATTTCACCTTCTAGTGGATCAACTCATCAAAAATATGCATCATGGCTCTTTGGTATGTAGCTCCAGCATTCTTCAATCTGAAGGGCATGGCTGTGTAGCAATATATACTAATTGGCATCCTAAATGATGTGTGCTTCTCACCATCAGGAGCCATCTTGATTTGATTATATCACGATGATCCGTCCATGAATGAGAATATATCGTAGTTGGAAGTATTGTCCACTAGTATATCTGATATTAGAAGCAGAAAGTCATCTTTTGGGCACGCCTTATTTAGGTCCTGGAAGTTAATGCTGATATGGATTTGGCCATTCTTCTTCATAACTGGGACAATGTTGTCTACCCAATCTGCATACTTCTCCTCCTAGATGAAGCCTGCTTCGATCAGCTTCTTAGTTTCTACAATTACCTACTCTTCAATCTCCAATATAATTTTCCAAGGAGCTTGCTTAACAAGCGACGCATCTAGTTTAATGGCAAGTTTATGAACTGCTACATTAGAGGATAAGCCTGGCATTTCAGAATATGTGCATGCAAAGTAATCTTTGAATTCACAGAGTAGCATTTTTAGCTCTCAACTTTCTCATCAGGTAGAAGGGCACTGACGAAAGTTGGATATGGATTATCCTCAGCTCCTAGGTTGATTTCCTTGAGTTCATCCATAGTAGCTCTTTGTTCACCATCTTCGAGTTCTTCAAGTGCAGGCTTGGCTTCTACTTCTTCATCATTTATAAGAAGAATTTCATGGAAATCATCTTCTTCGTCACTATTAGTTTTGATCTCAACTTCTGTTACATTATAGTAAACTTTATTTTGATGAGATTTGTGGATAAATCGAAGACCTTTAGTGAAAACTTATCACTTCTTCGTGATGCTTGAGGACTTCTTTGGCTCCACATCTTATTAGATATTTGAGTTCTATGTTTAGTAGTTTCAATATGAATTCCAAGCTTATGCATCATTCTTTGCAATTTCTGTGGATAGTATATTGGTATTCTTATTGGCACTATCTCATCAAAATTTTTATGTTGAGCAAGTTAATCAAAATTGTGAGGCTGAGACTCTTCAGATTTGTAAAATAGAGTTCATGTTCTACCACTCTCACTCAACGGCGCCACATAAAATGTTATCAATTCTTAAATATTATGGACCTCTAGTGGAGTGATTTCGTTGAAGTACTGCTGAGGGATGGGTATAATTTTGAAGTAGTCCTCTGACACTGCCAAATGAACTATCCTTCTTGATGCGACCATCTAAACTCTATTTCCATAAGTAGATTCAAAATCATAGTCTAAATTGGAATTACTTATTTCATACTTTGTCTATCCTAGAAGTTTATAAGTTCTCTTAGGTTTGACAGAAATATTTTCTTCTTCTTGTGTGTCACTTCCAAAATGAGGAACTGATCTTCTTGATTTAGATGTAGAACCAAGTATTTCGGGGAGAGTCGGTATTACCTTCTTTCTCCCTCTTTGCTTCTGCTCTTTCACCTTGTGAAATTACTTTTTAGTTTCTAAAGTGGATGCTACCGCTTCAAGAGGCTATGTTGGCTTAGGCTCTTTAAGGATAAAATATTTTGCATCTTCATAAATCTTTTCTTCATGGATGGAGAATGGTTGTAGGTTACTAGAAATTCTGAACTATTCTCCATCTTTTAGGTACTTCATACACTAATGCATAGTTGATGGTACCATGTCATACTCATGCAGCTATGGCCAGACCAAAAAAGCTCTAAATGATGTATTGGCATCAATTTCATGAAATTTGGCCTCTGTATATAAATCGCAAAACTTCAGTGGGAGAATAAAAGAATCCAGGGCTTTCTGTCCTTCTCATTGAAACTATAAACCATCAACTTATCTCTCCCAAGATGTTGGATATCAAGTGATAATCCTCTTAATGATTTTAGACTCATAAGATTAATAGAAGAACCTGGATCAATCAGTATTCAATTGATCAAGATGACATCACTCTCTATGGAAACATATAGAGGATGGTTGTTGTCTGCTGTTCCCAACATAAGATCATCTTCAGAGAATGTGATTATCGGGAGATCTTGAGTTTGCAATGATTTAGTTATACATTTTTTGGCAAAGTAAGCTTCATAACTCTCCGGGTCATTGAGAGTCTGTATCAAAGTTTTTTTGGAGATCTTTTGACATTAAAAGAGCCTCGTACACACTCAGTTGTGCAAGGATCTTTCTCATATGTGATAGAATATTATAGTCTATTTTTTTTGCTTAATTTAGGCTTTATTCTAGGATTTTTGGGAATGATATCTTCATTGACTTCAATTTGTTTTCCTTTGTCTTTATTTGCATTCCCTTCTTTGATGAAGGTGGTAAGACTTTACCACTTTTCAATTGAACTTGAGCCACCTTGTTTTGCTCATATTCTTCTGAAGAGATAGTTTCTTCAAATTCACTTCTTATTCTGGAGTAATGACCAAAATGGCTAGACTTACTTTTCAATTTCATATATTTCATACGTGATGATATTGATGAGTCTAACTCTTCTCCATCTAGAAAATATAAATCTTTATTTGAGCTGTTATCTTTTGTTGAATCATTAAATAAAATTCAGATGTTAACTCCACAAGCTCTTCTTACTTTCCTAATAAGAATTTTGATGGGTTAGTTGAGTCTATCTGACTACCCTTGTCATTTTGGAGTAGCTGATGCCGAAGAACATCTGATATCACATAAATGATTCGGCATGTCTCTAATGGACATGATTCGCCATTATCTTCTTCATCTGATTCAATAATATAAAGTTTAGGCATAAAGTATGCAAGCCTAAAGGGTTGCCTTGTCAGCTGGTGATACTCCTTTAAATTGTTAATAATCTTTTGAGTTATAGTCTTCTTCTTGCTCTTCTTTTTCTTAGCCAGCTTCTTTAACTTTTTAAGCCTGCATTTAGTAGACTGCTCCTCGTGCTATGATGAAGTTGTCTTATCAAAATGCCACTGAGAAGCCCAAATACTTGGCTTATGCATCTCTTTTAAGAACAATATAGGTTCGAGTAGTGATTTCCACTTAACACTAGGGACACTCTTTGGCTACTTCAACATTTTCACAGTCTTCTTAGAGACTACTATTTCCCATTCTTCATTCTAAATTAATTTTTCCTTCTTTTTGTCTTTAATGAATGATGCAGAAGAGTATGTAATCATCCTTGTAGACTCTCTTTTTGGGTTGACTAGAATATTATCATATAATGTAAATTCACCTCACCAATACTTCCTTTCTAACTAATCTTTGAAGACATAATAATCATCAATAGGATGACTGATCATCTGATGGCAGAGACAGTAATTTAGATTACTAACTTGAATAGCTTCTCCAGGCCTTTGAATTTTTGGTAATTATAGACCAGCTTTGACAGCTTGCCAAAATAATTTAGTCACACTGTCTCTTCTAAAGGAATATTCTTTATTCATCTTTTCCATAAGAGATGACCGCATTCGCTCATCATCTCTTGTTGCTTGTTTTGGATGCTCTCCACCATTTGAAAAAGTCTGAGGTTTATTATTGCCTCCCAATACCAATTTTGGCTATAAATTAGGATGAACGAGCTTCTATCCCTTATCATTGTACATTGGCTGTTTTCCTTTATGTACTTTATAGATTATTCATTTTTCATCGCTTGAGCTATAAGAAGTAGCATGAGTCATTTCTTCTTGAGTCTGAAGGTTTGTTTCTCTTTGCTTTATCTATATAGACTTCAAACTTAGGGCGATTTAGCTTTTCAAATTTGGCCACCCTATCAAGCATCTCTTGAAATATTATAATTGATGTCATACATAAAAATGGTGCCATTTTATCATCCATAGTGCCCATTAGCAGTTGGATCACATGTTCTTCTTTCAATTGTTGTTCAAATTTCATACTTAGGTTACGCCAATGACTTATGAATTTTATAACTGACTCATATTTCCTCCTTTTTAGCAAGGCATGGTCAATGATTGTTATTTTTTCGGTTGCACTGGAAAACCTCTTCATGAATGTTATCTCTAATTCAGCAAAGGTTTTAACTGAATCATTCAGTAATTCTGCATACCACTCAAAAACAGCTGAGATCAGGCTATTGATGAATTGACAAAAAAGCAATGCATCATTCCCTCTTGTGTTACCATAAGTAGCCTTAAATTAGGCTAGCTGTTTCTTTGGGCTACCAAGCCCACTAAAAGTATTAAATTTCAGCACTGAGTAACCTTTCGGGTATGGCACTTATTCATGTTCAGCTAAGTTAGGGCAACCCTTGATCACCAACTTTTTAACTTGCTCTGAAGCTATAACTGCCTTTATCTTTCCATTAATTATTATTTCTAATTGAGCAGTTGTTACCATTCCTGGTGTGCAACCCACATTTCGAATTATCGGCTGAAGAGCTAGTTGGTTAACTTCATTGCTAGCTTCAGGTGTAGCATGTATTGTAGGAGCTTGAGGTACTAGATCGATGGGTGGTATATAAGTTGTATTATTAGCTACCTGTTGATTAGCAGACAAAACATGTATTACAGTTGATGTGGTATTCTTCTGTAACATATCCATCATGATATTCATTTGTACCATCATGTCATTCATCTTGGTACCAAGCTGTGCAATTTCTTTATCTTTGACTTCCATTTGACGCTGCATTTATCTTTGCTCTCTAGCTAACGCCACAACATCAATAAGTACAGGCTCTTCTTCTTCCTCTATTTTTTGTTGATGTTCCGCTCCCTGCTCATCTTCAGGGGAAGAACTTCATTATCCTTCTCCTTGTGCATTTGTAGGACAATTATTGTCTAGGCTGAATGATGACACTGAATATAAAAGCGTGTGCCAGGCTGATCATATCCTGGTTCAACCATATAAATAGCTTCAACACCCATGATCTCTTTCCCATTTTGATCTTCTTTTTCATCCTATTCAGTAGAGATTTGAGATTAATCTTCTACTTTCTTCTTTGAAGACTCTTCTTCATAAACATTGAATTCAGGTTCAAGCTCCCTGGATTCATGTTGATGATGATGCTGAGCAAAAAGTTCAACTATATCTCTGACCATATATACGACTTCCACTTCCATAGTGTCCTCTTCATTATCTTCTTCTTGCACATGAATTTCTAATCGATGTTTCCAATGGATCTCTGGTTCAATGTGCAGAAAAAATACTTCTTCCATTGAAGGACTGCGATCAAAGTCAACCTTCTCTTATAGGGGTGAATCTGATCGATGGATGGGATCCCCTAGAGGGGTTTCCAGGGTGTCGACCATCATTTCTTTTATTAGTGATATCCCTTCTTTTTGATATCCACTTCTGATAAGTTATTTTTGAGGTGAATTTCTAAATGTGTGCATCAGATGTCACACCTATCTCTTTCTTCTGAATTTCATTATGGAGCCTTGGCCTCCATATTTGCTTACCCTTTCACTGGGACCTTTCAGTAGTGGATTCTTAGACACGTGGTCTAAGTGTCACACTCCAATGCTCACCGCACGAAGCATACTTGGCTCGATGGCTAGTTGCCATAAGAGATGGAAACCTCCTTGATGAGGCTTCAGTATTTCCAATCACTATAGGCCTCTGAAATTTTCTTTTCATTATGCCTCTTTCCTTAGCCACTTTAAGAACTTTATGTATTCTAGAGGACATTGTTTCATGCTGTCTCCTTTGTGGTGGTGGAGCTTTACGTTGTTGAGTCTACAAAGACTGCTTCACCTCGCCAGTAAAGTTATTCCTTTTCACCCATTTTAGATTATCAAAGTTGTTGTGGGTAGGAATACTCACTTTTGACGGTAATATTGTTTGTTCACTAGGTCATTCAAATGGGATCTACTGAGCCCTCAACTCAACATTTCTTCTTCTTCTTTTCCTTCTAGTTAATTTGCTTCCTAATGAGGAAGCTTTGTGATCATGCTTTCTTGGTATGAAAGGTTCAATCAACGAAGCAGTTATACCATGAGGCATCAAAGATACAGTATGCCCAATGATAGTTCTCTTCGTTACAAGGACTTCAGATTGACCCAATCTTTTAAAAACTTAAGTTCTCTATCGGGAGAACTCCTTAACAGTAGTTGGTTGCTGAATTGGTTGGCGAGCATAACGAGTAGGAGCTTTAGTAAACTGAGGCCTTCCAGCATGACCTCGGATGAGTGCACCACAGGTGGGAACTTTAGGAGTTACAGCTATGATAGATAAAAAATTCAAGCTACCAAATTGAATGGTAGATCCAACATCTCTTATGTTGATGACGGCATTAGCTAAGCAGATGTTTGCACCACACCCTAGCTGAACAGTGAAAGGAGTGCTCGGTAGATCCATTCTGCCAAAGTGAAGATGGGGATTAGTAATTAGTAATTATTATTTCACCCCATACTTTCAAAATGCAGAGGTACAACAGAACAAAATAATAGTGTAATAAAAATATACTTTACAATATAATTGATTCGACATAGAGTCTCATACATTAGTAACTTGAATTTATTATGCATTTAAATCACCATTATTTTTCATTTTTAATTTTCAAATATTTTGTTGCTACTATAACATGTATATGACTAACCAAAGATGAAAAGAGAATATTTTTCCCAATGGAGTCGCCAAAAAATCTGTGGGCTCCGAAAAATCACCACCGACCTCTCGCAATTGAAGGAAGAGAGTATGTTTTAAAATGTCTGCATAATTTTCAGAAGGCAGATGGAATAGTAGATAAGACACTACCCAGATATTTCGCCCTTTTTTGAGTGGACTTTTGATTTAGTTCCAGGTTTCCTATAGCACCTATAGTTAATTACATTAATGCTGAGAGAGAACTTTCGATTAAGGCTAGTCGTTATATGGCTAAATGTGTAGCGTATAGTAGCAACATGTGGAGTTTTAGAACTAGGGTTTTAAAATTTATGAAATTCATCATTATTAGTTTAAAGTGGATGGTTGGGGGAATGATGACGTGCCCGATCTAGATCCCATTGTATCGTCATCCTGGGCCGTCACGATCCCTAGTCTACTTAGTCAAAGGAGGTAGTAGAACCAACCTGACAGAAGGATCCTTATCAACAACATATGTGTTAAGTCATCCAAGAAATTCTTGTAGACCTGGGGTGGTGTTTGTTTAAGGAGATAGACTTAAGTCTACCTTAGTTGATTGAGGGCTTTTTACCTTATCAAGTATACCCTATGATCCACAACTCAAAGGGAAAAGCCATTGAGGAGCATACGGACTACAATCGTGGTTGTAATATAATGGAGCCTACTAACCAAACCACCCAATTAGAGTACTCTAGTCATAACTGCATCATCTGTAGAGTCTACTGGTCAAGCCACACAATCAAAGGACACGGGCCTCATCCTTACTAGCGTGAGACTGATTGAGAGTGAACATATTAGAACACTTGATTTTACATTGGATCTTTTGTGAGCTAGAGTTTTCTTAATTTGTCACCTTCAAAAAGTTATTGTGGGAGGTGGATTGAATAGAGTTTTTCTTTAAGTTTTTAATGATTGAATTTCATTTAAGCAATTTTTAGATTGATACTTGATTTAAATTAATTTGATTTGAAATTACAATCATATTTTGATGGAAGTATCCCCTCTGGTTGAAATCGCCATTCAACATAGTCATCATCGGGGTAGTTAATTGATTGAATCAAATATATTTAAAAACTTTAGATCCAGTCAACTCTATTTAGCTCCCAATAGAGGATCATATCTACTATCACATGACAAAATTAGCTTCTCAAATATTTTAAAAAGTTCAAATTCTTATAATAATTCGATTTTTAGGTTTTGTTAACCTAGACTGGTCCTAAGACCAAACTGGGAAGGAAGCCGCACAACATCCTCAAACACTAAATTAAAGCATTCAACGTAGTGTCGGGGCCCATGTAGGTGTTTAAGAATTCAGATAATTTTATTTCTAAATCATAAGATTAATTTTATATTTTTGTTTAATTCCAACTTAGCCTACACAGCCTTTTCATACATTAAAATTTATCCATGTCTGAGCATATGTAGGTGTTTATAGCTTAGATAATTTTATCTAATTATTGAAATCACTAACTTTGAAAATTATAATTAGAATAAAATTTCTTAATTTTTGTATTGAAAGAAACTCTATAATTCATGGAGAATTTGATTTAGCATCGCCTTCTATCTGCTTGTATGAAGAATTCTAGATCCGATGGCGAAGAAGGTGTTGAAAATTGATCTAATATCTTATTAGATCTTTTGGATTAATATTAAATTGCTTTCTTTTATTCCAAGTTGATTAGTCTTTGAATATTCAATAGACTCTCACTTATGACATTTTCAAATTTATCACCAACTATACTCAATTTCTCCTTGATCTAATTTGAGTATTTAATAAGACGAAGAATATGCTTCAAATATTTTCCAAGAATTCTTTGATTATGTTTATTAGCAATCGTTCAATCTCACAAAAAATCTCTTATGAATTATTTGATTTTCTTCGATTTATTTAGGTATATATGAAGAGTATATCTTAATTCCAAGAGGCTCTCTTATGTTTTGATTTGATGTTCAATCAAGATTCATACTTCTTTCGATATCAGTCCTAATTTTCAATTATTCAATTTGTTTTATGATTACTTGTTTGTGAATTTAATACTTTGAGTATTCAATACGAGGCTTTATCACATAAACAAACATCAACTCTAATATCCCTAACTCCACATCAGATTTCATATTTAGTGAATAACTGGACTTCAAATTTATTATAAGTTTCTTATAAGTTTGATATCAGCCTCTCCAAGTTTCAACTAAAGCTTGTTTAGTTTTGTGAAGTTTGAAGAAAAGAAAACCCATTTTACTTCTTTAATTTAAACCACTGTGGATTACAATTAAAATTTGTGAGTTTAGTATCATCCATCAAACCCCATCATCACACTTGATTATTAAATTTAGATAAGGATGGATTCCACATTGTTTCCTCCAATTCCTATAAATAAGGCTAAGAGGGAGGCCTTCCCTTTCATTCTACTTGTTTGAGGAGTTGGAGTGCCTTAGAGTGTGAGAGAGAAGGAAAAATCTAATTCCATTTCGAGTGAGTGTTTTATTTCCTTCAAAGTTTCTTTAAGTATTCCTCGTCTATTTTTTATTATTAATGTTTATCATTGTATTTATTATGTCTCTTTTATTTAATTTTAAGTTTAGATAATTTTCATTTCAATTTACTTAAGTCTAGAATTTAATCCAAAATTCGAGTTTCAAGAATCTTCCTGTCATCCATAGTTGATCAAAATTGCTTTGGCTTAGACGCCTTATGATTGAGGGGGGTGTCGCGACATCACAGCCGTCACACCCACTACACCCTCTTGGGCAATAGCAGGGTCTTGGAACCTGCATTGGTGTCCAAACATAGGGATTAGGATAAAACAAAGTCTAACAAAATTTGATGGACATATGAGCATTATCAGCATTTGCTTACTCAAGACGTCTATGAAGATGCAGCTCACACCACCTCTTCAGAATACACCTATCGGGGTCAAACCTATAAGAGAAGGCACAAGCACATATATACAATATTCCACACACTTCTTTATATTTACAATCAGCAACAATGGTAATTTTGCATATCCACACAATTGATTTGCATTTGAATGATAATAACATCTCATTTGGATCCACTTTTTTACTAGCCTAAGGAAAAAGGATAGAAGAGTAAAGTCAAAGGAAGGGAGATAGAATTGCGGATCTAAAACCAATGCAATTGGGTAATGTGAACAGAACTATAGTTGCTGCCGAGAGGAGACGAAGAGGAAGGAGGATCAGGTAGAGGAAATTTCAGCCAAGGAAGTTTCAGCTAAGGGAGTTTCGACCAGAGATTGATTTCGGCTAAGGGAGTTTTAGCCAATGGTTCAACTAGAAGGAAATGAGGGGAATGGGGGCGATTTTCGACTAAGGATTCGAAGGAGAATCGGCTAGCTGCTACAAGTGGAGAGGAAAGAAAGAACATAAAAGAGATCCCCGCGTGAATTAGTTTTTTAAGAAACGGGTGAGGGAAGGAGAAAGCCAAGTGCCGAGCCAACGTGGAAGGGAAAGGAGATAGGATATCAAACAGGGAAGAATGGAAGAAGAGGGAAGAGTGAAAGAAGAGGGAGGCTTACGTTTTGCTTGCATGTGGCTTGGACGAGAGGAAAAATAATGAAAAATTGATAGTGTCATTATTCTTTAAAGAGGAAGAAGGAGGGGGAACGGTTGACGAATCATGGGGTGTGGTTGAGCCATTCAAATAGAAGAGCGGGAGGAGATCGTGCTTGGAGTGTGCGGTTGAAGGGAGAAATCTAATGTGAAGAGCTTCCATTTCGCGTGGAGCATGCGTGAAGAGAGAAAGGAGAGACGGGTCGGGTCGGACGAGGGGTTAGGCCGGTTGAAGGGTTGGAGGGATTTAGGGAATAAATGGGTTTAATTGATTTTTTAGGCACTTGATCACTCTTTAATGAATTTTACGTCAACAAAATCACATAGTTAACATATATATATTATATATATTCTATATGAACAAAGACGGCGTTTCATTTATCTGGCACCATTCATTCAAAGCCGCAGGTCAAATCGCTAATTTCAACTCAAAATCATGGTCGCCGCTCATCGCTTGACATTTATGTAGACTCATTTGAATCAATCACAGATAGTCTTATTTGATAGATTTCAATATTTAACGAAAATCAAATAATGATAGAGGCCGTTGAATATCGCCGAGCCTCCCAACTATACGCTGCACATTCATAAATTGCTCACTGACGCTTGATCTTCATGCAATATTTATATTTTGACCAATTTTGATGTTCTAAATGCGATGGTAAGTTTTGCCGATCGGGTCATTTGCATCATCGCATTCTCCCCGACGGCATGCGCACATTTCGATACTGACATCGATTGATTGATCATTATGCATATATATTACGTCCAATTTCGATGTTCTAAATGCGACAAGTGCTCATCGATCGTTCATTTGGCATCGCCGTAGCTTTTCAACTCGATATATGCCGATATCGATAGACGCGATCGATTGATCGTTAGATTGTTCAATATTTATATTCCAATCAATTTCGATGTTCTGAATGCAATGGTGAAGTCCGTTGGTCAATTGAAGGTTATTTCAATTGATTTTGGAGATGTTTGGCGATTTCAGACATCGTTACATCAAAAGTCAATTTGGATTTTGAGCTCGATATGTATCATGAAGGTCAATAATATATATATATATATATATAATGTATTTACTTAACTTATTTAGTATTAATCTAGCTTACTCAATTTATTTAATTTACAATGACAATAACTACTCACTTGTTTTAACTTTATCTTCTTTATTTTCTTGTCTCTTTTTTTGTTTGCAAAATTCACCGCCCTATGGTGTCTAGATTCATGTGCCACCATATTGTTCGCATATATAATTGCATGTTTCTTATTCGTGCATCGATTTATGCCAAATGAATGTCTATTTTAGTGATTTTCAACATTCTGACATGTTGGAGTAATCTATTTCATAAATAGACATCTTTAAATGACTTTGACGATGGTCAAAATAATTTTGCTTAATTTACTTAATATTTATCTATAATTTATCTATAATTTATCGATTTGATTGCCTTGAATTTAACCAAGTTTAGGAATCCTCAACTTATCAATTTCAATACGTTAAAACCTATCAACAATTCTCATCAAATAGAATAATAAATTCACATGCAAGTCAGGCTTCTTAAATTAGACTTTTATATGTAACTTTATTTGACTACACTTACTGGCTTTAGCTTTAACCACTTCAACTCACATCACACAACAAGATATACATATGTTAACATCAACAAAACTATTCTTATTTGATAAGGTTCGACGTTTCATCAATATCAATGCAATTCATTTCGTAAAAAGAGATTATTTGGATGTCATTAAGGCATTCTAAGTCGGATATGCATGAAAGCCTGCATACGGCTCAGCTTCTTTATCGATTAACCACCACATAGTGCAAATCATATATTTTAATCAATTGATAACAACCAGAGTATTACGGCTTAGATCTTCATTGCATTTTGTCCATTATCCATCAAATTCGTCATATTTGTACTTGTTCGACTTCTTTAAAAAATCTTCGATAATAATTTTATTAATTAATAATGTATATGCATAATTTTATTATTATTACATATAATATATATATATATATATATATATATATATTATATATATATTATAATTGCTATGTTCTTCTAAAATAGAACAGTAATGTTTCATGCATGTAGCTCTACGAAATAATATATATTTTGACTTTTGTTATTATTTTATTGTTTATTTTTATCTCTAAAAATTAACTAAAACAATATCCTATGAATGTACATAGGCTTAACAATTAAGTAATTAAATTTCTGATATTTCTAATTAAAATTTTTTTAATGCATCAAAACTTGTACTTTACAATACAATCAAAGTCCAGTCAAAATCAAATTTAAATTCTCTCAATTCTTATTAATTGGCTTCAGACTCAAATTCTTCATAGAAAGTTAAAGAGATATGTATAGCCAGTCATCTTCACCAAGGATTATTTTCTCAGCGGAAAATCCAGGACGAGGATGGCTTGTGGAATCTTAAACTTTGACTTGACTCACTAAAGAAATAAGTTTTCCATATTCTAAACCATATATTAATTGTTGAAGTCTTTCATGTTCAAATGAACTAGAAGGAAAGACATTTTTAAGGACAAAAAAAAACAACTCTATCAAAGCATTTTTACTTAGTTATATTGAATTATTAATACGCCCAATTCATTATTTTTTTTATTCTCCTATAAAATATTTATTTTTACAAAAAGAAACAAAATCAACAACACTTACTGTTCTAGCCTGCCACATGATCTAATATCATTCTCTTTCAATTCTACATTAACCAACTTGAGAACTTCAGAATAATATTTTCCTCAGCAAATGGAGTTCTTTGACAACATCAGCCATCCCCATTCTCTGTCCTGGTGATTCACTCGAGCAAGTGAGTCCGATCTGAAATAAAGAAACTATGCACTCCTTCATGTGGGCACCAACATTTTTGCCGCTTACCTCATCGTCTATTTCTTGCAAGATTTGAGGATCTAAAATGGTAGTAGCCATTTCTGAAAATGCTTTCTCTACATATTTGTGTGGGTTTAAACCCTGTAAAAATGAATCATCAGTGGGTCTTTTGCCTGTTAGAATCTCTAGCAGAAGAACTCCATAATTGTAGACATCTCCTTGCAAGGAGATTGGACTTCCCATTCCATATTCTGCAAATGTTGAGAAACTTTTTTATCAGTTCATTGCACTAAATCAATGTATTTTGTCAATTTTCAAAAGAGAAGCTTTAGGAGATAGAGATTTTTTTTAATATTATTATTATTATTACCAGGTGCGATGTATCCAATTGATCCTTGAAGCCTCATCAAACTTGTTGAGTTAAAGGAAGAATCAGCAGAAAATGATGAATACATAATCCTCGCCAAGCCAAAGTCGCCAACGGTGGCTGTCATATTGTTGTCTAGAAGAATATTGCTTGGCTTTAGAAAACAATGAACAATAGGAGGTGAACAATTATTATGAAGATAATCCAATGCTGAAGCTACATCAATGGCTATGTTCAACCTCTGATACAAACTCAACCTTTTAGACATAAGAGACTTGCCCTCTGCATCACGGTGCAACCATTTCCCTAAGCTCCCATTAGGCATGTATGCCAAGACAAGTGCCTTGAATTCATTACCTTTGGAATCCAAACTAGAGCATAAAGTCACAATCTTTAGAAGATTTCTATGATGAACGTTTCTGAAGACTTGGCATTCAGTGATAAAGCTTTTCGTGGCTCCTCTTTGTTGAAGATTAAGCACCTTAACAGCAACATCATATTCTCCCCAAAGCATCATTGCTTTGTAGACACAACCAAAACTGCCGCTTCCAATTAATTTTGCATCTAAAAATCCATTGGTTGCATTGAAGATTTCAGCATATGTAACTGTTGAATCAATAGGATTTGCTCTAGGTGATGTGGTAAACTTCTTCTTTGATCCATAAATAATGCAAAATGCACACAAGGAAAAAACCATAGCAACTATAATGGAAATTGGGAGGATGATTTTGAGTTTGTTTGAACTCTTGCCTTCTTCTGAGCATGATTTTAGATGCAATATTAGATTACTGCCACAAAGCTTTGTATTGCCAGCTACAGATATGACAATTGCATTGGAGAAAATACCATTCTTTGGAACTTCACCCTCAAAATTATTGAATGATAAGTTGAGATAATTCAAGTGACTGAACTTATCAAAGAATTCTGGAATTTGTCAAGATAAGACATTGTGAGAAAGATCAAGCTTTATTATGGCAATTAAATTGCTGAATGTTTTGGGAATGCTCCCTTGGAAGAAGTTCATCTCCATTTTTAAGTACTGCAATGTTGAGCAATAGCCAAGAGTTTCTGGAATGTCTCCTGACAACTGGTTGTATGATACATTCAAGGCCATAAGGTTCTGCAAGCTGCTAACTTCTAATGGCAAAGGTGCAGTTAAAGAATTATGTGAGAGATCCAAGAATTTTGTGAGAGAGGACAGGCTGACAACTTCCTTTGGAATGCTATCATCTAATGCATTATGAGAAAGGTTCAAGTCCTGTAAGTATCTCCAATTCATTCCTAAGGTTGGTGGTATTCTACCACTCAATTGATTATCTTGCAAACTCAGATCAATCATGAGATCTAACTTGCCAATAGAGAGTGGAATTTGTCCGTTCAGCTTGTTTCCAGACAAATCAAGTTGGACCAACTTCAAAAGATTACCTATAGTGGATGAAATGCTTCCTATGAATAGGTTTTGATTCATGAAAAGAACAGTTAGGCCTACAAGATTGCCTATCTCAGCAGGAATCACCCTAGATATTTGGTTGGATCCGAACGATATATATTCAAGTTTCATGGAGATGTTATCAATTGAAACTGGTAGTTCTCCTTGTAACTTATTCATCTGAAGAATTAGTGTGTTCAAAAGAGTGCAATTTGTGAGAGAAGAGAGAAAGTTCATGTCACTTGATTGCAATTGATTCCCCCCAACATCAATCTGAGTCATATCCGGAAGACTTCTAAAACAGGAAATTTTTCTTGAATAATAGCTACGAGACTCTTGCTTGTACCTAGCAAAGGAGGGATTCTTCCTTCAAGATTGTTGCTTGAAAGATCGAGATCGAGAAGATTAGTACCTACTGAACCCGAGATGCCTCTTATGAGAAGGTTTATAGAGAGATCAAGATATTTTAGCGCTGAATTGTTCATCAAAAACTACGGAATAGCTCCTGATAGACGATTTGCAGAAAGATTCACATAAATTAGAGAACTAGCATTATCAAGGAATGGAGGGATGACACCACTAAGATTGTTATCATCAAGAGTCAAGTAAGCGAGCATTGAAAGCGAGCCCAGACCCAAAGGAATTCCACCTTCCAAAGAATTCTTTGTGAGGTTGAGGTCTTCTAATCGCGATAACTGCCCAAGCTCTTGTGGTATGTCGCCATGAAAGTGATTATATGGTAGGTGGAGCTTTCTCAGAAAGGTGATGTTGGAGATGAAGGGAGATAAAGGGCCTTCAAGTTGAAGTGATCGAAGCTCCAAAGCTATTCCGCCTTGGAGGTATTGGTCCACAACTGACCCCTTTCCCTTTCCATCTGCAGGGATCGGGAGAAGCATTTCTCCGGGAACTCAAGGCTCCATGTGGATCAGAGATGACAGATTTGAAGGCAAGAAGAGCAAGCTGGTCAGTTCTCGTGCTTCCTGAGGGAGAAAGAGTTGCAGCTTTTGCTGTATGGAGTGAGAGCAAAACGACTATGATTCCCAAAAAAAAAAATTGGATTTTGGAGAATTAAAAGACCCATTTTTATTTAGTGTTATAAACTGAGATCGAATTTACGCTTTATATAGATGGCAGGATGATATATATATATATATATATATCTATATATATATATATATATATATATGGAGAGAGATTTGTAATTCGATTAAGCTTGAAAAACTTATAATTCGATTCATTTATTTTCATGAATAATATCATTTAAATCTCTTAAATAAGCTCATTTAAAATTTAATTTTTTGAGGCTTAATAAGATTTAACTAATGCACCTTGTGTATATTTCTTAACAAGTTGTTGGCAGGCAAGCTTGATTGAGACTAGAATAATGCTTGGTTATTTCATTAAACAAATTGCATGTTATTAAGCCTAATAATCCTAATTTGAACTGAGCTCGTAAATGAACTCGAGCCAAGCTCCAACAATTTTTTATTTTTTTTAAATGAGCACAAGCTTCAACACCATCTTAAAAGCTCGAATGGAGCTTGATCTTGATAATGGTAGAGTAGCTTGAACTCCAGCATGCACATGCTTAGCTTAGCTTAATTCGTTTGCATTCATAGGTTAGTAACAACAAATCAAACAATCACAATATTATCATGTGTTTATTATACATGCAATAAAACAACAAATAATTTCATAATTAATGATCATTTTACGTTGCATTGTATAATTACATGAATTTAAAATACTTGCAATCAAATATGCCCTAAGAATTTTTGGCACGCATCAATTATTAATGCCATTTAAGCTATGCATAACTGGACCTCTGACATATTAAAATATTCAAATATTAAACTTACAAAGTGAATATAGCTTTGTCGTTCTGCATTGGTGTTGGGTTATAACATCATAGTGCTATTCTTTCTATATTCTGTGTAATCCTACAAATCCTAATGACGTGGCATTGGCTTCCTAATACTGAGGTACTACCTTCTCCATCTCTGAAGCCAGATTCACAATATTACGGTATCGAGAAGCTATATATATATATATATATATATATATATATATATATATATATATATAATTTTAAGCAGGGAGTGCACAACCGCCATGCAACCCACCAATAGGCTTGATTGATGAAATTAAAGGTTGAGATAACACTATATTCTCGATTAATCGATCGATATAATCATGCTCTACATAATAATATGCAAAAATTATTTTAAGAAAGTATTATCAAAATTGTAAGCTGGTTTCAATAATTTACTTTATGCAAAATATTAAACTAAATATATTAAAATAACATTTTTAGCCTATTTAATTTATTTTTATCATCATTTCCAACTTGAATTAAATTATTAACCTGATTATCTTAAAAATGTCAGAGTTATTCAGTGTAAACTTTAAGCAATCAACTCTTAGAAATCAACTCATTCACTTTTAGAGTTTATAGGAGTTAGATTTTTAATATTTTAAATTTAAGAAGAGTACCAAAACTTTCAATATAAAAGCTTCCTTCATCATTATTCACATTAGCCATTTCCAATTTGTCCAGTGTTGACCAAGCTAGTACCATTTTCATGAGGATTGAGTAAAATGTGTAAATTAAAATTGATTTAATTACTAATCTTTCTAAACTTAATTTTATCCAACCTATTTAAATAGTTGAAATTAAACCTAGACTTAATTTGTAAAAAAAATAAATTAAATTTTAAAAATTTTGCAGATTAGGCTGGTGTTATTCTTTTAATTTTTAAAATAGTACCAAGAATTTATGTAACTCTAATTGATATCTTATTTGTCAAAGTTAACATTAAATTTTTTTTTAAACTTTGCAATGTTAGTGTTGACCTTCATATGTGAACCATAAGTCAAAGTCAAGTCTACAAATCGAATTCGACGGACTTCGTAAGTGATAGTGTGCAAATTGAGGCTCAAAATACACTGGACGTCACCATAAATGGTTGAAATGATCTCTGATTGATGAACGGACTTTTGATGTCGCGTTCAGAATATCAAAATTGATCGAAATATAAATATTGCAAAACTAGATGTCGATTAAGCACTATCGATATGTCGGCGAGCATATCGAATTGGAAGGCAACATTGTCCGAACGACCTCAATTTATAAAATTGATTGCATCGTTAGCTTTGAAACAGCAAAAATTATCAACTGAGACTGTTTGCGCTCAATTTGGATAAGTCTATGCAAGAAGTGACAGCGTGTAAATCGAGGCTGAAATGCACAAGACGTCACCAAAATTAACTCAAAGGACCTCTGATCGGCAAACGGACTTCGACATCGTGTTCATAACATCAAAACTGGTCAGAATATAAATATTACATGACTTGATGATCAATCGAGCAAGCGCTCGAGTCATCAACATGTCTGCACCCATATCAAAGTCAGGAGGTACTGACGTAAGCCAAATGATCTTCGTTTGTGAAATTGATTGCGTCATTAGCTTCGAAATGTCGAAATCTATCAAATAAGACTATTCGCACTCAATTCAGACAAACTTGCACGAATGTCAAGCAGTCGAAAGTGGTGACGCGCATTTTGAGATGAAATGGACCCAATTTGACGACTTAAACCAGCGACCTCGATGGTAAGCGGTGTGCCATTGCGTTCAAAACATCAGAATTACATTAAATTAATATATATATATATATATATATATATATATATATATATATATATATATATATATATATATATATATATTGACTATGTGAGTTTACCGGCGCGAAATTTACATTAAAATTGTTTAATAAATTTAAAATTTATTTAAAATTCCTATATTATCCTCCTTCATGTGTAACCGTTCGCTCCACTCTCTTCCCTTAACTGCACAAAAAAAATTGCTCACGGCTCTCCTTCAACTGTAGAAAAAAAAAACGATCCCATTTTTCTCCTCCCCATTTCCACGCTCTGCACAGGTGATCCTATCTTCCCTCTCAATGTCCACTATTCACAGACGTCCCCGCCCATCCCCCTGCAATCCCGCTCCATGCCTCCGCCCATCCCACACCCGCCGCCTCTTCGGCATGACGCCACGACCCATTCTATTCTGGTTTCCACTCCGCCAGCCTCAGAAACTCAGATTCTGGGCGCTTTAGCCGGGCCGCTCATCCCACGTCTTACCAGAGAACCCACTCCGCTGCCGCTCATTGCTCGAACTCACATCCTGAAGCCATTGCCATCTCTGCCAAGCCCGGCTGATCCATTCCACTGTGCTTCCAGATGACCTAAATCATATCCTGGCCTGCCTCAGAAATCAGAACCCGCTTCCAGAAACCGCTGAACCAGAATCATGACCACTGCTCGCTTTCCGCCCATCGATCACGCTCTCAGCCATCCATCCTCTTTCCTGTTTCCACGACTCACAGATCCAGAATCACATCCCACCTCCGCCATAAACCCAGAACTCATCCCCATTTTTCTTCCCATCCAGAACCCATTTTCACTTCACCGCAAACCAAGGAAAAACATCGAAGTTAATTTTTTGTTTCGCATCGACTCCTCGCTTTAGCCAATTTTCTCTCTTCATCGAAGAACATCAACAAGAGGAATTCTTACGATGATCACACTCTCGCTTAGCCTTCCAATTTTTTTATTTCACAACTGGAAGAACATCGAAGCGAATTCTTCTTTCGGTTGACACTCGCTTTAGCTTCCACAATTCCAGAATCGGGAAAGAACATCGTCAAGAAGCAAATTCTTCTTTCGGTTCCAGCGTCACACTCCTCGCTTTAGCCTTCTAATTTTACAAAGCCAAAGAACACCATCAAGAGGGGTTCTCCTCTTGGTTTTCATCATACCAACATTGTTCCTTACCAACATCAGGAAAAAATGAGAACATGTGGGATGTGTGGATATATATATATATATATATATATATATATATATATATATATATATATATATATATATATATATATATATATCTGTTTCAGGTTTGAAGCCAGTTTGCTCGAAGAGGACGTGAGATGAAAAATTGGTGTGTGTCGCAAAGACACCGCGCTATGCTAAGAGGCGTCGAGTAATAACATACATTAGATGTCACTCCCCCTAGATGAAATGCTGCCGAAATTTAATCTAATTTCTAGACTTTGAAATAAGGGAGAATGAATATATATTGCATTTGTCTTCTTTTAGGTTTGAAGGCCTCGTCGTACTCAAGATGGCACGACGAGATGAAAAATTGGCTGTAGTGTCGCAAGACACCGCTCGCTACGCTCAAGAGGGAGTACCGAGTAAGCCAAAACATCCCTCGATGCAGCCCCTACACGGGGATGATGCCGGAAGACTGCCGAAATTTAAACTAAAATTCAAGACTTAAATAAATTCAAATGAAAATTATCTAAACATAAGTCGAACAAAATAATATATGATAAATATGAAGATAAATGTTAAATCAAAGAGAAATATGGGGAGAACACTCAATGAAAATTTTGGAAAAAAATAGAACACTCATTCAAAATACAAGTAAAATTTGGGGAGGCTAATATTAAATTCACAAACTCTAATAGCGATTCTTTATGGCTTAAATTGAAGTAATGAGTGACTTCTCTTTTCTTATAAATTTCTCAAAACTAAACAAGCTCTAATTAGAATTTGGGGAGACTAATACTAAACTCATAACAAATTTGCAATAAACTTAAAGTCTAAAGACGAATCCAAATTGGTTTTAGTAACTCTTATATGAATATTGTGGTGATTACTATGCTAGCTAATAAGCATGAGTAGGGCTGAAAACAATAAACACTGAAATCATAATAATTTATCAAAAGTGATGTAAATTGAACATAATCAAGTTAGAAGAATTATGAAAACTCAATAAATAAACTATGTGTAAGTAATGTTTTAAACTACAATCTAAATCAAAATGTCTTCTTCGTCATCGAATCTGCAACTCTTTGTATAAGCAGACATAAGACGATATTAAATCAAAATCTACAAAAATCATAGGACTTCATTCGATCAAAAATTAAAGAATTTTATTCTAATTATGATTTTTAAAATCAATGATTTTGTTAATTAGATGAAATTATCTAACACTATAAATTCCTTCATGTGCTCGGATATAGAGATTTCAAGTGCAAATTTTAATGTCTGAAAAGACCGTGCGGACTAAATTTGAATAAAAAATAAAAATACAAAATCAATCTCATAATTCAAACATAAAATTACCTAAAATTACTATACACCCGCATGGGCCCCGACATTATGCTGAATATTTAAGTTCAAGTGTCTGATGATGATACGTGGGTTGCTTTCCGGTTTAGTCTTAGGACTGGGTCGGGGTTAACAAAACCTAAAAATCCATAATAATAATTTCAAATCAGTGAAATATCTCAATTACGTCGGTGATAGTAGATCTAATCCTCGTTAGACTAAGCGAGTTGATAGGATCTAAAGCTCTTAAATATATTCAAATTATTCTATTTTTAAATCAAATTAACTCAAATTAAATATCAGTCTAAACTATTTAAATGAAATTCTATCATTAAAAGCTTGAATTAAACTCAATCTATCCACCTTCCACAATAGTTTATCGGGGGTGATAAATTAAGAAAACTCTAGCTCACAAAGGAGCCAATGTCTAATTAAGTATTATACCATGTTCACTCTCAATCAATATTTTGCCAGTAAGGACGTGGCCCGTATCCTCTGACTGTGTGGCTTGGCCACTAGGCTCCATAGATGAAGCAGTTATGACCAGAGTTTTATGATCGGTGGTTTGGCCAGTCCGACTCCATTATATTACGATCACGGCCGTAGCCTGTATGCTCCCCAATGGCTCTGCCCTTTGAGTTGTGAATCATAGGGTATACTTGATAGGGCAAACAACACTCTGTCAGCTAAGATAAACTTAAGATTATCTTCTTTGACAAACATCACCCCAGGTCTACAAGAATTTCTTAGACGATGTAACCCATGTATTGCTGATAAGGATCCTTTTGTCAGGTTGGTGACTACCTCATACTAAGTAGGCCCAGAGACCCGACTACTTGGGATGGCGGAACCATGAGATCTAGATCGGCGACATCATTCCCCAACCATCCCAGTTTATGCTAAAATGATGAATTTCATAATCTAAATTTTGAAACTCCTATCTCGCTTATACGCTACGTTAAGCGATCTAACAATAGCCTTGTAGTTCTCTCTCACTTAAGAGTACTATAAGAATGCCTTTATGGAAACCAGCAGGATCTAAAGTCCTCACAAATGGTGAAATCTGCGGGTAGTGTCTTATCTACTATTACATATGTCTTTAAAATTACACAAATCAATACTCTCTTGATTTATAATTGTCTAATTTTACTCATCAATCTAAATGTTATATCATCTATTCTAGATCAATATTATCAAACCATTTTCTTTAACTAGCTAATATTTCTAGTCAATATATATATATATATATATATATATATATATATATATATATATATATATATATATATATATATATATATATATATATATATATATATATAATTTTCATCTTTAAGTTTTGACTAAAATTCTTATGGCAACAAAACAGACTAATATTTCATTAATAAACCAAAAAATTACAATGTGTAAATCCTTCAAGAAAGAGGCTAAAAAAACAGATAATACATCCCACAAAAACAAGATAGCTCAACACAAACAAGTCATCAAAAACAATTAGATGTTATTGGGATTGGTTACAACCAAAAATAAAAACTATAGACGGTGAGGATTGAGAGCATTTAATTTTCGATTAAATTAAATTACTACTTTGATTATTATAAAAATTTAGTCATCCTTCAATGCAAAGTTCATGCTATATGATAAACAACTCCTTCCTTTTAACTCATTTAATTTTAACAATATATGATACAATTAGATGCTGAAAAGAAAGTTCACATGAGCGCATACAGACTTCTCAAGTCTAAATTCCAATAGTAGTGCCAAATGAGAGATCCATAATATTTTCGCCCAATTTTTTTCCTCCATAAATGCGGAATAGAAAAAGACTTGACTCCAGCCTGTGGAAAAGATGTCTGAAAGTGATGTTGATGTATATTCGAAAAAATCTCAATCCAAAATAGATCTTTATATTCTCAAAAATGCTTATTTATTTTTCATATGTATAGCAAATGCATGATAGAGGAAGACTTCACTTAATTAGCTTCGTCGAAAGGATTCTTAAAACAAATAATTCTCTCCTCGTCATCAGTAATTTTAGTTCATAACGAAGCTGAATTTTATACTACATATAAAATCTTGATCTAAATCGAATCCTTTAATTCTCCATAATGAAATTTTGTTACAAGAAATAGTTGTAGTAATTTTTCCTCCTTCCACATCATAGAAAAGCTTGTCGATCTATTCATATATAAAAGCTCATGAATAATATTGCTCAAAACTAATCAACAAGTTCATTAAGGAGCTTGATTACAGCTCGATTAAGGCTACATTGTGAACAATATTATTTAATTTTTTATTTTTTAGCCTTAATAAGCTTTAATTTATACAGCTATTGTATATTTTTCAACAAACTGCTTGTGTACAAACTTAATTAAAGCTGGTTTATATCATTAAACAAGTTGTTCGTTAACAAGTTTGATATTCCAAATTTGAACTGAGCTTGTAAAATATTCAGCGAGCTTTGTGATTGTTTTAAATGAGATTAAGCTTGAACTCCATTCTAAAAGCTCAATTTGAGCTCAGTCGAGCTCGAGCTTGATAATATTAAACAAGCTTGAACTCGAGCAAGCACAAGCTCGGCTCAGCTTAGTTGGCTTGTAGTCCTAGACGAAAACCTCCAAGACTTGTGCTGGAAATAAAATAATTTAAATTTCTTATATATATATATATATATATATCGAAAGAAAATTGAGGGATTTTATTTATTTTCACAACGTTCGAGTTATAAAAATTAGCTAATTAACTATTATTGTTTGAACTAAAGTTTAAATCTGATCTGAGACAAATTAATTCACATAGTTTACTACACATGTATGCGAGTGATTCTAAAGAAATGAACTTTCATAGTTGAAGGGTTTTGAGAAGAATTACTTCTTTTTTTTTCCCTTTAAAATTCCAGTAGATATTTTACTCACTAATTGCTAAAAAAATTATCTTGATAAAAATAACATAAAAAGAATATATATATATATATATATATATATATATATATATATATATATATATATATATATATATATATATATATATATATATATATATATATATATATATATATATATATATATATATATATATATATATATATATATATATATAGATATGGTTTATTAACAACACACATAACTCTCATAGAGAATAGAATCATGGAATGATAGTTCATAGAGAGGTTCAATAATGAAGATAAACATATTTATTTTCTGTAACTTGATTTGCCATATGAGTTGTCTTTTCTTTTCTTTTTTATAATTGAATGAGATATTAAATTTTATATTTGAATTGATATCTAATTTAAGTCAATTTGATATGAAATTATGAATATATTTTGATGGAAGTATTAGTCCGGTTGAAATTTCTATTTAATGCAGTCATCATTGGGTATATAAGCCTACTCGATCATTTAGTTTGTTATTTTAGGTTATGTCGACTCTATTAATTTAATAATATAATATCAGATCTTGATTTGTATTTTGAGAATTTTAAATTTGAGATAATTGAATATAAATATCTTAAATATTTTGATAAAGATGGCCGTCAGGTTGATATCAATCGGCATTATCATTAGGATAGCATTGTCAACTCTGCCGTTCTTGCTTGAGGATCGTCATGGTTAAAACCTATGATTACATTTATCATCTTAAAATAGAGAGTCCATAATTTTAAATATAAAATTTCTCTATTAAAATCATTGATGATCATATGCAAATGTATAAATCAAATACTCTCTTTGTAATTAAGCATTTGATTTGCAACCAATCTTGTTGACCTCTACACATGATCCATGAGTTGGATTGAATTTATGAAAAAAATTCGACGGGATTCAGACGCAATATTGCGCAAATCAAAGCTGAATCACACTGGACGTCATTGAAACTAGTCGAAATAATCTCCGATCGGTGAACGGACTTCATCATTGCGTTCAGAATATCAAAATTGACTGAAATATACATATTGTACAATCCAACGGTCTACTAACCAAGAGGTCCGTCGTCGCCTCAGCATGCTCGAGTCGAGATTGTGGCGATGCGACGACCTCCGTCATTAATTGATCATCTTGTTAAACAACAAAACCTACAAAATGAGACTATCCGTGATCGATTCGGACAAGTCTACCGAGCGTTTGGCCGGAAGCTTGGCGCAATTTTGAATTAAAGTGACTCGTACATTGAACCAAATCCGATCGACGAACAGACTTCGTCATCACGTCCAGAATAATGAAATAACCTAAAATTGACATCTATATAAGATTGTTGCGTAAAATAAAATCATATTTATATGAGCATATAATATATATATATATATATATATATATATATATATATATATATATATATGAATTCATATTAATCGTATTATTTAAATTAAATCATGAATATGATTAAATCAATTCAAATTAAAAAATCATGAATGTAATTACTAAATTCAATGTTATATTTATATACGAAAATAAGATTAATGTAACTTTAAATGATCAAGTATTATTAAGAGGGGAGGAGAGTTTAATTATATGATTAGATCAATACATATATATATATATATATATATATATATATTCATATTAATCGTATTATTTAAATTAAATCATGAATATGATTAAATCAATTCAAATTAAAAAATCATGAATGTAATTACTAAATTCAATGTTATATTTATATACGAAAATAAGATTAATGTAACTTTAAATGATATATTATTATATATATATTAGATATACATATATATATATATATATATATATATATATATGATTAGTTTATAAAGGTTTTCATGATCTGAATTTTCTGCTTTCTCTAAGTATCTTAACTTATTATATTATTATTTATTCTATTTCTGTTTATCCTCACCACCCAAGTCACCCATGATAACCAATAGAAGCTCAGGTCAACCTCATGCCCATGTCTCTTCACATGAGCCCTCCAAAAAACATAAGTAAATAACCATATCTCTTTTGAGAAAATATTACGTCAGGAGTCCGCACGTAGCTTTTGCGGACTCAATCTTTCGTCGTGTCCTTTTTTTTTATTTTTTGGCGCTTACGGCGTTGTGGATGGATGATCTGTAAATGGGCGGCACATTCGCGGCTTCGCTTCCCCTGCGACCGACGTCTCGTTCAAACAATGGGAGAAGAAAAAAGAGATGGGCGTCGTTCGACATTCCTCGTCACAGAACAGTTTAGGGATTTCATTCGATGAAGGAATTTTCTCGGCTCGCTCTCGATCGAGCGTCCGACCTTCCTGATGATTTAGCAAATCTTTAATTAAAATTGAGATATTGGCTACATGAGGTATTTGTGCATTTAACTTTAATGAATTTAGTTTTTTCTCTGTTCTTCTCACCATCCAGTAGGTGAACATTTTGGAACATTTGATTCCTTTAAATGAACGGGATGTGTTGTAGTAGTTTTTGGAGATATTTTGCATGTATATTCTCTGTACTGTCATGATGGTACACGCCGTTAGTTTCAAATTTTTGAACTATTTAGCCTTGTGAAATGTTTAGTATATCACATGGTAGGATGTTTGGTGTTGTTTCATGATGAATTTTGTGGCCTGTTTAGGAATAGTATGTTCAGTCGATGGCATTAGAATTTATTTGTAGGTTGATTTATGGTTGTTTGCTTCAGTTTTGCATGTGTACTCTTTGTACTCTTAGGAGAGTACAACCCATTTTGGCATTTTTTTTAAATACTTTTGTCCCTGTTTGGAAACAATATGCTCAGTACATGGCTTTAGAAGCAGATTGAAGGCTGATTGCTTGGTTTTTAGGGAATTTTTGTATTTGTACTCTCTATATTCTCATGACAGTACAGATGATTTTAGCCATTTTTTTCAGTTTCTTTGGCCTGTTTGGAGGAAATATGTTCATTACAATCTCTTATGAATAATTTGGATGCTATTTGGTTGGTTATTTAGCATTATTTTACATCTGTACTCTCTATACTCTCTTGAGAGTATAGATAATTTTGGCCATTTTTTCTAGTTTCCTTGGCTTGGTTGTTGAGATTATGTTCATTATATTCCATTGGAAGCAATTTGGAGGCTGTTTGGATGGTTTTTAGGAGATTTTTATATCTGTACTCTCTATACTCTCTCTACTCTCATGAGAGTACAGAGCAATTTGGTAATATTTTTCCACTTTCTTTGGCCTGTTTGGAGGAAATATGTTCATTACAATCCATTAGGAATAATTTGGAGGTTGTTTGGGGAGCAATTTGGAGGCTGTTTGGATGGTTTCTGGAAAATTTTTGCATCTGTACTCTCTATACTCTCTGTACTCTCTGTACACTCATGAGAGTACAGAGCATTTTATTAATATTTTTCCACTTTCTTTGGCCTATTTGGAGGAAATATGTTCATTACAATCAATTAGGAATAATTTGGAGGCTGTTTGGTTGATTTTTTAATGTTATTTTGCATCTGTCCTATCTATATTCTCTTGAGAGTACAGATGATTTTGGTCATTTTTTCAAGTTTCTTTGGCCTAGTTGTTGAGATTATGTTCATTACATTCCATTAGAAGCAATTTGGAGGTTGTTTGAATAGTTTTTGGGAGATTTTTGCATCTGTACTCTCTGTACTCTCTCTACTCTCATGAGAGTACAGAACATTTTGGTAATATTTTTCCACTTTCTTTGGCCTCTTTGGAGGAAATATATTCATTACAATCCATTAGGAATAATTTGGAGGCTGTTTGGTTGGTTTTTTTAGTTATTTTACATCATGCGTTATACTCTCTTAAGAGTCTGAGATGATTTCTAATATTTTCAGTTTCTTTGGCTATTTGGAGAAATATATTCATTTAATAGGAATAATTTGGAGGCTGTTTGGTTAGTTTTTTAGTATTTTTTGTATTTGTACTCTCTATACTCTCTCGAGAGTACATATGATTTTGGCCATTTTTTCTAATTTCTTTGGCTTGGTTGTTGAGATTATGTTCATTACATTCCATTGGAAGCAATTTGAAGGCTGTTTGGATGGTTTTTAGGAGATTTTTGCATCTGTACTCTCTGTGCTCTCTCTACTCTCATGAAAGTACAGAGAATTTTGGTAATATTTTTCCACTTTCTTTGGCCTGTTTGGAGGAAATATGTTCATTATAATCTATTAGGAATAATTTGGAGGCTGTTTGGTTGGTTTTTTAGTGTTATTTTGCATCTGTACATTCTATACACTCTTAAGAGTACAGATGATTTTGCTAATATTTTTCCAGTTTTTTTGGTCTGTTTCGAGGAAATATGTTCATTACAATCCATTAGGAATAATTTGGAGGTTGTTTGATTAGTTTTTTAGTATTATTTTGTATTTGTACTCTCTGTACTCTCTCGAGAGTATAGATGATTTTGGCCATTTTTTTTAGTTTCTTTGGCCTGGTTGTTGAGATTATGTTCATTACATTCCATTGGAAGCAATTTGGAGGCTGTTTGGATGGTTTTTGGGAGATTTTTGCATCTGTACTCTCTATACTCTCTCTACTCTCATGAGAGTACAGAGCATTTTGGTAATATTTTTTCACTTTTTTTGGCCTATTTGGTAGAAATATGTTCATTATAATCCATTAAGAATAATTTGAAGGCTGTTTGGTGGATTTTTTTAGTGTTATTTTGCATTTGTACTCTCTATTCTCTGTTGAGAGTACAGATTATTTTAGCCATTTTTTCTAGTTTCTTTAGCCTAGTTGTTGAGATTATATTCATTACATTCTATTGGAAATAATTTGGAGGTTGTTTAGATGATTTTTGAAAGATTTTTGCATTTGTACTCTCTATACTCCCTATACTCTCATGAGAGTACAGAGCATTTTGCTAATATTTTTCCACTTTCTTTGGCCTGTTTGGAGAAAAAATGTTCATTACAATCCATTAGGAATAATTTGGAGGCTATTTGGTTAGTTTTTTAGTGTTATTTTGCATCTCTACTCTCTGTACTCTCTTGAGAGTACATATGATTTTGGCCAATTTTTCTTATTTCTTTGACCTCGTTGTTGAGATTATGTTTATTACATTTCATTGGAAGCAATTTGGAGGTTATTTGGATGGTTTTTGGGTGCTTTTTGCATCTGTACTCTCTATACTCTCTCTACTCTCATGAGAGTACAGAGTATTTTGGTAATATTTTTCTACTTTCTTTAACCTGTTTGGAGGAAATATATTCATTACAATCCATTAGGAATAATTTGGAGGCTATTTGGTTAATTTCTTAGTTTTATTTTGCATCTGTACTCTCTTGAGAGTACAGATGATTTTGTTAATGTTTTTCCACTTTCTTTGGCCTGTTTGGAGGAAATATATTCGTTACAATCAATTAGGAATAATTTGAAAGCTATTTGGTTGGTCTTTTATTGTTATTTTGTATCTGTACTCTGTCTCTTGAGAGTACAGATAATTTTGCTAATATTTTCCACTTTTTTTTGGCTTGTTTGGAGGAAATATGTTCATTACAATCCACTAGGAATAATTTGGAGACTGCTTGGTTGGTTTTTTAGTGTTATTTTGCATCTATACTATCTATACTCTCTTAAGAGTACAGATAATTTTGCTAATATTTTTCTACTTTCTTTTATTTGGAGTAAATATGTTCATTACTTAATGAAATTTGGTATTTGGTTGATTTTTTTAGTGTTATTTTGTGTCTTTCGTACTCTCTTGAGTACAAATAATTTGGTCATTTCTTCAGTTTCTTTGGCTTTGTTATTTGATTACATTCCATTGGAAGCAATTTGGAGACTATGTTTGGATGGTTTTTGGGGAATTTTTGCATATATACTCTCTGTACTCTCATGTGAGTACAAAGCATTTTGCTAATATTTTTCCACATTCTTTGGCTTGTTTGGAGGAAATATGTTTATTACAATCTATTAGAAACAATTTGGAGGCTGCTTGGTTGATTTTTTAGTGTTGTTTTACCTCTGTACTCTCTATACTCTCATGAGAGTACAGATGATTTTGGGCATTTTTTTTTCCAGTTTCTTTGACCTGTTTGGAGAAAATATGTTCATTACAATCCATTAGGAACAATTTGGAGGCTATTTGGTTAGTTTTTTAGTGTTATTTTGCATCTGTACTCTCTATACTCTCTTGAGAGTACAGAGTATTTTGCTAATGTTTTTCCACTTTCTTTGGCCTGTTTAGAGGAAATATGTTCATTACAATCCATTAGGAACAATTTGGAGGCTGTTTGGATAGTTTTTGGGAGATTTTTGATTTTGTATTCTCTTATTCTTTGTACTCTCTGTACTCTTTGTGCTCTCAGTACTCTTTGTACTCTCTATATTCTCATGAGAGTACAGAGAATTTTGGTTTTTTTTCGAGTTTCTTTGGCCTGTTTGGAGGATATATGTTCATTACATTATATTCGGAGCCATTTAGAGGGTGATTGGTTGATTTTTATGGGTGATTTGCATCTTTACTCTCATTAACTGACTTTTCATTTTGAAGTTTATCATGTATGGGAAAAGGATAACTTCGAGATGCAACTTTTTTCGATGTTGATAATATTGTAACATGCTTTACCAAAGTCATTGACATTTTAAAGAGGCTTCACGCATGAATTCATTAGACTCGAATTGAAGACTAAATTGCCATTATCTCAATCCTGTCTTGCTGGGACATAAAGAAACAAGCTTTCTTTACGGGTGGAAGTGGATTCCTTTTCAGATGAAGTTTGCGATTTAGGGATCAAATAGGGGAGAAGGTCTTATGGCAATCTTGATTAGTTGTGGACTATAAGAATAAACTTGAGCATTGGATAGCTTCGTTGCACTGGCATAATTTGTAGTTGTACATACATTTCTCTTGTCAAATCTTTTTTGTATATCACAACTATAGGGTGGCATCGAAATTGATTTACTTATCGATGACAAGATTTCTTTGAAGGCCATTTGGGCCTTTGTTTCTGATTTGATGGTATTACATTGATTAGGACCAGATAATGAGTGGCTTTGTCTTCTTATGGTATTCTATATCTTATGTATTATTTGATGCATTGAAGTTAACTTATATAAATATTCATTGTAGATGGCGAGCACATAAGCATCATAAGATTTCCATCTAAAGCCATTATCGATGATTAAATAAAGTTTCGGATGATGCTTTCTTGGTTTGGGAAGACTGACCCATAATAATATCACTTAGTTCATATAAGAATATTTATTTATCTTGTAAGTCATCACATTTTCTTATCGGTTTAACGTTTGCCTTTCATTGAGGACATATTAGAAGAGGAGACGGCCTTGAATCATTGTCCCTTACATAGCACATGTCGAGCGGTCTTCTAAGTCCAGTGTTGTTGAATCTCCATATGTCTTCTCGATATTCTCCCTCATCAGTGTATTTTGCTTCTACTACCCCAAGGCTCTACGGTGGAAGGGATACTTGTAGGTTTCAGGGACTTGAAAGATAAAGTATCATCTTTTCAAGCAACAATAACAGAGAGAATAGATGGGATTGATTTGCGGGTTGCTGCTATCGAGGATGTTCTTGCTAGGCAGTGGGGTCCCATCTAGTGTGAGGGAAGCTCTGTGGAGGTGACTCTTGAGGAATCCGCGGGGTCATGGAGCATCCACATGAGGCTACCAGTCATGTGGAGGCAATATGTTTTCCATGGATACTTCCACTTGGGAAGCCCGTGGTAGCTTCCACTTGAAGCCCCTGGAGTCCACCATGGGAAGCTCTTGGAGGCCTCCCGCACATGAAGATCTTTGCGAGCCTTTGTCGGCATTGGCGTGGTGTGAAGGCTCGTGATGAGGAAGAGAAAGTTGTTCTTCCCCTTCACACACGAAGTCAATGCAATAAGTGATGTGGTGGCCTCCACTCACTTTCAGTGGCGGTATTAAGTTTTTTCTTTTAAATTTGAGATAATAGAAACATTTCACTAAATTTTTTATAGGTTTGCAAAGATGAGCCAATAAAGTAGATGACCCGAGTTTGTCGTTGTGGTGGAGGAGGATCATGGAGGTATGCATCATTTTCGGATCGATCCTTAATTCACGCGATTATCAGCTCTTCATCTAACTTTCATCGTCAATAATTTCCTTACTGTAAAGGCACATCATTTTGTTGACTTCTCAGATGTCACACTAGTGATGCTCCTTTACATTGTGCTCCCATTGAGGACAAGTAAGTCATTCTTCATTCAACTCCTTCTTCATACATAAAATAACCAATTCGTTTAATTAAGCTCATTTTCAAATATTTCTCACTTGCAGGGGTGATATAGTATTCGCGGCTAGGAATATCATTATTGCATAAGGGCGTCGATGAGTTCTTGTATGATCTCTCGGATGCACCTGCGTGTAGCCTTCTTCTTGGTAGAAGTATTCGAGGGTATTTCTTCTTATTTGCACATTTCATGCTTGCATTGGGTAAGTTACCCCAAAATGTATTATGATTCAATCCTTGTTTGTATAGATGAAGCTAGAATTTATAAAGCGTTCTCTTCTTTTCTTAGTTATGCAAAATATGGCTCTGAAGGAAAGCAAAATGTTCATCGACAATCTAGACAGTGTGTCAAGTCGGTAATCTTACTTCAATTATAGATAATCGGACACTCACAGTTGGGCATATTAAGCTAGGGTGTATTTTATGACTCATTACCAAAACCAACCCATAAGGTCATTCTTCACGAGATTGTAAGAATGTTTTCAATTTGGTTTCCCTAAACTATTTTTTTTTGGCCAACTTATTGACTATACTTCTTGAATCAAATTACTTGTTGAAGATGCATCTTTGTAGTGATCCCATAAAATGGCCAATCGAAATGGTGAGTATACCTCAAAATAATGTTGTGGGATGTTTGTCTGGTACATGGAAGCATTAAAACTGATGACCACCATGATTGAACGAAGAAGATGAATTGCTTTAGGGTTGAGTTAATTATCTTCATTTAGAATGAAAAATCTAAGGTACATTTGAAGTTTGATATTTTGAAATCACCTATTTTACAAGCTATTATTTATTGTCTTAAACCTTTTCTAGAGATAACATGCATTATGTCTGTTCATGTTCTCTTTACTCTCCTAACATTATCCTTATTTTTTCATTTATTGAGTTTGGATAGAATATCTTGTGTAAATACCATTTAAAATAATTTTTTGGCTCTTTGGGTTGCTCTGCTCTCTTCAATTAGGGTTGCAGAACCTTAATGTTAGACTTAACTTTTGCATCACTCTCATACTCTCACGAGTACAGTATTTCTATTTTTTTCAATTTTCTGGTAGTTTGGATAAAATATGTTTAGAGAACATCTCTAGAATTTGGTTGATGTTGGACAGCTTTAGTAAGATGTGTTTCATCTGTACTCTCTGTACTCTCTTGAGAGTACACACAGTATTTCATCTAATTTTTTCAATTTTCTTGGGAAGTTTAGATAAAATATGTTTAGCAGAGAACATATCAGCAATTTGGTTGATGTTGGGTTGCTTTAGTGAGATGTGTTTCATCTGTACTCTCTGTACTCTCCTGAGAGTACAGAGTATTTCTTCTATTTTTTTTCAATTTTCCTGGGCAGTTTGGATAAAATATGTTTAGCAAAGAACATATGCAACAATTTGGTTGATGCTAGGCTACTTTAGTGAGATATGTTTCATCTGTACTCTCTGTACTCTCTTGAGAGTATAGAGTATCTCTTCTATTTTATTTCAATTTTCCTGGGCAATTTGGATAAAAAATGTTTAGCAAGAACAATCTGACAATTTGGTTGATCTTTGTGCTTTAGTGAGATGTGTATTTGTACTCTGTACTCTCATGAGAGTACACAGAGTATTTCATCTGATTTTTTCAATTTTCCTGGGTAGTTTGGATAAAATATGTTTAGTAGAGAACATATGCAGTAATTTGGTTGATGTTGGGCTGCTTTAGTGAGATGTGTTTCATCTGTACTCTCTGTACTCTCCTGAGAGTATAGAGTATCTCTTCTATTTTATTTCAATTTTCCTGGGCAGTTTGGATAAAATATATTTAGCAGAGAACATATGCAACAATTTGGTTGATGTCGGGCTGCTTTAGTGAGATGTATTTCATCTGTACTCTCTGTACTCTCTTGAGAGTACAGAGTATCTCTTCTATTTTATTTTAATTTCCTATGCAATTTTGATAAAATATGTTTAGCAGAGAACATATGCAGCAATTTGGTTGATGCTGGTCTACTTTAGTAAGGTGTGTTTCATCTGTACTATATGTACTCTCTGTACTCTCTATACTCTCTGTACTCTCTATTCCATTGCAGGTAGTTTTGGAGGCTGACTATTAGAATATTTGAGGTGTTTTGTAGCTAAACTCTTTGTATTTTCCTCAGACTATAGATTATTTTCTTAATTTTTTCCATTTTTTCTTTGCAGGTTGGGGAGGAATTATTTACTATAACCTTAAAGCAATTTGGAGGCTCCTGGGTTACTTTTTTGATAATTTTTTGAGCAGTTTTGCAAGTGTACCATCTATACTCTCTATACCCTCTGTACCCTCTCTACTCTTTATATTGTCTATACTCTCTATACTTTTTGTACTCTCTATACTCTCTGTACTCTTTATACTCTCTTTACTCCTGTACTCTCTATACTATCTGTACTCTCTATTCCATTGTAGGTAGTTTGGAGGCTGACTATTAGAATATTTGAGGTGTTTGTAGCTAAACTTTTGTATTCTCCTCAGTATAGATTATTTTCTTAATTTTTTTCATTTTTCCATTTTTCTTTTTGGTGGGAGGAATTGTTCATTATAACCTTAAAAGCGGTTTGGAGGCTCACAGGTTGCTTTTTTATGAGTTTTAGTTTTGCAAGTGTACCCTCTCTCTATACTCTTACCCTATACTCTTTATCTTTATGTACTTTTATACTCTCTACTCTCTATACTCTCTGTCACTCTATACTCCAACTCTCTCTTAATCATGGGTGTTGATATAATATTGTTTATGTTTTATGATGATTTCTTTACTTGTTTGGAGAAAATATGCTTAATTTTGATATTCAAATTATATCATATTTTAAATTGATCAACTAAAAAAGTGAAGTTAAAATTTACATTATCTAAAATTAATAATTATAATTTGTATTGTCTCATATCTAAAAATTACGATTGAATGATACTTGGTATGTCAAATCGGATAGTAATAAACCATTATACTATTACATTTACCACGTATGAAGGAGAAGCAATATAAAATTACTTAACATGTGAACTTAATATAATAAATTACGATTATTAAACTCTTTAATAAAGAAAATTATGTTCTTTAAAATGTGCTAGAATTTTTAAATGCGAAATTAGTTTCTATCTAAATCATGCTTCTTAAAACCTACTATCTCGAATCATGTGATGCATAAAATAGACAAATAAACTATCGAACATGCAGCTTTGCAACATCTTATTCAGAAATATAAATTTTGAGGGCAGTGTGGAGCAAATTCTTTATTTTAAGATGATGAATTTTTTAAATAATCTAATTGAAAGTATCATCTTAATTAAATTAATATTATTGACAAATTTATAATAATAATTAGTAAACAAATATCATCTACTAATATCATCTTCATTACAAATTTTTTTCTTCAAGTTCTATTAATCTTATTGATAGGAACATACAGGCTTATCAAATTTTGTAATGCATGCAATAAAAATCATTTCATAAATTATAGAGTACTTTATAGAGTATATATCAAACTATGTAATGCACTGATGAAAATCAGTTCATCCTCTTAAGCAAGGTAGAGTCAATCAATCGAAATTTGGTAAAATATAATAGGGGATAAACATCGTATCATTCAATTACATCCATCGGTTGAATTTCATAAGCTACCAGATAAATTTAGTAAATTGGACCGTTTTAAGACCTATTAGTTTCTTTTAGGGGAACCCCATATAGGAAAATTTTAGCCAGTCAAGGATTACAAGGTCCTTAATAGGGATAAACTCAATAACTGCTTAAAGAGCTACAAATAGCCTGAGAGAAAATTCTAGCTAAATATCAAAACATGTGAAAGAGGAAAAGAAAGCTAAAGGTATAAATAGAGCAAAGGAGCAAGCAATTGGCCAGCCATCAGTAGAAACTCTTGAGGATAAGAGAAGTGTATGCCTCCAGAAGAGAAGGAACCTATAAAAAAATAAGCGGAATCTGCAAACATCTGGAAAGAAGAATTAGCATAGTTAAAGTGATACAAGCTAGGTTGAAAGTAAAACAATGTAATGAGAGAGATATGGAGAAATAGGTGGAGAAGCTCAGCTCATCACAAATTGGGGAGCGCTAGCATGAGCATCAAACTTCAAAGGAAGGATTACATCACACGTGCTACCGACCAAGGAATGGGTGAAGTCATCCCATAGCCTACAAACAGGGAAAATGGTAGCCAATTTGATAGAAATCTTGTGATCTTAGCCAACAACACCCCAGTGGGGTTGCCAACTCCCCTTTCTAAGATAATAAACACCGACAATGTGCATAGCATAAATCATAGCCAACAACACCCCTAACCACAACATCACTAATCATTACACACCTTACCAAGGCAAAACCACATTCACATATGCAAGCATAAAAATTATATTGGTAAAGGGATGGCCTAAATAGAACCAACATTATATCATGCATAGTCCACAACACGACCCAGAACCCCTAGTGAGGAAATCATGAAAGTATAATATCTGATGGTATCTATCAACATTTAAATAACATCATAATATACTTGCGGTGTCAAATAAATAAGAATGATTGAGATAGTGGATAATTCCATACAACAAAACATTTAATAAGGATGACTACATGGCGGTCAAGACCAATATTAATGTCCAAGCAGAAAATAATTGACCAATATTAATGTCCATTTGGGCCTTTCTGGTTTCAAACAAGTTCTGCTATCTGTACTCTCTATACTCACAAGGATTTAACTCATTTTTCCACTTTCTGGTACATTTGGATGGAATATGTTGAGATTCAGGAATAATTTGGAGGTGATTGGTAATTTTAGGGGTTTTTTTGTACTCTTGTACTCTCTGTATCTGCTATCACTCTCACTCTCTGTACTCTCTATACTCTCATAGTCCTCTTGTCTGTCTCTCTACTCTCTCATTCTCTATATATAAGAGTGAGCATTTTATAATGTTTTTCCTCTTTCTTTGGCCTATTTGGAGGGAATATGTTCATTACATTCCTTTAGGAGCAATTTGGAGGCTGTTTGATTATTTTTTTTAGTGTTGTTTTGCATCATCTTTGACTCTCCATGCATGGGGAGAGTAAAGATTACTAGTAGCCGAAAAAATCAAGAAAATTGAACTCCACAATGGGCAGTAAGGGCAGAATCATTGAAAAACTACTAAATAATATAATAAACACAAATATGAAATAGACTGAGTGTCTTCGAGCAAGTATTTGATTATGACATAGACTGAGTGTCTTCAAAATATTAATGTTCATTAAATAAAAATTGAAATATGAGATTATTATATCAGTAAACATTATGTTGAAGATGCTTTGAAATATTGACTTGAATAGTATATGAGTATCTATAGTGCATTAATTAGTAAATCTTGGTCATCAAATGTCATAATATATTAATTCATTTTCAATAGAAATTAATAAATTTTAAAATAAATTCATGAAATTTGTATATTTGGGTATAGATGGCAATAATAATAGTACGATTAAGAATAAAGATGAACACAAGAAGCAAGAAAAATGAAGTTATAAAAGAGAAAAGAGAGTAAATTCTTATATTTAACATAAAACTCTAAGGCAGTATAATGTTTAGCACTATGGTAATACGTATTGTATCAGCGTTGATTTTCAGAGATAATTTCATTGAAAAATTCTACAAAATGTTGCACCTCTAACGCAGTCTTCCTAACCGAATTCCTTAGATGAGACTGTTGGTGTGCCTGTTAAGTAGAAGAAAGTCATCATGGAGACTTTAAAGCATTACAGAAATGATTGTGATGATGTTATTATGGTTGTAATCGACATTCCAGCGTGTACAGACGAAGAACACATAACTGAATGATATCATGCATTAAAATATTTTCCTGTAATAATATTCATCATCAGCTTAGTGTACCCTTCAGCCGACTAATTGATTGTTGAGCTTGAGTTGAATTCCTGCAGTAGAACATCATATTAGTTGATGATTTTTTACAGCATCGATGTGTGATATTCTGTGCGTACCTCTGAAAAAAACTCTGGCATAACAGATAAAGGTGTTGTAATGGGTGACGCAACAAGTTCTGCACCACTCTCAGATTGTACTTTGGTTTCTGTAACAACAAAAATAGGATGGTTTGAAGATTAACAGTAATATTTAAAATACTACAAATTAAGAGGCAAATAGAAAATTACTCTTCGCTTTCTTGGATCTCTCCTAATATCCCTTAAGCCTTGCATTGGAAACACCTTTTGGACGTTGCTTAACTGGATCCTTTGAGATGTATTTTCCCTTGGCTGATGTGGTTGACTTCTTCTTCTTAGCTGCTCTGCCAGTTGGAGGAGAATTCTCACTTATTATAGAGTCGACATCATCATATAGTTTTTTTAAGGATCCAAGCATATAGTCCTCAGCTCTCTTATTACCCTGTGCCCTGATGCTTATTTGATATGCATATCGACTTATGTGATTCCAAAAAATAATGCCACTATCCACATCTCTTAATTTTTTGTATGCACTATCGATGTAGATATCCCTCTTTGCTCTGGTAGACCATCACATGAGAAAATACTTATCCAGAATGAGCACAGCATCTTCCTGACTAAGAACTCTGATACAGTGGGCACAAAATAATCCCATCATTTCAAATTTTTTGCAAGTACAAGTTACATCTAGGGTAGTCCCATTGAAATGGACATCCATGTTTTGGATGCATTTTATTCTCTAAGTTTCTCACAAAATACTCCATGGTCATCGACATATAATAAGCCTCCAACTCCATGCAAAAATTCTTCCTCAAACATAGTATAAAGCTTTCTTGTATAAAACATAGTAGCTTGTTTTAGAATTGGATTGGTCTTAACAACAGGAACAATTGCTGACTGGCTACACTTGAAGTCTTCGTCATGTTCATTCCGGCACCATGTCTCCATAACCTTCTCCAACCCTAAGAAATAATCTATGAGCGAACTTGTTGGTTTAGAGATTTCGTGACATATGTTATTCGTGGACTCACTACATTGAGTTGACAAGATGCCCGTACAGAATGAATCTTTGCTTAATGTAGTGAACCACTTGGATCTAGTTTTACAAAGCTCCACGGCCAACAATAAGCCTTAATCAGGTCCTGTCAAATTCTTATTTAATTCAAGTATACTAAGATCATTGTTTATACATCTTAACCAAGTCTTTTAGGTCTACCTCAACCTTTCTTAACATAAGGTAAATCTAATGCATCTACTCTCCTAATCGGTCATGACGACCGCTTTATGTAGCTAAACCATCTGGCAACTCTCCCTAATCTTATCTACCACCTGAGCTACTCCAACTTTTTCCAACATACTCATTTTTTGCATTCTCTAAGAGTAAATCCACTCATCCACCCGAGCATCCTCATCTCGTAACTTAACTTAGTCTTATGCTTCTTTTTATTGGCCAACATTCACCATAAGTCATTGCGTCTTACCACCATCTTGTAAAATTTTTTCTTAAGTTTAAGTGAAACTTTTCTATCACATAATAGGCCAGATGCATTCCTCCACTTCAACCATCCAACTTGAATTCTACTAATAACATCTTCATCTATTTCACCATCATTTTGAACAATAGAGCCTAAATCTAATCGCTCACTCTTATTGACTTGATCACTAAAGTCACAACACTATCACTAAAACTTCTATAACTAAAATTACACTCCATATATTCAGTTTTAGATCTACTTAAATAAAACCTTTAGACTCTAAAGTTGACCTCCATAATTCAAGTTTCATAGACTCCCTCTCTAGTCTTATCAACAAGAAGAATGTCATGAAAAGCATACACCAAGGTACATCTTCTTGTAAATGCTTTAAGAACATCCATAACTAAAGTAAAAAAATAAGGTCTTAATGTTGATCCTTGATGTAATCCAACTGAAATAGGAAAATATTTTGTCAATCCTCTTTGTGTTTGGACACAAGTACTCTAGTATACATATCCTTAATGACTTGAATATAACCAATATTAACTCCTTTCTGTTTCTAGAACTCTCCAAAGAACATCTCTTGAAACTTTATCATAAGCTTTCTAAATCAATAAATATCATATGTAGATCCTTCTTACTTTCTCTATGCTTCTCCATCAAACCTCTTAACAAATGTATAGCATCCATAGTAGATCTAGGCGGCATGAAACCCATTGTGAGAAACTTCGTATCACATCGTAACCTATGATCAATTACTCTCTCCCATAATTTTAAGGTATGGCGCATTAACTTAATTCCTCTATAATTTGCACACTCTTGTGCATCACCTTTATTCTTAAATATAGGAACCAACAAACTCTTTCTCCACTCATCTGACATCTTTTTAGTCTTTAAAATAACATTAAAAAGATTTGTTAGCCAAGAAATTCCTTGATCTCCTAAACATTTCCACACATCTATTGGAATATTATCCGGTCCTACTGCTTTTCCACATTTCATTTTCTTTAAAGCTTCACTAACTTCAGATTTACTAATACGATGATAAAATAAAATTCTCTATTTTTGTTTAGGGTATTAAGGTTGCTAAAATCAATCATTACTTTCAAATCCTTCATTGAAAAGTTTATCAAAATACCTCATCCACCTATTTTCAATATCTTTTCTAAGAAAAGCACTTTATTATTTTCATCCTTAATACCCTCACTTGAACTATGTCTTTACTTCTCCTATCTCTTTGGTTGGCTAACTTATACATACATCTTTCACCTTCTTTGGTATCTAATCTATTGTATAAATCACTAAAAGCTAAATTTTTTTAGAATCTCTACAGGCCACTTTATATCTTTCCCAATTCTCTGAGTTTTTACATCTAAACCTAGTTTTATAACAATGCTTCTTATTTATTATCTTTTCTTGCACACTCTGACTCCACCACCAACTATTCTTATTAAAAGAAGCTTTTCCTTTTGATTCTCCAAGCACATCTTTAGCAACTTGCTTAATTTTACTTGATATTTTTTCCACATAACGTTAGCTTCCTTATGAACATCCCAAATTCTAATTTCTTGTAGTTTGCTCTTAAAAATATTTTTATTTGTGTTCTTTAAGTGTCCCCATCTAATCCTTGGATAATAATTTAGTTTATTTTTTCTCTTATAACCTTTCATCTTAAAATCTAAAACTAATAGTCGATGTTGGGTACTTAAAATTTTACTTGGAATGACCTTACAATCTTTACAATCTAAACGATCTATTTTTTTTTTGTCAATATAATCAATCTGTTTTACTAGATCCATTTTTATAAGTAATAATATGTTCATCTCTTTTCTTAAATAAAGTATTAGCAACTACAAAATCATAAGCTAAGGCAAAATCTAATATAGCCTTGCTTTCTTCATTAGTCACTCCAAATCCATAACTACCATGAATACTTTTAAAATTCTCTACCACTCTACCAACATGTCCATTTAAATCTCCCTCAATAAATACTTTTTCTTCAAGAGGTATCTTTTGTATTAATCCCTCTAATTCATTCCAAAAAATTTCTTTTGAGCTTACCTCCAAACCTACTTGAGGAGCATAGACACTTATAATATTGATAATCTTAGTATCCATAATAATCTTTAAAGCTATAATTCTATCTCCACATCTATTACTTATAACATTATCCTTCAAACTTTTATCTATAATCACACCTACACCATTTCTAGTTTGACTTTTACCAATACCAAAGTTTAAAACCTAAACTATCAATCTCCTTGGCCTTCTCACCCATTTAGTTTCTTGAACACATAAAATATTTATCTTTCTATGAACCATAATATCTATTAATTCCATTAATTTACCTGTAAGAGTACCTATATTCCAAGATCCTTGGCCTTCTCAGACAGCCAAGCATGATCATGCAAATTTCCTTCTTCTAGCATGGCAGACCAAGTATCCTTAAACTCTTCCTCTGAGTCACACTTGCTCATGCATGTATAGAATAGCCCTTGTACTCTCTTATTACTATTAAAGCAATGAATCTTGTAAGGAGCTTTCTTCAAAATATGCCATTAGCACAACCTATGATGAGTATGTGGTAATACAATTTTGATAGCTCTCGTCATAGCCTGATCTTGATCAGTGAATATTATTATAGGATGTCTGTCACTCATCAATCGAAGAAATGTCTGGAATAATCATGAGAATGACTCAATTGTCTCTTCTGATAGAAAGGCTACTCCAAATAAGACATTTTGCCAGTGATGATTCTCTCCAACAAGAGGGGCACAAATAAGATTATATTTATTGAGTCGATAGCTTGTATCAAAAATTATCACATCCCCAAAATAATCATATTCTATCCTAGACATGCCATTGCTCCAAAAAAGAACTTACCAAGCAACCTAACTCATCAACTTGTACATCACATGCAAACATCCCGTCCGCTGCTTGCCTTTCCTTGAATAGTTGTATTAATGCATTACTATTACCATTCGCAATCCTTCGATCTTTTCTCTTTCTGAATGAAATTGAAATATCTCTTTTGTGAATCCAATATTCTCTACACCGCCAACGTCTTCAGTTAGATAGCTGAATGCATCAGTTGCTCTAATTCTGGCCTCTATCATTGTCTTCAACACGGACGTCTTCTCATCGCTAATGCATCTGTGCGATCTCAGAAGATGTAGATCAACAGGCTTTGCCAATGAATGATTATGGCTTTCTATATATTTTTTAACCATCCAGTTCCACTCCAAATCAACAGAGAATCTAATCATGGCCGGACAATGAGCCTTGTATCAGTTTTCTGGAATTTTGTTAAGCCATTTAGACTGGCAGATTTCTTTCGATCTGCTTTTGCACATAAAAAATCTTTTGATTTCAATTTCTTGTAGTTTGGCCAATAACTAGTATGGTCCTTCTGAACATTGAAGCTAGTTTGATGTGCATAGTCATACTGGTATACACCTGCTTTCATTCGAGCAGTGGTAGTTTCCCAAATTTGAGTCATTAGACATCACGACTTCATCGCCTTGCTGATCACTTTCATCTTCAGCTCCACAAATATGTGACATGTAAAATAGCTCCACAAATGAACATATTCCCTCCAAGCAGGCCAATGAAAGTGGATAAAAATGAGCTAAATCTTGAGAGTACAGAGAGTACAGATGCAAAAATCTCCCAAAAATTATCCAAACAGCCTCCAAAATGCTTCCAATAGAATGTAATGATCATAATCTCAACAACTAGGCCAAAGAAACTAGAAAAATATTAACAAAATCATCTGTACTCTCAAGAGAGTACAGAGAGTACAGATGCAAAATAACACTAAAAAAATAATCAAAAAGGCTCCAAATTGTTCATAATGGATTGTAATGAACATATTTCCTCCAAACAGGCCAAAGAAAGTGGACAAATATTAGCAAAATGCTCTATACTCTCATGAGAGTATAGAGAGTACAGAGAGTACAGAGAGTATAGATGCAAAATACTCCTAAAAACCACCAATCAGTCTCCAAATTGTTCTTAATGAAATCTACTGAACATATTCCATCCAAACAGGCTAGAGAAAGTGAAAAAAATGAGCTAAATTCTCTGTACTCTCATGAGAATACAGATAGTACAGAGAGTACATAGAGTACAAAAAGTATAGAGAGTACAGAGAATATAGAGAGTACAGATAGTACAGATGCAAAACTCCCCTAAAAAATAAGCAATCATCCTTCAAATTATTCTTAATGGATTTGTAATGAACATATTTCCTCCAAACAGGCCAAAGAAAGTGGAAAAATATTACCAAATGTTCTGTAATCTCATGAGAGTATAGAGAGTACAGATAGTATAGAGAGTACAAAGAGTACAGATGCAAAATAACACTAAAAAACTAACCAAACAACCTCTAAATTATTCCTAATGGATTTTTAATGAACATATTTCCTCTAAACTGACCAAAAAAAGTGGAAAAATATTAGCAAAATGATTTGTACTCACATGAGAGTACAGAGAGTATAGATACAAAAATCTCCCAAACAGCCTCCAAATTACTTCCAATGGAATATAATGAACATAATCTCAACAACCAGGCCAAAGAAACTGGAAAAATGGCCCTCATCTCATCATAAGTGAGTACAGATAAAACTCCCAGACCAAAGACCTCCAAATTATTCCTAATGGATTGTAATGAACATATTTCCTCTAAGCAAAGAAATTGGAAAAAATGCTCAATCTCATGAGAGTAGAGAGTAGAGAGTACTGAGCAAAAAAATCCCTCAAAAACTATCCAAACAGCCTCTAAATTGCTTCCAATGGAATGTAATGAATATAATCTCAACGACCAGGCCAAAGAAATTGAAAAAAATAGCCAAAATTATCTGTACTCTCAAGAGAGTACAAATGCAAAATAACACTAAAAAACCAACCAAATAGACTCCAAATTATTCCTAATGGATTGTAATGAACATTTTTCCTCCAAACAGGCCAAAGAAACTATAAAAAAATGCCCAAAATCATCTGTACTCTCATGAGAGTACAGAGAGTACAGATGAAAATCTCCTATAAAAATTAACCAAATAGCCACAAAATTTCTTCTAATAGAATGTAATGACCATATTCTCTCCATACAGGCAAAATAAATCAGAAAAATATCAGAAAATGCTCTGTATTGTACAGATGCAAAAATCTCCTAAAAACTATTTAAACATCCTCCAAATTGCTTCCAATGGAATGTAATGAATATAATCTCAACAACCATGCCAAAGAAAGTGGGAAAAAATGTGCAAAATGCTATGTACTCTCATGAGAGTATAGAGAGTATAAATGCAAAAGTCCCATAAAAATCAACCAATCAGCTTCCAAATTACTTCTAATGGAATCTAATGAACATATTCTATCCATACAGGCCAAGAACTCATGAAAAATAATATGAAATTGGTCAGTACTCTCATGAGATTACAGAGAGTACCCATGCATAGCAGTTCCTAAAACAAGCAAAGTCCTCTTTCAAAGAACTCCAAACAGTGTAGGAAATATACATTAAATAAAATAATTTCTAGGAATATCACTAACAAATCATAGAAAAATTATACGTATACAACGGTTGAGAAAAATTACCGATGAATTTTTATTTAATACATCCTCAGCTAAATTGATCGTTATTTCCTCAACGTTCTCCATCTTCATAGTTCTTTTGTAAAAATAAAAGAGAATTTCTATTTCTCTCTCTAAGCTCGATTTGCAAGAAAAAAATGCACCCTAAATCCTAAATCTATATATATATTTATTTTCAATTACTCCCATGCATTCCAACAACACTTCTTCTCCCGTTGTTTGAATAAGATGGGCCGGGTCGGGCCAGGGTAAGCATAAATGGTGTCGTGAATGCGCCGTCCATTTACAGCACCGTCCATCCAGTTACAGTGTCGTTAAGCGCTAAAATAGGAAAAAAAATGTTGGACACGCGTCGGAGTTAGTCGCGTAAAAGCTCCTCGGATGTAATATTTTCTCCTTCACATGAGCCCATGTCTCTTCCTCCCCTGTCACAAATAGACATAACACGTCTTCTTCCATTCCACGGTTCGCATGCCCCAACAGCAGCCCAATCTCCTCTGCTTTATTCAGATTTGACTTGGCAAAATGGTTGATGAAGAGGAAAAAGATGGTATCTCTTCTTGTGGAGCTGATTGGGACGTTGATGCTTTAATTGCCTCAGTTTATGCTACTGCCCATTGACAAGATGCTGATCCAACAGATGATACTAGAGATGAAGAATGCCAAGAAGAATAGGAGTCACCAAATGCAATGTTCATGTCAGCACTTTGTATCCTCTCCTCCTTTTGTATTTCCTTATGAGCACGTAAATCTTCCAAATGAAGTGGACTCTAGGGAAGCCCACAATCAATCTGAGAACCATGGCATACTTCACGTTGAAGAAGAAAATAATTACTCTGATGAGTTTGATGAAAATAGTTAAAAAGTTGAGCTCTCTATTCACGGCCTTGGGGATTTTCACGTGAACAATCTGTCTTCGTTCCTCTAGGCCAGCAAACTTTCGGCTTCGGTTGGTCTCCACCGCAACACCACTTGCCGACCATCTCAAGAACTGCATATTGCATTCATACTCTCCTCCCAGTCTAGTGCTGCTCCTCCCAACAACAAGAGCTGCAACCTAACAACTTCCTAAAAGCTGTCGGTTCTCCCAAGATTCTTCCTTACCATATGCAGCAAGCTGCAGCTGAACTTCCACTTTCCCTGGCATCGCTATTCACCTCCTACATCCATAGTCAAGGCTCCTCCATCTCTTCGACCAGAAGGAACTCAGATAGTGAGCCATTCAAATATCTTGTCCTCGGTTTGGCTCTCTTGCAACACAGTAGCCTATTATCCGAACCTTTCTTTCTTCTTACCTCACCCGTCAATGCTAACACTGCTGAGCCCTCCACGAACTTGACTCTTCTTTAATCTTCCATTGTGACCTGCGCTTCTACTAGCTCGATGCCAAATGCTTTGAGGAGCTGAAATACTGGCACAGGTGCTTGACGATGTTGTGCCATGCTAAAGTGGATGAGCTTAGAAACATGAGTGACCCAAAGGATTGCAATCATATATACTTGAACAAGGATGAAGAGGATCATAAATTCAACATTACTGCAGCAATTTGTTATTTACATGGCAAGGCTTAGGAAATTTTGGAGAACCATATCCAAGCAAGATTATGGTTCATAACAGCTGTCAAGCTTGATCCTTTATACTATGAGATTCTAGAAAGTATGATTGCCATATACATGGTAAAATGTGAAGAAGAATTAAGACTATTATCATCTTTCCAATTTGGCACAATTTAGCAAAGAAGATGAGTGACTGTCAACAATTTATTCATGTCTAATGAAGAAGAGAATGCTATGAAATGAAAGCTTATAAGAGGTATTCAGAGGGACAAACCTTGCACTACTTTGAGTTCACTCTTTATGCTTGTGCTCAAAAATAATGCCGAGTTATTGGCTTACAACGTTGAGCACTACTATTAGTGTGGAGAGCATCACAAATTCTTTCAGCTCGCTTCTTTGTTACTTGTGAAAGATCCTTTTAATATGAAATGCACTTTGGTTCATTTGGCTGCTACTACAGAGCTTGAGCATTTTAATGACCTTTATCTCTTGGCTTGCAATTTGATAAAGGACCTTCCTCAAAATAAGGTGAAGATTTTAGAAGGCCTATGCACGCTTTTTTAAACATTGTAGGTGCGAAGATATCTGGCTACAGTATCACAAGACACTGACTGTACATGCCTTTTTAGGCATGGCAAGAAGACCAACCAAACTCTTGATGTAACACCCTACATGGGGATGACACCGGGAGGCTGTCGAAATTTGGATTGATAGAAAACTTAATTAATTTAATACAAAATGAACTATAAGCTCAAAATTAAAATCTGAATTGAAATTACAGGTATTTGAAGACCTATGCACATTTTTTCAAGCATAGTGGGTGTGAAGATTGGTGGAGATCGCAGATACACTGCATGCCTTTGGTAGGTAGGCCACCTAAGCTTCCAATATAGCCCTCTGCGCGGGGATGACGCCGAGAGGCTATCGAATTTTCGATTGATGGGAGATTTAAACGAGAATAAGTAAAAGTGTTGAGGAGCTTAAATTAACCTTATTTGGGAATGATAAATTAAAGAATAAACTTACATATAAAATTTTAAAAGTCTTTAAATAAGAATGATCTTACAGGGGACTCGATAACTTGTTGACGATCATAAATAAGACTTTTAATGAACTTGAGGGTTTATCTCCTAACAAAAACAAAACTCAAGTAAAGCTTCTGGTGATCTTGATAGTTGCTTACGAGCACAAACAAAATTTATGGATTGTGCAATATACCGCATCAAACGAATCGTTCAGAGCAAAAAAAAAAAAAAGAATTTGAATGAGACTTATGATGAGCCTACGAGTTTTTTAGTGATCACGAGCTAAACTCCATTGAAACTTAAAGAGCTCAATGAGCTATGGACTAGATGTAAATAAATAAATATTAATCTAAATAGTTGAACAAGATCTAAAACACTTTATAAAACCGAATCTACAACGCAAAATTAGAAGCAGACATAAGGCATTAATTTCAATTCTAAATAAATCTCATATCTTCAAAAAAATTTATTAAATTCAACGTGGATATGTTTTTAAAACTCATATAAATATCCAAATAAATTTAACTTGATATGCATGTATCATAAGATAAACTTCTAATTGAATTCAAGTGCTTCGAAATTCATATCAAATCGTTGGTATCAAAATACACTAAATTATTTGAGAGTTTATATGAACACTTGAATTGAAGTACTGATGTCCCACATGTTGAATGCTTAAACTTAGTATTTGAAGATGTTGCATAGGTCGATTCCCAGTTTAGTCCTAGAACCGGGTCCGGGTTAACAAAACCTAAAAATTAAATCATAATATTATAAAAAAATTCAACTTAGAAAAATCTGAGTCGTTAAATCTGTCACATAATTACAAAAGATAAATCTAAACTTATTGACACAGCTTCTCAAGTTCAAGCTCCCAAGTGAAAAATCCCAAACCTGATCTTCTACGCTCAAGCTAGAGTCGACAAGGTTTAGAGGATTATAAATTTTGGGAATTTAGACCCGATCCTCTTTAGAAAAGAGGTAGAGTTGACATAGTCTATTAGCCAACAATAGTCTTGTGATTAAAATGCTATCATTACTAATGTTTGAATGATCAATCTTTATATATTCAAATTCAAATCAATTATAAAATAATCAAATATTCAAATAAAAATAAATTAATGAAATTAATTATTTAAATTTAAAGTAAAATCTATCTACCTATCTCAAATGTTGTCGAGACAATTTAAAAACTTTGCTCAAAGAGTTAATGTCAAATCAAATATAAAACTATTTTCACACCCAAACCTCTTAAGCTTGTAAGGGCATGGCTGTCCGTCCATGTGGTTTTGCTAAATGACACCACATGAGAATTATGACAGCCCTTTGATTGGATTTTGTCGAAAATGACACCACTAAATTACATACGAAACCGTATGTTCTCAAGTTTGCTTTCTTTTGAGCTATGAACTAATGTATTGGGAAAAAAGCCTTCTATTATTTAAGCCTAATCTCCTTAGACAAACACCACCAGTCTACAAGGATTACTTGGACGATACAACCCATGGCTGCTAATAAGGATCATTCGATTATAATCACTACGACTAAGGACTATACCATCGGGATGAGAGAACCATGGGATCTTAATAGGGCCATCATCATTCCCCAACCATCTTTAATTTAAATTAAAGTGATGAATTTCATAAATTCATAATTTTATACTCAACATGTTACTACTATACGCTACACATTTAGCGATATAATGACTAGCCTTAATCGAAAGTTCTCTCTCAACATTGAGAGGGGTAATTAACTATAGGTGCTTGTGCTTATAGAAAACCTAGAGCCAGATCTAAAGTGCTCATAAAATAAGGGCAACATCTCTGAGTAGTGTCTTATCTACTATTCCATCTGCCTTCTGAAAATTTCACTAACATAAACCAAGCTCTCTTCATCGAGAGGTTGGTGACAACTTTTTGGAGCCCACAATCTTGTCAACTTCGATCCTAATAAAGAAGAGGATTAGATTGGTTAAGTGGGACTTAACAACTTCACCATATAGATAAAGATGGCCATACATATTTACTTTTAAATTCATTAAATTTTGCGCAAGTTATGAAATTTGAATTCATTACAAGGCAATTAGGGCTAAGAATAATACATTCCTCATGAATCGTGTAAATCATCAAGGAACACTTATATAATTTAGTTGAGATGTTATACTTGAATTTATTTCATCTGAAGATATGCATGCATAATTCATCTCATTATTTGCATGAATCTAGAACATCAATTACAACTCCGTGGTTGCCTCGTAATATGTGCACATAAATGAGTTCATTTACAAGTAGTTGATTGTCCATATGTATTTGTACATAAGCCTTCAATATAGGATTTGCATTGAAATGTGTGCATAACTCATTCTATTAAGTTGTTTACACGCACTTTGAGGTATTTGAATTGAAGGATTTTGCTCCATAATGCATGTACGGCTTACCTCTTTAGAATGTTTGTGTATTTAAATGCAACGAGTAAAGAAATGTAATCATCTCATGATTGTGCAATATTCATTTCACTTGCATATTTTGACTATCAGCACGCATTTCAGTACAACGGGTTTTAGCATATAACCACCTTGAGATACATGCACACTTCAACCTTTCAACCCATTTTGAGCACTCTAATATGATGAAATTGAATGTAAAAATATCTCATTATATAGACTATTCTATCTAAGAGTAATGTGTATAAGCCTTGATTTATTGGATTAGTCACACTTATCAAAGAGCTTTCAAGTTCATCACAAATCTAAATTAACCCATTTGATTATATTCAATTATTTAATGCGAATAGTGATATTGCCAATTGCCCATTAGAGAGTCTAGCTAATGTTCATTGAAAATTATTAATTCATGCTCATACTCCTAAGTGAGCTATTAGCCACATGTAAGCTCTTCAAATTCAATTGTATTCAATTAAAAATATTTTGAGTTCATCAACATAAAATGTAATAATCTCAATATACGTTGGATGAGTCATTTCAAGTTCGTTGATGAATTATTGAGACCCATAGATATGTCACATGAGTACAATTTTTGCCAATTGATTTTGATTTAGAACTTTGCACTTTCACATAAGTTTTGAATGAATTTTGAATGTTTGAGAGATTTTTTATTAATGTTTTCATTTTAAGTCTTTCAAAATGTTGACCTCCATATATGCTACATAAGTCGAATCGAGCCTATAAGATGAATTTGATTTACTTCGGATGATTCAGAGTGCAAATCGAAGCTGAGATGCATCAAACATTACCAAAATTAGTCAAAATGATCTATCAATGACTACCGTCGTGATTGAACATAAAATTGGTCAAAATAAAAATATTGTATAATTTAACGATCCACCGATCAAATGATCGAGCTGTCAATGTGCGATGCATATCGAGTCGTGAGACTACGATATACCCAAATGATTGAATTGATGAACGAACTTCTCCATCACATTCAGAATATTGAAATTGGTCAGAATATAAATATTGCATAATTTAATGATCAACCGATTAAGCATTCGAGCTATCAATGTGTCAATGCGCATATTGGAGTCAAGAGATTGCGATGTTGCCCAAATGACGATCGATGATCATTTGTCAGATTCAAAACATCAAAATTGATCGAATATAAATATGCAACGATATTAATCGATAAGCGATCGAGCATCAATACGCCGACACATATGCGAGGGATCGACGATGCTCAAATGACCTCCGATCGATGAACGGACTTCACCATCATGTTCAGAATATAAATATTGCACAATCTAAAGATCAATTGATCAAGTGATCAAGCTATCAATGTGCCAACATGCATATCAGAGTTGGGAGGCTACAATGATGCTCAAACTATCTCCATTCGTAAAATTGATTGCGTCATTAGCTTTGAAATATTGAAACCTATTAAATGAGATTGTCCATGATCGATTCGGATGAGTCTATGTGAATGTCAAAACTATTCAAGCAATAATGCATTGTTGTTGGAATTTATCCACTTGATTTCATAACCAAAAGCCTTGATCATAAACGGATCGGCATTGCTCTAACATTAGAGTAACCTAAAATTGATGTATATATTAACTATATAATAATGTTGATGTAAAATTCATATTGGGGTTAATTAAATACTAAAAATAAATTTATTAATTAGCTTATATCCTATCTAAGGTTAACCTGCCCTAAATTCCTCCCCGGATTTCTATCAACCGCAAACTCTTGTCCAAAACTGCTCCCGCTCTCATTCATTCTCCCTTCAAAATTGCAAAGAAAACCTCTCCCGAAGGGGCACTCTTTAGACTAAAATCGTAAGCCTCCATCGTGCTCCCGGAGGAATGAAAAGCCTTTCTCGTCCTCTTTCATTTCCTTGCTCCCAGTCGAACGAAAGCCTCTTATCTCTATGCCATCAACTCTTACCTCACTTCTCTCCTCTCTCGCTCTATTCCTGCTACACGCCAATCGAAAGCCAGTCGCACCCTTCTCATTCCATTTCCGTCAAACGTAAAGAAAAGACCTCACCCACAGTTAAATCGAGAGCATGAACGAATTCTTGAGCAGATCATCCGAGCCTCAGCGGCCAAGAGCTCAGAAAACCCAGGAAGTGAAGGGACGGCACTCCGTTCTCTCTCTGCTCTCCGACACAAATTGATCATGGCATGGAATCCTTGTGACGTGTGCTTCGTTCGTGTTGCTACTGCGTTGGCCTTCATTTTTCTCCAAGTGCACCTTTTCACAACCCAAACGGAGTACGCAGTGCCACTGTCAACTGCTCTTGGAGCAGAAAACCATTGTACAAGTCATACCCGGTTGTTAATTAACCACATGAGCATGCAACAAGAGAAAATTATTAATTTAGAAGTTGAGGCTGTAATTCTCTTTTTTAATTTTAGATTTGAATAGACGTTATGAAGACAAGTCTACCCAACTGAAGACTCTTGTCCAAGATCTTTTAAAAAAAATCTCCAAAGAATATCTAAAAAATCCTAGGTGCATGTGGTTGCTGTTGTGATAATGGCTTGCAATCGACTAAAATATCTGGAGAGGATGATTTCATCCATCCTGAAGTATGAAAGTGCAGTTGCTACAAAATTTCCCCTTTTTGTATCCCGGAGAATTAATTGCATACTATAAAATTGCAAGACACTACAAATGGGCTTTGGATGAATTATTTTTGAAGCATAATTTTGATCGAGTAATCATTTTAGAAGATGACATAGAGATTGCACCTGATTTTTTTATTATTTTGAAGCTACAGTGACATTATTAGACAGAGATAATTCAATCATGGTTGTTTCTTCTTGGAATGATAATGGTCAAGTGCAATTTATGCATGATCCCGAGACTCTTTATCGTTCATATTTTTTTCTGAACTTGGATGGATATTGTCAAAACCCACATAGGAGGAGCTAACACCAAAGTGGCCTAAAGTTTATTGGGATGATTAGTTGAGGTTGAAGGATGTTCACAAAATTCGAAAGTTTGTTCATCCTTAAATTTGCAGTACATACAATTTTGGTGACCAGGTTTCAAGACCCGCTAATCTAATGTATGTGCAAAAGAGACGTGTCACAAAGATACGCCACTACACTCATTCAGTGGATTGAAATTGCCAAAAATGCTGAAATTTAGACTGAATTTTAGACTTAAATAAAAAAAGGCTTGAATGTGTGTGGAATGTGGGCTATGAAAATTCACCATCGACCTCTCGACAAATGAAGAGAGTGTTGATTTAAAGTGTTTGATGGAATAGTAGATAAGACACTACCAGATTTCACCTCATTTGGTGAGAACTTTAGTTCTAGGTTTCCTATAGGCCCAAGCCCCCATATATTACCCTCCCAATAAGTGAGAGAACTTTCGATTAAGGCTAGTGTTAGATAGAATGTAATAGCATATAGTAGAATACATGTGGAGTTTTGAAATTTCATTTAGAATTTGGAATTTCTGAAATTCATCATAATTAGCTTAAAGCGGATGGTTGGGGAAATGATGACTTGGCCGATCTAGATCCCATGGTTCCGTCATCCCAAGTTGTCATGGTCCCTAGTCTATTTAGTCAGAGAAGGTAGTCGACCCAACCTGACCGAAGGATCCTTATCAGTAACACACGGGTTACGTCATGCAAGAAATTCTTATAGACATGGGGTGATATTTGTTTAAGGAGACGAGCTTAAGTCTACCTTAGCTGATAGAGGGATTTTTTTCCCTATCAAGTATACCCTATGATTCACAACTCAAAGAAGCATATTGGAGGCTATGGTTATGATCATAATATAATAGCCTCGCCAAATCACCCGATCGAGGACTCGTCATAATCAGATATCTGTGGAGCTCTTGGCCAAAAACATAGTCACACAGGCCATGTCCTTACTAGCATGAGATTGATTGAGAGTGAACATAGCATAACACCTGATTTGACATTAGCTCCTTCGTGAGCTAGTTTTTTTAATTTGTCACCTCCGACAAGTAATTACTGAAGGTGGATATATTGAATTTTGCATTAAAATTTTAATGATTGAATTTCATTTAAGTAGTTTTTAGATTGATACTTGATTTAAGTTAGTTTGATTTGAAATTAGAATCACATTTTGATGAAAGTATCCCCTTCAGTTGAAATCACCATTCAACATAGCCATCATCTGGTAGTTAATTGATTGAATCAAATATATTTGAGAACTGTTAATCCCGTCAACTCTGTTTAGCTCCTAATAGAGGATCAGATCTACTATCACAATATAGAATTGACTTCTCAGATATTTTAATAAGTTGAAATTCTTATAATAATTGGATTTTTAGGTTTTGTTAACCCGGACCTGGTCCTAAGACCAAATCGGGAAGCAACCCGCGTAGCATCTTCAGACACTAAGTTTAAGCATTCAGTGTAGTGTCGGGGCACATACAGGTGTATTTAAGAATGCCTTAATTAACACCTTCTGTTCACTTGTACGATGTGCTATGAATCCGGTGGCATATCATTTCTTTCTTGGGCTTAATTCAATTTAGTTAAGAGCAATTCATATGTATGTTTAGATTTGTTTGCTTAACGTTCAATTGCAGAAATCACTGAACATAAATCAAGAAGCATGTTGCTAACTAACTTAAGCTTTTTAACTAGGTCAATGCCATTGACCTCACTCTATAAACCAACTGCATGCAATGCATTTAATGACCTACTGTAATTTTGGTTGCTATCATGTAAATTCATTTCCACATCAGCCAATTGGTGCATAAACAAGGTTTTTTTCAGATATCAATGCCTCTTTCTGTTGGCTATGATCAAACTTTAATTGCTCCAACAAAGCATTCAACTCATCAATTATTTGTTTCAAGCTCATCCAACAATGCGTCTTTCAACAACAAATCCTCCATAGACTTCTCAAGCTCACTAGTTTTTTTTATCAAAGACTATTTAAGACTATCATATTGCACAATTAGACCCTTACCTTTTACAACAGCTATGCTAAGCTTCCCTCTAATAGAAGAAAGTTTATGTTCCAATTGTTCAACTTCAGATGCTTTCGATTACAATTCACAGCAGGATGCTTTTAGAGTCTCTTCAATCTTGCTCATACCCTCCTTCAAAATTTGAATTTCAATTTCCTTCTGCACATTTGTTGATAGTCAAGAACTTTAGGCTTTCATGAAGCCTGATCACCTTAGGGATGATTACATGACTAATCAAGGTGGGCAGTGGCAAGAAGTAATCATTAGAAAATACTTCCATTAGCAGTAAGCATCTTGTAATGCTATAATTTTTTTTATAATTATGAAAAAAGAAACCAACTCCTCAAGAAGAGAGTTGAATGAGTCAACCATAATATTAGTATCTTCAAATAACCAATTCATTTCATGGATATAGCATGTGCATATAAATCCTTACATGATTCATGGTTCTCCAACTTATTAACCAGAAGAAATCACCTCCTCTTTACCTCTCCAATCTCTTTTATTTTATTAAATAAAGTAGATTTAAACTTTTAATGATTGAATTTCATTTAACCAGTTTTTAGATTGATACTTGATTTAAGTTAGTTTGATTTGAAATTAGAATCACATTTTGATAGAAGTATCCTCTCCGGTTGAAATCACCATTCAACACAGTCATCATCGGGGTAGTTAATTGATTGAATCGAATATATTTGAGAACTTTTGATCATGTCAACTCTGTTTAACTCCTAATAGAGGATCGGATCTACTATCACATGATAGAATTAGCTTCTCAAATATTTTAATAAGTTAAAAATTCTTATAATAATTAGATTTTTTAGGTTTTGTTAACCCGAACCAGGTCCTAAGACTAAACCAGGAAGCAACCCACGTAGCTTCCTCAAACACTAAGTTTAAGCATTCAGCGTAGTGTCGGGGCACATGCGAGTGTATTTAAGAATGCCTTAATTAATGCCTTATGTTCGCTTATACGATGTGTTGTGAATTTGATGGCGGTTGTAAATTGATTTAATATCTTATTAGATTTTTTCAGATTAATAACTAATCGATTCCAAGTTGATTAGTCTTTGAATATTCAATATACTCTCGCTTATGACAATTCTCAAATTCATCACCAACTATACTCAATTTCTTCTTGATCTAATTCAAGTATATTAATAAGATGAAGAATATGCTTCAAATATTTTTCAAGGATTCATTGCTTATGCTTATTATCAATCATTCGATCTCATGGAAAATCTCTGATGAATTCTTTAATTTTCTTCAATTTATTTAAGTATATCTTAATCCCAAGAGGCTCTCTTATGCTTTGATTTAATGTCCAATTAAGATTCTTACATCATTCGATATCATCTAATTTTCAATTATTCAATTAGTTTTATGATTACTTGTTTGTGAATTTAATACTTTGAGTATTCAATAAGAGGCTCTATTCACAAAAATAAACATCGACTCCAATATCCCTAAATCCACATCAGACTTCACATTTAGTGGGTAAGTGGACTTTAAATTTATTATATGTCTCTTATAAGTTTGATATCAACCTCTCCAAGTTTCAACTAAAGCTTGTTTAGTTTTGTGAAATTTGAAGAAAAGAGAACCTATTTTACCGCTTCAATTTAAACCACCGAGGATTACAATTAAAGTTCATGAGTTTAGTATCATCCATCAAACCCCATCATCTCACCCGATTATTAAATTTAGATAAGGATGGGTTCCATATTGTTTCCTCCAATTCCTATATATAAGGCTAGGGGACTTCTATTTTATTCCATTTGTTTGAGGAGTTGGAGTGCTTGAAAGAGAGGGGATAGTTTTTTGGCGGGCTTTCAACTTTATTAAGATAAATCTTATAAGTGTTTTTTACCTCTTTTCTCTTTGATTTAATGTTTTACCTTTGTATTCATTATATGTTCTTTTCTTTTCCCCATTTTTTGTTTGATTCATTTAATTTAAATTTAACTATAGATTTCTTTGTTTAGTGCTCTTAAGCAATTTTTTTAATTTTTTATTTTAAGCCCAAAGATTTGACGAAATTTTGGCTAGGGGAGCGACATCTAACAATTTTTTGGCTTGCTCGGTATGCCCTATTAAGGGTAGTGAGTGCTGTCTTGCAACACCACAACAATCTTCATACCCGCTATGCCCTATGGGGCATTAGCGGGGTCTTGGAACCTGCAAAGGGAGACACAAGCACATATGTATACTTTCACATTCACATCACACATGTTCAAAATTATTTTTCTGCGTGCTAGCAATGATCGACAAGGATACAAAGAGGGAGATGTTGGAAACCAAGAAAAGAACCCACCTGATGACGGTGTTGCTCTCCAGCTACGGTAAGGGAATTTGAAGGGTATTTCAACAACTGTGTACTTGATTAGAGGAGGAAGCAAGGAGGTATACTGAGAGGAACCCGCTTGATGATGGTGTTGCCTCTCAGCTACCCTCGCTTGTGAAAAGAAAGGAGGTCAGCTAAGGGTGGATTCGACAAAGGGGATTATAGATTTTGGCAAAAAAAATTTCAAATTTTGGCAAAGGAGAATTTCATATTTTGACAAAGGGAAATTTAGTTAAGGGAGATTTCGACCAGGAGAACATTGTGTAGGGAAAATTTTGATTGGAGGAGTTTGGTGGAAGAAGAGGGATTTTTGGCCAAGGAGGAACTTTGTCTAGGGGAAATTTCTATTGGAGGAGTTTTGGTGGAAGAAGAGAAAGAAGATGATTTTCAGTTTGGGAGAAAATGAGGGAAAATGTAGAAGATGAAGAAGAGAAGAAGAAGAGGGAAGAAGAAGGAGAAGAACCTTACCCTTGCTTGCGATTGGAGAGAAGAGAAAGAAGGGGGGAGGCCTCGTTGCTTGCGTACGATTTGGACGGGGAGGAGAAAAACATGAAATATCCCTTCTTCCTTAAATTTTCTATGGTTTTGAGGGGAGGATTGAGGGAATGGTTGAGAGCCTTGCGGCATTACCGTTGAGGAGAGCAAGCCAAATGAATGGGATCGTAGAACCCAGCGATGGAAGGTCGGTTGTCGAAATCGAAGCTGAGGAGGAAGAGCCAAGTGAAGTTGGCTTGCGTGCGTGGGTGAAGAAAGGCCTGAACCAATCGAATGAGAGTTGGGGATGATTTTAGGGATTTTGGTTAGTTAGGATTAAATTAGAGTTTTTTATTAATTTTTTAAATATTTAATCAGTCTTAATGTAAATTTCATGCCAACAAGCTCACATTGTTAATATATGTATCAATCTTAGGTTATTCCAATGTTCGGTCACGACGGTGTTGTCCGTTTCGCAATTAGAGGTCGTTTGGTTCAAGTCGGCATCAAATTGGGTCAATTTCTGCTCAAAATGTGCATCATTATTTCCGACTGCTTGATTTTCATGCAAACTTATCTGAATTGAGTGTGAATAGTCTTACTTGATAGATTTTGACATTTTGAAACTAACAACAATCAATTTCATGAATGGAGGTCATTTGGTTTATGTCGGTGCCTTCTGACCTTGATATACGTGTAGGCGCATTGATGACTCGGTCGGTTGATCATCAAGTTGTGCAATATTTATATTTTGACCAATTTTAATATTCTGAACATAATGGTGAAGTCTATTCATCAATCAAAGATCATTTCAACTGATTTTGGTGATGTCCATTATATTTTAGCCTTGATTTGCGTGTTATCACTTCCGATCATTTGACATTTGCACAGATTCGTCCGAATTAAGTGCAAAAATTTCATTTGGTAGGTCTCGACATTTCAAAGCTAACGATGCAACCAATTTTATGAACGGAGATTGTTTAGATATTATCACATTTTTTCTTCCTCGATATATGTGTTGACACATTGACAGCTCGATCGCTTAATCGATTGATCATTAGATTATGCAATATTTATATTCTGACCAATTTTGACATTCTAAATGTAATGGTGAGGTCTATTCATCGAATAGAGATCATTTGGGCTGATTTTGGCAATGTTTGTCACATCTCAGCTCTGTTTTGTGCTTTAAAGAATTTGAAGTCAATCAGATTCACCTTATAAGCTCGATTTGGCTTGTGTAGCATATGTGAAGGTCAACAAATGCCCCCTAACAAATGTGATTCATGCATGGGCGTGCATTTGTTGAAATCGGTTGACCCTTTGGGCTACAAACTTGGATCATTTTAAACACCTATCGTTATTAATATGCTCATGTGGCCTTTTCTTATGGCTTGTTGAGTGAGGAAAGCATCAACAACTCGGCCATTTATAGGCTTGTTGAGTTTGACCTTTAGAACCTACTCGAGTCTTCAACTAAAGCTATGATGGGTTTGTCATCGGATGAAGGCTCTTTCCTGGCCTTTTCTTACGCATGTTGAGTAAGGAAGCGAATGACTGCCATTTATAATTGTTGAGTTTGACCTTTTTTTTGTCTTGGACTTGATGAGATTGATATTTTTCCAACTCAATTGATTGAAGCTTCCAAGATTGGGAGTTCTGCTGACTTGATCTCTGACATTTGATGAATCTTGGAGAGATATTTTTTTGACATTTAGGGATATCTTTTCATGCATAAAAATAAATTATTTTTGTTCCTTGTAAGAGCCTGCAACTTTAGTAATAATAGTTATAGTTAAAATCAAGGATTTTGACGTAAAGATCGAAGTCAACCTGAATTAGAATATATTCGAAGATCTCATCTTATAGCACGACGTCAATTTAAATAAACTTAGTATAAAATAAAAATGCTCATTGTCTTGTAGGGGGAATTCTAAAGCATATTTAGAAGAACTTTTAAGATGGAATTAAGAAAATACATTAATATTTGAATTGATATGCTCTTAAGAGGGTTTTAACATGTAACATTGATTTCATCTATGTATGAAAATCTAAAATGCCCCCTATGTAATATGAGAATTTTCATGAAAAAGTTTTTTTTGTCTTGAGTAAGTATATTTATCTAGGGATCTCGGCATGAAGCACGATGTCGACCTAAATAGATATACTAAAAAAAATGCCCCTATAGAGGAATTTTTGTTGTACCTCGAGAATGTATTTATCATATATAATATTTTTTTTCAGGTAACGACCATTAATTTGTGGCATTGGTCTTCCACCCTTTAGGTCAATGAGTTGGTATGCCCTCGCACTTTCTCAATGCCAAAAGGGCCCTCCTAATTAGGCTCAAATTTGCCACAAAATTTTTTATTAGGAATAATTAGTCTTCTCAGCACCAAGACTAGTTCGCCTTTATGTAATGTTCGAGGCCGCACTGTATGGTCAAAAGCCCGGGACATCTTTGCTCGATAAACCTCCAGATTTTGATGAGCTTGCAACTTCATCAACATGAGTTCTCCATTCTCAAGAATGAAAGAACCACTTCAATTTCAAATACTAATTAATGGAGTGGCTTTATATTCTTGTAGGTATTGATCTACATTTGCCTATTAGTTTATTATGTCATTCTCTCTTATTTTTAGTAAGGATCTTCTTGAGTAACTTGACTAATGTCTTGTTGAAGGCCTCTGCCAAACCATTTGCTTTGGATTGTATATTGAAGTGTATCGCCAATTAATTTTGTGTCGATCGATGAATCTATAAATCTTTACACTTTTGAAAGCTGAGTCATTATCGGAGATTATTCGGTGCAAAACTCTAAATCTATAGACCACATTATGTGTAAAGAAATTGACCACTCGATTAGCAGTGACTTCTTTAAATGGGGTAGCTTCAGCCAACTTAGAGAAATAATCAATCGCTACTAGGATGAAGCGATGTCCAACTAATGGCGTTGGATTGGTTACATCATATAGCATTGAATGATAGGATATAATAATATAACATTCATGAAACCTTCTAGGATTGATATAATCTCTCACCATGAAAGAATAGCCCATCCTTTTGATCTTTACTACTTGGGACCGTGATGTGCACCACAAAGTCCTTCATGAACTTCAAACATCACTTTGGTACCTTCATCTATATTTAGGCATCATAGCCACATTTTTTCAAAGGATCTACGATATATTTAGGCATCATAGCCACATCAATTTGAGCTGTCAGTGATTTATTATTTGGTAAGTTGCCCTCTTTAAAGTAGTCAATGAAGGGTTGCCTCCAATCATGTGGCTCTTCTACAATAAAGGCTTCACACTACTTTTTTGAAGGAATATCATTCTTAGCTCTTCTAGGTATAATTCCATATTGATTTTTGAGGAGTATGAGAAGCAACCTAAGTCACATCCTGCTGGGTCAAATTTGATAACCCCTCTACCTGTGAGGATTGATACTTTATTGGCTCTAGAACTTATCGAGTAAATATGCCGATTATGACATAATCATCATTCATATTTATCATTTCCTTAGCAAATTTTGCTAAGTAATCTACTTTGTTATTCTCGAATTGAGAGACTCGAGTTAGTGTGACATTTGGTATCTACTTCATAAGCTCAAGAATTTGCTTATGATATAAAGCTAACTAAAGGTTGTTGATTTTATAGATGTTAAGTACTTGATTTACAATAAGCTAAGAATCACCAAAAATATGCAAGTTTTGAATGCCTATGAAAATAGCTTCATCAAGACTTACCACTAATGCTTCATACTCAGCTTCATTATTAGTTCTTGGCTCAATCAACTAATATGATCGTCTCATTATTCCTTCTTCTAGTGCTATGAAGACGATGTCAATTCCTGCTCTTTCCCTTAGGAAATTTAGAGGTTGGACTTGTTTGATCAATGAGGCTCCATCAAAGTACATTTTCCAAATTTGTGATTTTTCTCTTTCATGAATGAGCATAATTTGCTCATCAGGCAAATCATTATTAAGAGAAGAGTCTACAGGGATTGTGCACCAAGAAAATCTGTTAAGACTTGTGTCTTCACTAATTTCTGTAGAACGTATGTGATATCAAATTGTTGGAGCAATACTGCCCATCTTGCCAAGCGACCTATCAACGCAGGTCTTGTCATCAAGCACTTCAGCAGATCAATCCTTGAGATGAGACAATCTTATGAGATAACATATAATGATGGAGCTTTTGTACTGCAAAGATCAATGCCAAACTATGCTTCTCTATTAGAGAGTATCTCATTTCTGCTCCTATCAATCTCTGACTAATAAAATAAATAGCATTCTCTTAGGTCTCTTCATTGTGTTGTGCCAATAATACTCTAAGAGGCTCTTCTAATACAAATGTGTATAGAATGAGGGGCTTCCTAGGAGTAGGCACTACAAGAATTAGTGGATTTAATAGATAGCTTTTAATGCTTTATAAGGCTTCTTGGCACTCCTTGTCCTATTTGAATGGAGCATCCTTCTTCATCAACTTTACAAATGGTTGAGGTGTCATAGGTTTGATATAAATCAATGGATGAATGTTATCCTTGTAAAGAATCGATGTAAACTCTTTGGAGGCATCTCCATTCATTTTAGCGGGATCAATTTCAATTCTGTGATGTACAATACAAAAATTTTTTTGGAGGTTACCAGAATGCTTTTAGGATTCTTGAGATCATATTTTGATTCTCTCTTGACTCTTCACCACCAAATCATTAACATAACATTCCACCTTGTTGAATCAACTCATGAAAAATATCGTCGGCTCTGGTATGTAGCTTCACATCTTAATTATGATTGTAGCGACATATACCAATTGTCCTAAATGATATGTGCTTCTCATCTTAAGGAGCCATCTTGATTTGGTTGTATCTCGATGATCCGTCCATGAATAAGAACATGTCGTAGTTGGATGTATTGTCCACTAGTAGTTTTAATATTAGAAGCAAAAAAGTCATCTTTTGGGAACACCTTATTTAGGTCTCGGAAGTCAATGCACACATGGATTTGGCTGTTCTTCTTTCTAACTGGACAATGTAGCTATCCAATATGCATACTTCTCCTTTTGGATGAAGCCTACTTCAAGCAGCTTCATAGTTTCAATAATTACATGTTCTTTAATCTCCAATCTCATTCACCTAGGAGCTTGCTTACCAAGCATTACATCAAGTTTAATAGCTAGTTTATGAACTGCTACATTAGGAAATATGTCTGGCATTTTAGAATATGTCTAGGCAAAGCAATCCTTGAATTCACAAAGTAGCATTTTTGTTCTTAAACTTTCTCATCGTAGAAGGATCGAAAGTTGATAGAATCATCCTCTCCAGGTTGACTTCTTTGAGTTTATCCATAGTATTTATTTTTCACCATCAGTTCTTCTTGAGTAGGCTTCTAGTTCTTCATCATTTGTAAGGAGAATTTCATGGAGATCATCTTTTTCCTCACTATTAGCTTCGATCTCATATTCTATTATATTATAATAAACTTTATTTTGGTGAGATCTGTGGATAAACCCTAAACCTTTAGTGATAAACTTATCACTTCTTCGTATGCTTGAGGACTTCTTTGGCTCCACATCCTGTTAAATATTTGAGTTCTATTTTTAGTAATTCCAATATGAATTCCAAGCTTATGCATCATTGTAATTTTTTTATTGGATATTAGGTTTAGATTCTTGGGACTATCTCCTAATTTTCTTGTAGGTGATCAAAATTATGAGGATGAGACTCTTAAGATTTGTAAAATAGAGTTCTTGTTTTGCCACTCTCACTCAATGGCGATACATAGAATGTTATCAATTCTTCAATACTATGAACCTCTAGTGGAGTAATTTCTTTGAAGTATTGTTGAGGGATGGGTATAATTTTGAAGGACTCCTTTGACACTACCAAATGAGTTATCCTTCTTAATGCAACCATCTGAACTCTATTTTCATAAGTAGATTTAAAATCATAGTCTGAATCAGAACCACTTATTTCATACCTTGCCTTTCTTGAAAGTTTATAAGTTTTTTTAGGTTTGACAGGAATATCTTCTTCTTCTTGTGTGTCACTTCCCAAATGAGGAACTAATTTTCTTGATTTAGGTGTAAAGTTAAGTGCTTTAGGGAAAGTCGGCATGGCCTTTTTTCTTCATCTTTGCTTCTACTCTTTCACCTAATGAAATTGCTTTTTAGTTCCTGAAGTGGATATTATCGCTTCAAGAGGCTCTGTTGGCTTAGGCTCTTTAGGGATGAAATATTTTGCATCTTCATAAATCTTTGCTTCATGGATGAGAATGGTTTGTTAGGAATTTAAACTCTTCCCCTCTTTTGTATTTCATACATTGATGCAGTTGATGGGACCATGCCATACTCATGCATGGTTAACCTAGAGAGTTTTAAATAATGTATCATTGATTACATGAACTTTATAGATCTCAAAGCTTGGCGAGAATAAAAGAACCTAGGTTTTCTCTCATTGAAACCATGAACCATCAACTTATCCCTCCCAAGATGTTGGATATCAAGTGATAATCCTCTTAATACTTTTAGACTCATAAGATTGATAGAAGAACCTGGATCAATCAATATTCAGCTGATTAAGATGCCATCACTCTCTACGATAACATATAAAGGACAGTTGTGATCCATTGTTCCCAACATAAGATCTTCTTCAGAAAATATAATTACTAAGAGATCTTGAGTTTGTAATGATTCAATCATGCATTTTTTGGCAAAGTAAACTTCATAACTTTCTAGATCTTTGAGAGCCTATGTCAAAGTTTCTCGGAGGTTTTTTGACATCAAGAGAGCCTCGTACACACTCAATTGTGTAGGGATCTTTCTCAAATGTGATAGAATATTATAATCTATCTTTTAGCTTGATTTAGGCTTTATTCTAAGATTTTTTAGAATGATATCTTCATTGACTTTGATTTATTTTCTTTTGTCTTTATTTTTATTTCCCTTCTTTGATGAAGGTGGTAAGACTTTATCACTTTTCAATTGAACTTAAATCACTTTGTCTTGCTCAGATTCTTCTGAAGAGGTAGTTTCTTCAAATTCACTTTTTATTCTAAATGATTGACCACAAGGGCTAGACTCACTTTTCAACTTCATATATTTTATACGTGATGATATCAATGAGTTTGACTCTTCTTCATCAAGAAAATATAAATCTTCATCTGAACTGTTATCTTATTATTGAGTCATTAAATAAAATTTATATGTTAACTCTTCAAGCTCTTCTTGCTTTCTAGATAAGAATTTTGATGGGTTGGTCAAGTCTGTCTGACTACCCTTATCATTTTGGAGTAACTGATGTTGAAGAACATCTGATATCACATAGATGATTCGGTATGTCTCTATTAGACAAGAGTCACCATTATCTTTTTCATCCAATTCAACTATCGTTTAGTCATAAAGTTTAGCTAAATGGTTATCACTATTTGGTGATACTCCATTAAATTGTTAATAATCTTTGGAGTTGTAGTTCTCTTCTTGATCCTCTTTCCTTAGAACTTCTTTGATTTATGAGGCATATTTAATGATTTCGTCTTTGTGATGAAGTAGCCTTATCAAAATGCCAGAAGCCCAAATATTTTATTTAAGTATCTCTTTAAGTCCAATATAGTCAAGTGGTGATTTCCACTTAACTAAAGACGTCTTTAGGCTGAGCATTTTCACGATCTTCTTAGAGACTCGCTTCCCATTCTTCGCCTGATTTCTCCTTATTTTTATCATTGATGGATGATAGAAGAGGACGCAATCATCCTTGTAGACTCTCTTTTTGGGTTGATTAGAACACTGTCAGATAATATAAATTCACCCCATCGATACTTCCTTTTTAACCAATATTTAAAGACATAATCTTTAATAGATCGATCATCATGATAAGACATATTTAGATTCACTTGATCTTCTTGAGCCTTTTAATTTCTACTAATTGTAGACCAACTTTGACTGCTTGCCGAAATAATTTAGCCACACTGTCCTTTCTAAAGAAATATTCTTTGTTCATCTTTTCCTTAAGAGGTGGCTGCATTCACTCATCATCTCGTGTTGCTTGTTTTGGATGCTTTCCATCACTTGGAAAAGTTCAAAGTTTATCATTGCCTCCCAATACTAATTTTAGCTATGGATTAGAATAGACAGGCTTCTTTCTCTTATCATCATTGTATATTGGTTGCTTTCCTTTATCAACATTATATATTACCTGCTTTTCACCATTTGAGCTATAGGAAGCGGCATGAGTTTCATTTTTTCTTGAGTCTAAAGGTTTGTTTCTCTTTGCTTTATCTGTATAGATTTCATATTTAGGCCGATTTGGCTTTTCAAATTTAGCCACCCTATCGAGAAAGTTCTAGAATATTGCAATCGATGTCATACATAAAAATGGTGTCATTTTATCATTCATATTGTCCATTAGCAATTGGATCGCATGTTCTTCCTTCAATTGTTGCTCACATTTTAAACTTAGGTTACGCCAACGACTTATGAATTTTATCACTAACACATCTTTTCTCCTTTTTGACAGGCAAAGGTGATTGTTATTTTCTCGGTTGCACTGCAAACCTCTTCACAAATATTGTCTCTAACTCAATTTTAGCAATCATTAACTGATTCGCATACCACTCAGTAGGCGATCAAGTTGTTGATGACCGATGAAAGCGACATCATTCCCTCTGTTACCACAAGTAGCCTTAAATTGGGCTAGATGTTGCTTTGGGTCACCAAGGCCACTGAAAGTATTAAATTTTAGCATTGAGTAACCTTTCGGGTATGACACTTGATAATATTCGGCTGGGTAAGGGCGGCCCTTACTCACCAACTTTTTGCTTGCTCTGAAGCTATAATTGTCTTTATCTTTTCATTGATTATTGTTTCTAGCTGAGCAGCTGTTACCCTTCCATGTGTGCTAGCCATATTTTGAATTGTCAATTGAAGAGATAGTTGGATAACTTTATTCCTCACTTCAAGTGTAGTATATACTGTAGGATCTTGATGTACTAGAGCAATTGGTGGAATAGAAGTTATATTATTAGCTACCTTTTGATTAGAACAAAAGCGGCGTTACTTGATGTGATATTCGTAACATATCTATCATAATATTCATTTATACCATCATGTCATTCATCTTGGTACCAAGCTGTGCAATTTCCTTATCTTTGACTTCCATTTGACACTACATTTGACTTTGCTCTCTAGCTAGCGCCACGGTGTCAACAAGTATAGGCTCTTCATCTTCCTCTATTTCTTATTGTTGTTCTGCTCCTTGCTCATCTTTAGGGGAAGAACTTGACTGTCCTTCTCCTTGTGCATTTGCAAGAGCAGCTATTGATAGGGCTGAACAACAACGCTGATTATAAAAGCGTGTATTAGGCTGATCATTTCTTAGATTAATCATATAAACAGCTTTGACACCCATGATTTCTTTCTCATTTTGATCTTCTTCTCCTTCCACTTCAGTAGAGATTGAAGATCCATCTTCTACTTACTTCTATGAAGACTCTCCTTTATAAACATTGAATTAGTTCAAGCTCTCTAGATTCATGTTGCTGATGATGCCAAGTAGAAAGTTCATATATCTCTAACCATACAGATGACTTCCACTTCCATAGTGACCTCTTCATTATCTTCTTCTTGCACATGAATTTTTTATAGAAGTTTCTAGTGGATCTCTAGTTTAGTGTACGGAACAAACACTTCTTCCATTAAAGGACTGCGATCAAAGTCAACCTTCTCATGTGAGGGTGAATCTGATCGATGATGGGATTCCCTAAAGGATTCTCCAGGGTGTCAACCATCATGTCTTTCATCAGTAATATCCCTTATTTTAGGAATCCACTTCTGATGAGTTATTTTTTAGGCAGATTTTTGAGTATATGTATTAGATGTCACACCTCTTCCATTCTTCAGGATTTCATTACGGGGCCTTGGCCTCCATATCTGCTTATCCTTTTGCCAGGACCTTTCGATAGCAGATTCTTGGACACGCGGTCTAAGTGTCATGCTTACCATGTGAAGCATACTTGACTCAATGACTAGTTACCATAAGAGATGGAAACCTCCTTCGCATGGCTTCAGTATTTTCAATTATCACAGGCCTCTGAAATTTTTTTTTCATTAAGCCTCTGTCCTTGGCTACTTTAAGAACATGTGTATTACGGTAGATAGTGTTTCGTTATCTCCTCATGGTGGTAGAGCTTGACATTGTTGAGTCCACAAAGACTATTTTACTTCACTAGTAGAGCTATTCCTTTTTACTCATTTTAGATTATCAAAGTTATTATGGGTAGGAATACTCGCTTTTAGTGGTAGTATAGCTTGTTCTCTGTTCAAGGGGATCTGAGCCTCAAACATTTCTTCTTCTTCTTTGCCTTAGTTAATTTGTTTCACGATGAGGAAGCTTTATGATCATGCTTTCACAACAAAGGTTCAATCGGCGAGCGGTTGTACCATGAGGCATCAAAGACAGCTTGTCCGCGTTCTTTTATCCGTGAGCTTTATATTGACCTAATCTTTTAAAATTGAAGTTCTCTATCGGAGATCTCCTTAATAATAGTTGGTTGCTGCGGTTGGCGCAATGAATATGAGCTTTGGTAACTTGAGGCCTTTGGCATGACCTGGACGAGTGTGCCATGAGAGGGTACTTAAGGAGTTACAGCTATGATAGTTGGAAAATTCAAGCAGCCAAAATAAATGGTAGCTCGAACATTTCCTATGTTGATGATGACATTGGCTAAGGAAATGTTTGCACCATGTCCTAGCTGGACAATGAAAGGAGTGCTCTGTAGATCCATTCATGTAAAGATGAAAGATGGAGATTAGTAATTAGCAATTATTATTTCTCCACATACTTTCAAAATGCAGAGGTACTATAGAATAAAATAATATCACTATTTTTTGTTTTAAATTTTCAAATATTTTGTTGCTACTATAGAATGTATATGACTAACCAAAGATGGAAAGACAATCTTATCCCCAACGGAGTCGCCATAAATCTATAGGCTCCAAAATTTGTCACCGACTTCTCGATAAATGAAGAGAGTGTAGAATTTTTTTATAATTATGAAGATGAAAAGAAACCAACTCCTCATGTCGTAATAGAAGAGAGTTGAACTAGTCAACCACAACAATAGTATCTTCTGAGATAATCTATTCACTTATTTCATCAAATATAGCATGGACATATAAATCCTTACATGATTCATGGTTCTCTAACTTATTGACCAGAGAAAGCACCTCCTATTTACCTATCCCATCTCTTTTGTTTTATTAAATAAAGTAGATTTAAACTTTTAATGATTGAATTTTATTTAAGCAATTTTTAGATTGATACTTGATTTAAGTTAGTTTGATCTGAAATTTGAATCACATTTTGATGGAAGTATCCCCTCCAGTTGAAATCACCATTTAACATAGTCATCATCGGGGTAGTTAATTGATTGAATCAAAAATATTTGAGAACTTTCGATCTTGTCAACTCTGTTTAGCTCTAACGAGGATGATCTCTTGTATAAAATTAGCATCTCGATATTTTAATAAGTTGAAATTCTTATAGATTTTTTTTGATTTTATTAACCTGGAGTCACAGGCCGAAGCAACCCACACCTCAAACACTTGAATCTAAACATTTAGCATAGTGTCATGCGTATATTTAAGGATGCCTTAAATCTTTATGTTGCTTGTATGAGTATTGCGAATCCGGTGGCGTGGAAGGTGTTGTATATTGATCTAATATCTTATTAGATATTTTGGATTAATCATTCAATCTCATAAAAAATCTCTGATGAATTCTTTAATTTTCTTCAATTTATTTGAGTATATTTGAAGAGTATATCTTAATTCCAAGAGACTCTCTTATGCTTCGATGTTCAATCAAGATTCCCACTTCTTTTGATATTAGGCCTAATTTTCAATTGTTCAATTAGTTTTATGATTACTTGTTTGTGAATTTAATACTTTGAGTATTCAATAAGAGGCTCTATTCATATAAACAAACATCAACTCCAATATCCCTAACTCCATATCAGACTTCATATTTAGTGAATAACTAGACTTCAAATTTATTATAAGTTTCTTATAAGTTTTATATCAGCCTCTCTAAGTTTTAATTAAAGCTTGTTTAGTTTTGTAAAGTTTGAAGAAAAGAGAATCCATTTTATTGCTTCAATTTAAACCACTGAGGATTACAATTAAAGTTTTAGAGTATCATCCATCATCCGTCAACACACGATTATTTAGATAAGGAGTTCCATTGATCGCTTCCTATAAATAAGCTAAGAGGGCCTTCATTCCACTTGTTTGTTGAGTGCAAAAAGAGAGGGATAATTTTTAGTTTAAATTTTGGGTGGGCTCTTAACTTCACTTAGATAAATCTTGTAAGTGCTTTTTACTTCTTTTCACTTTGATTTGATGTTTTACCTTTATATTCATTATATGTTCTTTTCTTATTTGATTTTAATTTTAAAAGATTTCCATTTAAATTTATCTAAGTTCTGGATTTTAGTCTAAATTTCAGAATTTTTGGGAGACATCAAATAAACTTTTCGCTTTAACGCATATGGGTAGTGATTCTGACACCACAACTATCTTCGCACTGACTATTAGATTAGCTCAAACTGAAAGAAGACACAAAGACATATATATATCTCCACATTAACATATTTCAAACTTATTTTCCTGCGCACTTATAATGATCGGCAAGGAGGGTTCAGCTAGGGGAGATTCTGGCTAGGGAGGTTTCAAATTTCGGCTATGGAGAATTGTAGATTTCAGCAAAGAGGAATGTAGATTTCAGCTAAGGAGAATTGTAGATTTTGGTAAAGGGGAATTTCAGATTTCGGCAAAGGGGAATTTCAGATTTCGCCAATGGGGAATTGCTTCGGCTAGGGAGGATTGTTTCGGTAAAGGGGAATTGTTTCGGCTAGGGAGGATGGTTTCGGCTAGCTGCTCCAAGTGGACAGGAAAAAGAGGGAGGTCGGGTAAGGATGAGGGAAAGAAGAAGGAGAGGGAAGAGGATGGAGAGGGAGAACGGAATAAGAGAAAAGGGATTGTCTTACCCTTGCTTGCATGGGGTTTGGACGAGAGAAAAGAATAGGAGTTTACGGCTTGGACGAGAGAAATGGAAGTATAAGAACCCTTCTTCTTTTCGGTTGAAGGAAGAAATATCCATGAAAGAAGGGGGGAATGACTGGTGCGGTTGAAGGAGGAGATCGAGCGGGAGTGGTTGGTTGGGAGCGTCGAACGGGCTTGGAGCATGCGTGTAGAGTGGAGAACCGAACGGCGAGCTTGCGCGTGAAGAGGGAGATCTGAACATTTGGTTGAGCGGGAGTGGTTGGTTGGGAGCTTGTTTTAAGAATCCTTACGACGAAGCTAATTAAGTGAAGCCTTCCTCTATCATGCATTTTGGTATATGGATGGAAAATAAATAATGAAATTGCATTTTTCAGAATTGAAAGATCCATTTTGGATTGAGATTTCGTCGAATAAACTTCACTTTCAGACTCCTTTTCCACAAGCCGGAGTCAACTCTTCTTCTATCTGCATTTGTGGAGGAAGAAAACTGGGCGAAAATATTATGGATCTCTCATTTTTTTGAGGATGAACATTAAAATTAGATTATGATTTTGATTTTCAATTAATGTCTAAATAATAAAATATTTATTGTAATTCAAACATCAAAATAAAAAAAATTAAGATATTTTTATGCATGTGATCATCATAGAAAGGTGAAAAAAATTCATTCAATAAACAAAGTAATTTTACAAATTTTAAAAGTTATTTGTGCAAAAAATTATAGCTAAATGACATCTTTTAGGACTTAAATTTTTTTTTTTTTTTATTTAAAGATATTTTATGATACATAAAATAGCTTGTCAAACTATGCACATGTTAATTTTAAGTAGATATGCATCACAGCATTCTTGCTTACTTTTCTTTTTAAAATATAAGAATTAAAGAGAATTTGGATGCCACTCACTCATAGAATTGAAATTTCTATGCAAAATGTACATAGTAAAAATTCTAGAGTTGATAATGATGTGGGAGGCTTGGAAGGTGAACAATTTGGCACTACTATTGGAATTTAGACTTGAGAAGTCTGTATGCGCTCATGTGAACTTTCTTTTCAGCATGTAATTATATCATATATTATTAAAATTAAATGAGTTAAAAGATAGGAGTTGTTTATCATATAGCATGAACTTTGCATTGAAGGATGACTAAATTTTTATAAAAATCAAAGTAGTAATTTAATTTAATCGAAAATTAATGCTTATTCCTCACCGTCTATAGTTTTTATTTTTGGTTGTAACCAATCCCAATAACATCTAATTTTGTTTGATGATTTGTTTGTGTTGAGCTATGTTCTTTTTGTGAGATGTATTATCACTTTTTTTAAGCCTCTTTCCTGAAGGATTTAGACATTGTAAATTTTTTTTTATTTATTAATGAAATATTAGTCTGCTTTGTTGCTTTAAAGATTTTAGTCAAAAATTAAAGATAAAAATAATAAAAATATATTTAATCTCCTTATCCCTGTTTCAAATAATCATATTAATAAATTAATTTAGTAGAAAATAATGATAAAAAATTTAAAACATATTTAAGATCTATTTGTGGTCACAAAATTTTTTTGTGAAAATGATTATAGTGTATTTTTTTTAGAGATATTAACTTTTTAAAAACAGTTGATGGTATAATGAATATTTTCTCTCTTTTTTTCTTAACTTGATAATAGCTCTCTTATAACTACAATTTACTAACAAATCATGTTCTAAAAAAATACACCACTATAAAAATTTAAGAAAAAAAAAATCAATAACAAAGTAGTAGCCAAATAAAAGTGTAGCAGTAGTATTCTAATAAGTTAATGAAGAAGCTATCCCAAATTTACGAGCTCTTAATTACTCAATCATTCCTCCATCCTCTAATATTATTATTTTTTATCACCTTAGCTATTTTCTTTCATCAATCAACAGTCCATCAAAACTTTCCAAACACATCGGATAAATGAGAGATGGCTAAAGTTGAGTTGAAAGATCTTAGCTTTAGTTGTTGAGAATTTTAAATTTTGAAGAAATCTTTGATTTAAAATCTATATTATGTGTGAGAGTTTACAACTAAACTCCCTCAAATAAATAAAATTTTGAGTTGATAGTGATGCCGAAAGCTTACAAATTATAAACTATGGCATTATTCTTAGAATTTAGACTTGAAAAGTCTATGCATGTATTTGCTTAGTTAACATGGAATGAGTATTGATAATTTATTTTTGCAGATAAATGATAAAAAATTAAAATATAGAAAAAGAAAAAAAAAAGAAGGGCTTTGGCCAAAGGGTCTGTTAAATTAAATTAAAAAAAAAAAAGAAATTGACTATCAGAATAATTATAAAATTATTTTACTTTTATTTAAGTTGATATTTTATGAAAAAATAAAATAGTAAGACCGACTTTGAAAACTTGACTTCGAGTCTTCGAGTATAGTCACCATTCCAATCTTCACTTAAAATACGCTATTTTATTTTATGTTTCAGTATATAACTTAACAATTAATGATGTTAAAAATACGTCATCGCAGTCAATAAATTCACATGGTAGCTAGTCTCAGTATGATATCAATTCTAAAACATTAAAAAAAAATGGCGACTAATTGCAAGGCTATTTCCATCACCGTTCTACTTCTCGTCGTCTTCCTCCAACTCTTCCTCCTGCTGCATACTGCGGAATCTGCAGCAATTGGTGAGCACGGTTCAAAAACGCCAACAAGTGAGTTAATGAATATGCCATCTTCTTCTTTAATTATTTTCTTCTCATCGACGATCAAAAGTTGAAGCTCAGATCACATAGAGTGACCTTCATATATATGTGCATTTTTTATTTAATTAGCTTAGGATCAGTTAAACCAGAAAGAAAAATAGCAGAGAAGGCAAGCAGGAAAAGGAAATCAGCGGTAATTCCCCTCCCCTATCTCTTGACAGAGTCTAAAAAGTACTACCAGTAACTAACTACAGTGATCACAAGAACTAATTAGACTACTTTAATTGACTTTGTACGTAATAACACCATATTTAACTAATTATGAAAACAAAGAGCCATAAAATAGCTTTAAATGAAGTATTAGCTGCTCTACATCAGGATTCTAGCCTGATGTTCCATATTCTAGCTCTCAATTAGGTTCCGGAACCAGATGCATGGGATGGATCCGTACTCCTCACATTGCTGCTCATTTATTAAAAAAAAATTAATGTTTCAATTTGTCTGATGCATTTTTTGGTAGAGAGATAATCAATCTAGTGTTTAAAATTTTCAAGTCATTGACCATCAACTTAATGAAAATTGATCGATAATACAAACTATAGTTAATCTTAACCCAAGTCAATTATTTATTATACAACATAAACACTGCTCAACTAATCATGTGCTCGATCCAATCCAACATAAGAAGCAATTGAATCGTATTAGATTCATCTCAATTTGATATAAAATGGTCACAATGACACAATTTACACAATTAATTAGAAAATAATAATAATAAAAATAAGAGATTTTTCTTTTTTATTACAATCTGACCTAATTTTTTTTGAATTTGGGTAATTATATAGGACAATAATTAAGGTAGCAAAATATTAATAAATCATAGACATTGCTATATATACATTTCACTATAGATTTTTATGCCGATCATCATCATCATTATTTTTCATTAGTACTTTTGTTCCAATTGTTAGTAACCTAACTTTTTTGAAACTAAAAGAAGATATATAAAATATTTGTGTGACTTGCAGGTGGCTTTCGTAAACTTTTATTCAAAATGGATCTCACTCAAATAAAGTCAAAGGAGGATCATATTTTTGTATCTCTTATAGGTCAAGATTACCCTCCCAATGGTGTCCCAACTTTACAAGATCCACCCTACATGTGTTATTATCCACAGTGTGAATACCTACCGGATGGCGAGTATGTTTGTTATTGTACTTAGTGAATAAGTTATTAATTCTTCACCAATAAAATGGAATCTTAAGTTTGTGCTATATATCTATTAAGATATGTAATTAATGAAAGTAAAACATCAGATATTGTTTGACTATGTTGAGCATAAATGATTGTGTAATATCTCAATGTCTTTATAATATTTGTATTGAAGTCTTGCAGGTCAATATTATATAAATAAGATCCGATCAAGTTATTAAAGATTGTTATGATAAATTTATTATTTCAATAATAATTTTATGATTTGCACATATGTATGTATTTGTGTTGTGGGATTGAAGTTTTTGTGATCATGTTGATGAGAGTAATAAATATATAATCTTAAATAAATATAATAAACATAGAGTACAATAATATTTATATATTTTTTTCCTGTAATTTAACTCCTTTATATTTTAAAGAGAATTAATTGAACCATCGAGGATGGTATGTTGCAATTGGCCAGCAAAAAAATTATGATATCAAGATAATATTTGCTTGATGTCAAATTTTTGATAGTTCATACAAATTTTAAGTCCATATAATAATAACTGATAAAAATTAAATTAACAAAAATATGAATCTGTTTGCTTACGGGAGGCTATAAAAAGCATGTTGTAGATAGCACAAATATGTGAGATTCTTTTAATTATGAAATTATAGAGGTTGATGCATGTAGATGTTGATCTTCACATAAATTACACAAGTTAAATATAGTAAGCATGATGAATTTGACGGACTATAGATGTGATGTCGCACAAATCAAAGCTGAAATACTCCAATCGTCACCAAAATTAATCGAAATAACTTCCGATCGACAAACGGGCTTCACTGTTGCATCCAAAGTATCAAAATTGGTCGAAAATACATCTTGAGCGATTAGAGGAATGATCGATGGAGAAGACAAGACGTCGATGCACTTTCGCACATACTAGAGTCAAGAGGGTTCGACCGACTAAAAGCGTTTATAAAATTATTTATCTTTTATTGAGAAATATTAAAACCTATCAAACAAGACAGTACATGATCAATTCAAACAAGTACGTGCGAGCGTCGAGCGCATCGATGCCAATACTGAATAATTTTGTGTTGAAATTGACTCAATTTAACCCCAAAATTGAACAAACGACTTCTCATATTAAAAAAAAAGAAGATTTATAAGCACAAAAATGATTAAATTAAATTAAATTAGAACTAAAATTATGATTAATCTATATTGTATAAGTACTTAATATAATTATTACAGTTGCATAATTATATATATGTGCTTTTGAATTTTGTTATTATCCAGTTTAATTAAATTTAGATTAACTAAACTAACATTAGTGTGCACATTTAAATAGTCAATTAATTATTATAAAATTATAATCTGAACTATATTATGTTAAATTCATATTTATTATAATAAAATCAAAGTGATTCAAACTATTTGGTTTAATTATATTTGTTTTGGATTTACGTATATTCATGCATATAAAAAAAATAAAAATAGACAAATGCAATGAATTATTAGGCCATGAAAGTCATATGGGTGTTGGCTCCGAAAATTTGCCACCAACCTCTCGCAAATGTGAAGAGAGTATGATTTTAGATGTCGGTATAATTTTCAGAAGGCAGATGAAATAGTAGATAAGACACTACCCAGATATCTTGCCCTCATTCTGCAAGGAGTTTAGATCTGATTCCAGGTTTCTTATAGGTGCAAGCCCCTATAGTTAATTACTCATCCCAATAAGTGAGAGAGAACTTTCGATTAAAATTTGTGTTATGCATTTAAATGCATGGCATTAGTAGCGATATATGGAGTTTTTAGATTAAGAAATTCATCATTTTAACTTAAAGGCGATGGTTGGGGAATGATGGCGTGTCGTCTAGATCACATGGTTCCGTCATTAAATGTGGTCCCTAGTATTTAGTCAAGGAGATAGTCGATCCAACGGAAAGATCCTTGCTCGTGACACATGGGTTACGTCGTCCAAGAAATCTTGTAAAGGTGATGTTTATCGGTTTAAGTCCAACTTAAGCGTGGAGGGTTTTTTCCTATCAAGTGTATCATATGGTTCACATCTCAAAGTACAGAGTCATCGAGGAGCATACGAGCTACAGTCTTGACTGTAATATAATGGTGTCATTTGGTGGCGAGATAATCTTCATTCATATTATTGGAATTCATACCATGAATAGAGGACATGGACCACATCCTTACTAGCATGAGATTGTTTGAGAATAAATATAATTGTACTGACTTCATTACTCCTTTATGAAATTTGATTTTCTTAATTTATCACTCATCAAACAATAATGGATGGGTTGGATTGAGTTTTGCTTTAAATTTTTAAGGATTTAATTTTATTTAAGCATTTATAACTTAATAGCATATTAGAATTTGCATTTGAGTTGACACTTGATTTAAGTTAAGTTGATCTGAGATTTTGATTACATTTTAATAGAAGTATCCCCTCCAGTTGAAATCTTCATTCAACACAACCATCATCGAGGAGTTGATCATTCATTTTATTATTTCTTCATCATTAATTTAATAATAGAGGATCACATAGATTTATACTGAAAATTTTAGAATTTTAGAATATTGAATATAAATTTCTTAGATATTTTGATAATAATGTAGATTCATATCTTGATCAACTTCCATCGTGAGGTTTGATCATTCATTTTGTTATTCAGATCCTCCATTTCATTAATTTAATAATAGTATCTAGATTTATATTTTGAGAATTTTGAATTTGAGATTATCGAATATAAATATCTTAGATATTTTGATAATAATGACTTCTCTGATTGATATCTTCAATCAACTCAGCCATCATTGGGGATAAATAAGTCTACTTAACCATTTAGTTTATTGTTTTAGATCATGTTGACTCTATTAATTTAGTAATAGATGATCAGATCTAGATCTATATTTTGAGGATTTTGAATTTGATAATATTGAATATAAACATCTTGAATATTTTGATAATAATAACCCCTACAGTTAATATCTTCAATTAACTCAGCCATCATTGGGGTATATATGTTTACTTGATCATTTAGTTTATTATTTCAGATTCTGTCGACTCTATTAATTTAATAATAGAGGATAAGATCTACTGTCATATTGACAGAATTAGTTTCTCAGATATTTTACTAAGTTGAAATTCTTATAATATTATTATTGAATTTTTAGGTTTAATTAACTTGATCCACAAGACCAATCACCCAAATCCTCACACTAAATTTAAGCGTTCAACATATTAAGTTCATGTATGCTTTAATTCAAGTGTCCATATGAACCTTCAAAGAATTTAGTATTTTTTGAAGCAGTTGTCCATATTTTAATTGTCATATAATATATGCATAAATTATCTATTTTGAGTATTAGCACAAAATCTAAAACACTTGATTTGAGTGAGAGTCCGTTTTGCAATTTATGTGGTGAATTTAATTCATTCAAGCATTTGCACATATTTGCATTTGAATCAAGTGTGACATTACTTCAAAATGCATGTTTTATTCCTTAAGTATTCATGTAGACTTTTATACACCTTATTTGCAAGAATATAAGTCTTGTAATATATGCGATATTTAGTTTGAAGCTTAATGTCTACGCTTGTATATGTTGATTCTTTCGATATTTAAATTAATATTCGCTTGTTTGCATTTAGTTCATAGCTCATTTAGTTCATAGTTCATTGAGTTCATTATGATTGCCAACAAGTCATCGAGTCCCCTGTAAGATCATTCTTATTTAAAGACTTTTGAAATTTTATATGTAGGTTTATTCTTTAATTTATCATTCTTAAATAAGTTCAATTTAAGCTCATTAACACTTTTATTTGTTCTTATTTATGTCTCCATCGGTAATTGATAGCCTCTAGCGTCATCTCCACGTACTACATCGAGAGCTATTGACCTTCCGTCAACTCTCGAGCATAATTGTCTTGCAACATTATGTGATGTTTTTAATTTTCGAGCATAATAGGGTCTTCAAATATGCATTTAAATTGATTTTAATTTTGAGCTTAGAATATATTTTTGCGTTAAAAATTAAGTCCTGTCGGCTGAATTTTGACCTCCTCTTTCGTGTAAACATCGAGAGCTATTCAATCTTCCCGTCATTAGAGCATAACGGATGTCTTATCTTATGGTCTGGTCTTCTAAATTAATCAGCATAACACAATCTTCAAACTCATTAACTCTACTGAGCATAACGAGGTCTTTGAATACTTTCATAAAATAACAAAATATTCTCATTAGTGTCTTTCTTAAATTCATACTTTGTGTCCACTAATAATAGGCCATGATTGAGAGAACTTGCTATCCATATGCAAATAAACTCAAAGCTTTCCTATTCACTTCGAGCTATTTGTTTTGGTCATCAAACTTGTTTTTACTATCTCATCAAGAGATACCAGAACATCATGATTTGTTGCTATGGTTATAGATGTAAGAATGTTAGAAAGCAACTTCTGATCATTCTTCTTACAATCAAAAAGAATATTCATATTATAATTTCCTCTATCGCTATAATATCCTTAAGTTGTTAGGTTCTTCATTTGAAGCGTCCATAATGTTGCCAACCACAAAGCTTCTAACAACAAATTCAACCAAAAAAACTAAGCACTTCTACTATCATCACATTCTTATCAGAAGAACAAAATATTGCATGTGTTTAGTCTTCTTAAATCACCATAGCTTTTAGATGCAGCTTGTGCAAAATCTTCTTAGTCACTTCAACATCCTTGGGTAGAGTAGCCAAGCATTCATGTAGCATGACAATAGAGTATGGATCTTACTTCACTCTACGTGCTTAGCTTCTCTGCTCAAATAGCAAGAGATAGGGGAAGTTTTTTTAAAAATAAGTATTAAATTAATATAAATTGAATTTTTAAGTACATTTAAAAAAAATTTAACTTTGATAGTATCTTTAAAGGCGATTGGGTATCATCGGAGGTGGCTATACTTTACCAAAAGCTAGTAGCCCATTAACAGGCGAATGTCCTACTATCTTTTTTTAAGAAGTATTTATTGTACGCTAGAAGTTGTATTTGTCTATAATAGCATGAAGTAAATACTAAAGATGTGTTTGTCTGTAATCTGCAACTATAAATTCAATCTTTCAGTAATAGTAAGAGTAACAACATCAAATAAAAAAAATTAAAACTACTTTTTGAAAGAGTTACCTTATAGTAAATGAAATAATAAACTACTTTATATGAACAATTTGCAAATCAAAATACACATGAATTTCATTCATATATTAAATAGATTATTATAAGTACATAGAATATACATAGATCCCGAAAACTATGCTATGGTGACGTCTATTTCAGCGTATCGGAGTGTAATGCGTAGTGGCGCAATCGATCATGCGGATGATAGACATCATGTGGTCCTTGATTGCAATATTTGAACCATTTCGGTTGTGAGTCTCTAAAGCACCCAATGGTGAAGGTGCAACGTCATATGGTCTGGCGAGCTTTGTTGATAAGTGGAAGGCCCTGGATCAGCATAAGTAGATGACCCTGGAGCCATATTTGCTGCCTTTAGTCAGAGCTGAATCATACTCATGTGGCATATGCTCTGTGTGACGTGATGAAAGTGTCGCTAATGTGTGCAATCTCAAATCATATCTTCTTTACTTTTACGACCATTTATAAGTCTAAGTTACGAACATCCAAAAAAAGGCTGGAAGATGTCCATTGCTAAGATATGCTCCACATGTATTAGAAATGTAAAATATTACTATGAAAAATTTAAACAAAGATACTTAAGAAAATTTGTAGTGATATTATCTTACATAAGCTTTGTGTTTGGATAGTATGTCATTGGCGGATCAGTAGGGGCCTTCAACAAGTATAATTAAGCCCACGACCTGAATCATAACATGTAGCAGTGATGTGCTTTCTATCCATCTCCATCAGTGTCATCGACATCGACAATGTGATCCCTCCTACCCTCCCAGTAGCGATGGCGATGGTACTAAACCCAATCGTATCGATATTTCTCGACCATCAACTCTTTTGAAGCTGGGATCCATCGACGTGACATCAATGCGTGGTAAGTGTCCAAACTAACGAAGAACTCTGTCGGGAAGGTACCACTCCACCCTCTTCCAGCTGATAATGGGAACACGTGCTAGTCATATAGCCTCGCCAGTAAGACAAATATCATATAAGCGAGCTCTGATCAAAATATCATATGGCTCCTAAGTAATCTGCATGTATGTGTAGCTTTTCGATCGAGTTAAAATTCAAAAAATAGGCTCTACAATTTAAGTTTAGTACTTGGCTCAGTAGTAATCCATCAAGCTCATCCCGATATAGCCTGACATTTCTAATGGGCATCTGCCGCACATACCGTTCATTCCACCTGATTGATCTAATTTTCATGTAGAAATCAATTATTTATCAAATCAGTATATTTAAATAGATTTGAAAATCACTTTAATTTTCTTACCTAAAACCAATGCTCAGCCCATCAATCTCCTAAGAATAGGGGACATGTAATGTTGGTCTCCCGATATTGTCACTCCAAGACCGATCTGAAACCAAGACAACCATGTTGGCCTCCTTGGTGAGAGTCTACCGCTTAAGCGGCGGTCAACAAGTGATGGTCCAATCAAATGTAGTGCATCTGACTGATGCAGTATAGCCCCAATGCGTGGAGAGTAGATGTGAATCGTTGGCAGCAAATGGGTCACTCTCTCAGCATAAGGAGATGTGAAACAGCCTCCAAAATAATGTCATGTAATAGAAACAAAACAATGTCAATTCATGTAAGTAGTGAAAGTATTCTGATATATGACATCAACAATTAAATTCATACCAAATAATCGCTTATTTTATGTACTCGCAAGGAGGCTATCCAGATGGACTTCGGAAGGTGTTGAATCGTGCATCATTGGCCACCTCGGCATCCCTCTCCTAATCCCAATCGAAGGCTCTCCCATCATACTTATAGCAAAAGAACAAAGAAAAATGAACACTGTTAGAAGTCAAGAATATTTATTGCAATAAAGTATCGAAGAATTAAAAATATTCCTAAACCATATATACATGAAACTATACTATCCATATTAACATTCTTACTCGGATTATGTGTGTGCGATGTCAGAATGACCAATTTATATATATTGCATGGCTACTTTGTCATGCACTATTGTCCATAATGTTCTTATATCTATTTGTGCAAGGTCTGCTTGATCTTATCTTAACATAGGGTGGTAGCAAAGGATACATTTCCTGCTCCGCATCAAAATCCAACCAGTTACTTCGATCTAGTGGAACATGAAAGTTTGCGGAGTATGTACTCCTATATATTTCCATTGTGTAATATCTTGACACGTAGGCTAAATGATTCAATCTCCGATAGACTAAAACAGCAATGGAATGACCACATGGCATATGATAAATCTTCTCATACAAGAACATACGATCAACTACAAAAAATCAACTACGGATCGACATCCCATGAACACATTTAGTTAGCATTGATATTAACTAGTTGTGGATCGTGTCTATGCTCACACAAACTAAGCACAATTAGTTGAAAGTCTTTAGGAAATTCAGAAATCTTATTTTTGCATAACTTTTCAAAAAAAAAAATTATAAGTTATTTCAAAATGTGAGAAACTTGTGTTTAGCCAGGACCAAAGGACCGATCGAGTGCGAGGTGGAGCCGGTCGCGATGTGGAGCCGGGTGTGGGACGTGGAGCCGGGAATGGGTGGTGGAGTCGTGATCGGCCGCGAATGTTTGTGGGATGTCGCGGTCGCGGGGTCTTAGGATTTCTTTTGTCGGGGAGAAAGAAGAAAAAGCTAGAGGGCTTCAGTTCGGGCCTATACTTAATTGAATAGAAGTCGCAATTATTGGCTCTGTAGTCGGTCGCCCGAAAATGGGCTCATTAATCTAATTCTAATAATCAGGCGCTAAGCCACCTCGGCGATGAGGTGGTCAATGCCGTTAAACATTCTGAACCTAAAGTTAGATTTTTTTAAATATACTTATTTATATCAATTTAATACTTATTTTAAAAAAAAACTTCGAGATAAGGTTGCTGAATTTGGATTTCTCATCTTATTGAGACCAACAATGGCTACCTGTAGCTAGCTTCGAGATCTCCTCAATTTTAGAGAAGACAAGCCATTAGAGATGATGCTAGATTGAAGCGAAGAAAAATAAAAAATAAAAAAGGAATGAGATGGAAGCCGGCTTGTTCAAGGCCAGGAAATTCTACTGTCTCATGAGAATGGGAGAGGCAAGTAGTGGCTTTGGAAGAAGGGCTTGTGTTCCAGCTCTTGCAGTTGAGAGGAGCAGTGCTGGACTATCAGAGGAGTTCAGCTGCAGGGTCGCCAGTGGAGAGGATTTGGGTTGCGTGTGGTACAGCAGGTGATTTCAAGTGGTTATCAAGGTTTAGGCGGAAGCCTGTGCAGGTAGGGGCAGCATTAGAGGGCTTGGGAAACGAAGCCCGAGCAGATGGGGAAGGCAGTGGAGGACATCGGATTTACGGAGCGATCGCTCGGCTTGTGTGCGTGTGATGGAACGGACGGAACGGAAGAGTAGTTCATCCGTTTGCGGTAGAGACAGACCGGAGTTTCGCTCGTTCGACTGGGGCTTCCGTATAGAGGATCGAGAGAGAGAGAGAGAGATAGCTAGAGTCTTAGGTTTTGGAAGAGAGAGAACCAAAGAGAGAATCGCCCGGAAGAAGCCGTGGCCGATTTTTCTTATTGGATTCTTTACGCGCCAATCCCCTTGCTGCTAGAAAAAAAAGGTTGGCTGATTTTTGTCATGGGAAAAATGATGTGACAGCTGGCTCTTAGTTGAATGAGGGTGGTGAAAGGGGCGGCTACTTTTAATTCAAAGTTGCGGGTCGTCGCTTCTGCTCGCTCAATATTCGTGCAGATTTGCCCGAATTGAGCGCAAATAATCTCATTTGATAGGTTTTAATATTTTGAAGTTAACAACGCGTCAATTTAGCGGATCGTTTAGGCGTCTTTCAACCTTAACTCGATATGTATTAGAGCGTTGTTCGATCCCGATCGGTCGATCGTCAGATTATGCAATATGGATATTCTGATCAATTCTGACATTCTGGATGCAATGACAAAATCCGTTTGTCGATCGGAGATCGTTTCAACCAATTTCATGGCGTCCAGTGTATTTCAGCTTTGATTTGCGCAATATTACATCCAAAGTCGGTCGACTTTGTCTTGTGAGCTCGACTCGACTTATGGCGCATGCATGGAGGTCAACATTCTTTGAAGATTTTGTTTGAAAACTCGGTTCTAATTTCTTTGTCTATGCGGTTGTTTATGTAGAAAATGCTAAAATATCCTTATGTGCTGAATATTATGAAACAGAGTTCAGAAAAATAAGATAACTGATTTTCATATATAAGCATAAGTCCACTAAATTACATTAAGAGATTAGATATCACATAATAACACTAATATTAAAATTATAAGTACAACAACTAATGCGATCAAAATATTCAGCTTGTTATCCTGTTTTGGTAGGAGCAAGCGGAAGTCGGAAATAGATGATGGTTCTGGACGCTCAAATTCAGTCAATGCTCACAGTTCTACGCTAGCAAAGAGCACAAGAAGATCGAAGAAGAGTCCTTGCGGGCAAGATCGGCAAAGGTGAGCGGATTCCTCAGGGAAAACCCTCGGTTTCCTTCTACAAAGGATGTTTGAAGGGCACGGGGAGAACAATCCTTTGACATGGGATGGCTCGAGTGTTAAAAAGCAGAGGGGTAATTTAGGAAAAAAAGTCTGTGGCCATGGGCTGCATATGGAAGCCTCGAGTCACAACTGCGGTTTAAAATCTCAATTTCCTTCGAATCAAATAATGTCGGCGGCATAAAACGCCGCATAAAGGTAGCCATCCTAAATGGGCCATTAATAAGCTTTAATTTATACAACGATTGTATATTTCTCAACAAGCTGCTTGTGAACAAACTTAATTAAAGCTCGTTTATATCATTAAACAAGTTGTTCTTTAACAAGTTTAATAATCTTTATTTGAACTGAGCCTGCAAACAAACTTGAGCCGAGCTCGAACATGATTGTTTAAAATGAGATTAAGCTTATACACCTTTCTAAAAGCTCAAATTGAGTTGACCTTAGTCTAGCTCGAGCTTGATAATATTAAACAAGCTTGAACTCGGATAAGCACGAGCTCAACTCGGCTAGGTTGGCTTGTAGTCCTAGGCAAAAACCTCCAAGCCTTGGGTTGGAAATAAAATAATTTTAATTTCTTATGTATAAATTTACCAAAAGAAAAATGAGGCATTTGATTTATTTTCACAACGTTTGAGTTATAAAAATTAGCTATTTAACTAATATTGTTTGAACTAAAGTTTAAATCTGATCTGAAATTAATTCACATAGTTTACTAAACCCTCAAGATGAAGCTGAGAGCAAACCGAACTATATATGTATACGACTGATTCGAAAGAAATGAATTTTTATAGTTGAAGGGTTTTGAGAAGAATTACTTCTTTTTTATTTCCCTTTAAAATTCCAGTAGATATTTTATTCACTAATTGCTAAAAAATATATTGATAAAAATAGCATAAAAAGACTATATATAAATATATTTGAACCAAACAAATGGTCATCGATAAGTTGATAGATTATTCGCTTTAAGTTATTTATAATAAGGAACTTCATTTTATATAAAATTATATTTAATTAAAGCTTAATTTGATGATGACTTAATTAAAAAAAATTCAAATGACTTGATAATAGCATCTCATTCGGTTGAAATCTACAATCGATGATCATTAAATGAATACTTTATCTAATTATTTCTATAAGAAAAAGATTAAATTGGTTAAATGAGATTTGCAGTCTTAATCTATATAAGAATGTATACTATTAATAAATTTAAATTTAATTTCAAAATTTTAATGTAGTTATTAAATATTCAAATCATACATTCAATTTTCAAAGTAAAAATACATTTAAATTAATTTCAAATTTTTTGTTTAATCTAGTTCATTTGAGTCTTGTCATTATAAATTTGATAATATTTTGTGATATCCTTTCATCCTCACATATGGGATCTTGCTAAAAATCGCTCGTCGCGTCGATTTAGGTGTGTATTGATGTTTTGAGAAGCATGATCAGTCTTCAATAAACTAAGTCGGTTTAGAGCGTAAATATTTTCAAGTATACCTTCTAAGCTCAATTTTTCAATTTAAATTTTAATTTTAAATCTAAAATTTATTTTGAGTAACAATATTCTAGTCTTTTTATTATTACGTAACTTAATCAAAACTTCAATAGTATTTCAATAGCATTTCAATAACCTCATTCGGGAGTATTTTGATCTACCCATCTTGCCAGTTTAAGCGAGACAACTGAGATTTTGAGGTAACACGACTGAGTCTTTAATAATCCGTTATGTCAGCTTAAGTGCTACGAGATCTTCAATTTTCTATGCAATAATATCAATAAATTTTTCTGTGAGGCCGAGTCCTAGTACACACAGATGCTTAAATTTTACAATTTTTTTCTCTAGAGGTCATATTTTGACATATACAAATATTTAAATTTCACAGATTTTCTGATAAGATCAAATCCCAAAACATAAACAAGTACTTAAAAATTTTAGAAAATTTTACTGTGTTTTATCTTTGACATACAAATCAAGTTGATTGTTGATGATATCAGCACGAATGACACAAATTTCAAAGTAAATTACACAAACTTTGAGGCAATAACGGATTACGAGGTAAGGAGATTTGTTTGGCTAATCTATCAAGAAGAAGAAAAGATACTGTTCGACTGTAATTGTACCCAATAGAGGAGAGGCAAGACATGACGGCTGATCGACCAGAGGCTAGAGCTCGATTGGAGGGAAATTAACTGAACGGGATTGACGGGTAAGGCTGTCACGAATTGGAGAATTACGGGAATCGAGGAAAGTTGGCTTCGGCCGTGGGAAAAGATGGCCGGCGATGTGGAGATCCGGCCTGGGATGGCTCGTTCGTTCGGCTTGTATGGTTTGCGGGAAAAGAAGAACGGGAATGGAGCAATGATGCGGCTGGGACTGAGCGGCGACGGAATTGGAGCCGGCACAGTGAGAATCCGCAGAGAGTGGGATTTCGACCAGAGATGGGAACTACGAGCTTGGTGGAATCGAGCTCGCCAGAGGATGATCGGCGTCTGAGAGAGTCACAGGTATAGGGAAGGACGGCCGGCAGGAGGTCTTGGATCGGCGTGGATGGATTGTAGAGTTTGACTCGGAGGTTTCTTGAGAGGAATCGGAGGTCGGTTCATGGAGATCGGTGTTGGTTTCGTGAGATTTTTCAACAGGACAAAGAAATGCAATCGAAAGAAGAATCGAGACTGGAGATATCCCCAAATTCGATTAGGAGAAAAATAGGAAAAATTCAAAATTCAAATATAATTAAAAAATAAAGAAGATTTATATACATATTACATTGTTGACCAATTATATATATATAGATATAGATATAGATATAGATATACTTCTTATGTTGAATCAAACATATATATCAAAATCAATAGAATATAGACGTTACATTATGCAGATCAAACTCAAAACATCTTGATTAATACTAAAATTAATTGAAATATCCTCACAACTTAAAATCAATTATGTCACAATATCAAAAAATGCAGAAATTAGCTAACAGAAGCTTCTTACTTCATTTAATGGTCATCAATCACGAGACAGTCATTGATGTAGTTTAGTCTGATATCAAAGTCGGGGAGGGAATCGATGAGATACAAACAACCTCTATTTGCAAAATTGATAATGTCGTTAGCGTGGAAATGTCAAAATCTATCAAACAGAATTGTCTGCACTCGATTCAGACGAGTCTACGTGAGCGTCAAGCGGTTGGATATCGGAATGTCCCATCAATGAATTGACCGAAATCAACTAAATGATCTCCGTCAAATAGCATGCAGTTGTATGCGGAATGATAAATTCATCTAAATTAGATATTCATATTGCAGGGAATTGTAGCATGTAGAATTTCATTAAAATGAGCATTAAATTTGAGGCATATGAAATTCTAAGCATATATAAACAATGAATCTAAAAAAAAAAGAGACAAACAAGTAGTTAAAAGATAAAATTGAATCGGTTAAATAAAAATTAAAATTAAAATCAAAATTAATTAATATTTGATAGTTATTTAATCTAATTATTATCATTAATATATATATATATATATATATATATATATATATATATATATATATATATATATATATATATATATAATTGCTATTATATGAATTAATCAAAATAAATTAATTTATATTAATCAGTTAATTATTATATAAATGATAATAAGAATTGACTTATGTTATATTTATATTTATAGTAAAATTGAAATGATGAGAAATCATTAAATTTAATTAAATCTTCATTGATTTTATATATTCATGTATATAAGACAAAATTCTAAAGTTGATAAATACAATGGATTATTTATTGGGCTATGAGAGATATATGAGCTTTTAACTGAAATATACGATATGCTTTGAAATTTAAATGTGCCTGAAAGCCATATATGGTGAAATTGCCACTCGGATTCTCTCGACTCTAGTCCTATACCAGAATTTCATGCACCATCAGAACTTTTTGATTAATTCTAGTCGTTATATCGCTAAATGCATAGCATATAATAACAGTATATGAAATTTTAAAATTTGGATTTATAAAATTCATCATTTTAACTTAAAGTGGATAGTTGGGGTAATGATGATGCGCCCAATCAAGATCATATGATTTCGTCATCCTGGGCAGTCGTGGTCTCTAGTCTATTTAGTCAGATGAGGTAGTCGACCTAACCTGACCGAATGATCATTATCAACAGTCATGGGTTGCGTCGTCTAAAGGAACATTTTAGACCTTGGGTAGTATTTGTCTAAGGAGACAAGTTTAAGTCCACCATAACTGACAGATGATTTTTTGCCCTATCAGGTGCATCATATGGTTCACATCTCAAAGGACAGAGCTATTGGAGAATATACAGGTTACAATCATGATCGTAATATAATGATGTCATTTGGTTGCAGCCACCCGATCAGAGGACTCTGGTCGTAACCGATCATATGTGGAGCATACTGCCAAACCATGCAATCAGAGTATATGGGTCATATCCTTACTAGCATGAGATTGTTTGAGAGCGAACATAGTTGTATACTTGACTTGACATTGGCTCATTTGTGAGCTAGAGTTTTCTTAATTTGTCACATTCAACAACAATTGCAGAAGGTGGATTGAATTTTAACTTTAAGTTTTTGATATTAAATTTCATTTAACCATTTAGAACTTAGTCATTTATCTAATTTTATACAAATATTGATAATTGATTTAAATTAATCTAATTTGAACTTATAAGTGCATTTTGATGATTAGTATTTCTTCCAGTTGAAATCTTCTTTCATCACAGTCATCATCGGGGTATATAAGTTTGTTTGGTCATATAATTTATTATTTCAGATCCTATCGGCTCTATTAATTTAATAATAGAAGATTACATCTAGATTTATATTTTAAGAATTTTGAATTTAAGAATATTGAATATAAATATCTTAGACGTTTTGATAATGATGACCCCTCTGGTTGATATCTTTAATCAACTCAACTATCATTAGAGTAGATGTATTATTTTATTGTTCTAAATCCTGTCAACTCTACTAATTTAATAATAGAGAACTAGATCTATTTTCATATGACAAAATTAGCTTCTCAAATAGTTTACTAATTGAAAATTATATAATAATATTATTATATTTTTAGATTTTGTTAACCCGGACTCCATCCTAAGACCCAACCAAGAATAAACCCACGCAGCATCCTCAGACATAAAATTTAAGCATTTAGCGTAGTGTCAGGGCCCACACGAGTGATTCAATTCAATATTGATTTAAGTTTAGAGGATTTAGATAATGTCGCTTATTTTGATTGAGTTTTATTGTAAATTTAGAGTTTTAGATAAAATTTGATTGCATTTCAACAGCCTTCCGGTGTCGCCTTTGTATATGGGGTAAAACGGAGGCTAGTCTTGCCCACCATGCCAAGAAAGACATGTATGAGTCTCTAAAGCACCTACATGTAACATATATTTTCCTGCCATGCTAAGAAAGATGTGTATGGGTACTTATATACCTACAATATCAATTTAAACATCAATTTTATAATTGTGGTTGCATTACTTTGTACTATCTAGGCCTCCCATCGATGTAAAAATTTGACAACAATTTGACATCGACATAGATCCCAGGTATGTATCTCTATGTTGGGCACTTATGCCAAGAAAGGCATGTATGAGTGGTATAAACATCAAGACCGAATAAATCATCTCACCATACAAAGAAAGACATGTATGAGGCTCAAAATGAAACATATATTTCCGTCCGCATGAAAAGCGTGTCTGGTGCTTAGAAAGTCTTCACCTGCAAGAAAGGCGTGTATGGAGTATACCAGCTGACCGAGTGCAGTTCCTCCATCTTCTACAAAGCATCTGGTGTATTTAATTTAGTGGCCGAAATTCTTCTTCCCCCCCACACCAACAAAGGCGTGTATGAGGTTTACCAACTGCGGCGCGAGCGTCACCTACCAGTTTCCCCCGCCATGCTACAAAGACCACGTACGGGCTCCACTTGTTGCATTAGATGCATAGCATACTGGGTTTTAAGGACATCCGCAGCAGGCATTTTATGTAGGAAAGAAGCGGGCAGACGGGGAACTTGGTCGTGCGGCTTGGGAGGAGGACAACGGCGCGCGAGCGCAGTGCATGCGAGAAACACGAGCGGCGCATCGCGAGCTGGCGGTGGCCGTTAAGCAGCTGATCATGGGTGTTCTTCAAGCATGGGAGGGCTTTTGTTGCCTAGGAGCAGTCGCGGGAGCTGTCGTCGGGTTGGCCTTGTGGCGGGGAGCAGGAAGTGGTTGGAGGAGAGCTTCACCGTGTGTGAGTGGGAGCGGGATTAAAGGGGTATGGCGTTTGGGGAGTGGGAGTAGTGATTAGGGTTTGGTAAGAGGGTATTTATAGGATTTTGTTTATTTAATTATTTAATTAATTCAATTTTTGGTGATGACATTATTACATATGCATTATATATGTTGATCTTATGTTATTTATGATGTTCTGGATGTAACGACATAGTTCATTTCTCAATCGGAGGTCATTTGGTTCAACTCGGCGTCGAATCGGGTCAATTTCAGTTCAAAATTACGCATCATTGATTCTGATCGATCGACATTCGTACAGACTCATCCGAATTGAGCGCGGATAGTCTCATTTGATAGGTTTCGATATTTCAACGCTAACGGCATGATCAATTTTATGAATGGAGGTCGTTTGGGCATTGTCACAACATCTCGATCTCGATATGTGCGTAAGCGTGTCAACGGATTTCCTTCTTGATCGGTCAACTGTCGAATTGTGCAATATGTATATTCTAATTAATTTCAACATTTTGAACGTGATAACAAAGTCTATTCATTAATCGAAATTATTTCGACCAATTTTGGTGTTATCTAGTGCCTTTTAGCTCCGATTTGTGCAATGTTGTACTTGAAGTCTGTCGAATTCGACTCGTGAGCTCGACTCGACTTATGGCGCATGCATAGAGGTCAACAATATATATGTGCATATTACATGTTACTTTTTCGCCAATTTTGCCAATAGCCCTCGCAAAATAAAATGTAATGTGTTGTGATAAATTACATAAATTATGAAATTTAAATACATGTACATGACTTTTTTGGCATGACGAGGAAATTGTCATTCTTTTGTGCAGGTTAAAGATCCTTTACACACCTTTATTGGCATGGTAGGATAACGCTCCTGGTCATAGTGCTTGCACCCATACACATTTTTCTTGGCGAAATGGGCAAGCCCAGTGTTCTCATGAGACTCCTCATATGGGGAGGTGATGCTAAAATACTACCAAGAGTAATGCCAAAAAGACACATGTGCAGGAGACCAATATTAAACAAAATAAAAGAGCCTAAGTAATATTAAATGCAATAAGAAGTCATAAATCAAAAAATAAAACAAAATGTATAAATAATTGCAATGAACTTATAAGTTAATTTATAATATGTTGCCATACAATGAATAAAAATGAAGTCCTGTTGAAGGCTCAAACTCTAAAAAGAATATATGTATGTGATCGGAAGTTTCGACTATGATGGATCATTACATTCAAAAGACATATCTTTCATAAAATATAAATCTTAAAGAGCGATGTTTGCACACATTATGAGAAAATTTAGTATTGTCAGACGACAATAGAAGTCCAGCAGCGATGGTTTGGCAACGATAGCTGGAAGTGGCCAATGATGGTCCAATGATGATGGTTGGGCGATGACAGTCATACGATGATCTAGTGGCAGCAATTGATAATAGTCCAATGATGTTGGTCAAGCATCGGTTGATATCGACGACAAACGATGATGGTCGGGTAGCAACAGTCAATCCACAATCCTGTGGTGACGGCAGTTGAAGGTTCGACAATGGTGGTGAGTGGTGGTTCAACTATCTTAGGATTCTTCAAGCATGAGAACTCTCTCTCATCTCCTTCTTAGGTCCCTTTATGTGAAGAATGAAGGCTTATTTATATATTTTGGGAGTGACATTCATTGTAAATACAGATAAAATCTAAACCGCTCTATCATATGACTCAAAATGATTCTCATGATCATGAGATGTATTTTAAATATTTGAGTACCCAATAAATTTAGAATTTAGAGATCTTGGGCTTGTTAGATTGGTCTCTTCAAGGCACTCAATTTAACTATAAGCATGCCATTTTTGAAATCTATTTAAGAATCTAAATGATATTCTAAAATTTATAATTATATTTTAAATGTTTAATCTAGGCTAATCTGAACTTGGATTAGGTTGCTTTTGATGTCATCGAGTTAGCCCCATCAAGATAGTTAACTTGACTATATTGATAGCCAAAAAAAGAGTTGGAAGATAATGATTTTGATTTCAAGAGATATTCAATCACATGTACATCAAGATTCATATTTGAATAGATGGATTTTTCAATAACATATCAACTCTTAATACTATTTATATTATTTATATTCAACATATTATTTATAATTATTAAGATAAAATTTTATAATATCATGTTCAATGTGTCCAAAGCTTATATTTTTAATAATAGACGTGTTCCATATCTATATTGTCATATCTATGTTTGTGCATCATAGATGACAACCAAAATAGAGATATTGGCAATGGTTGATTTTTTATTTGGGCAGAGTGGAGTTTTGATAATATTCTATGAATTCACTTGGGCCATCTTATTATGAGAATGGAGGCTTTGGGTCCCAACTGCATGAGCACACATGCCGATGACATTGTGAATAGAGAAAAATTTGGATCGTGTTCGCAATTTACGCCTACAGCTTGTTGCTCCATTCGGTATAATCGATGCTTCTCATCATTATCTTCAATGGTAGGCAAAAGGAAGATACTCCGAGAGCTTGGCCTTAAGTAGGTGGAGATAATCTTGGAAGATAAACAAAAGTCCAATGCTTCTCATTTCATCTCTAGAGAGTTCACCATTCAAAAAAATCTAGGTTTATTCTCATTCTTTTCCTACCCCTTGTCTTGAGAGTGTTGTTTTTGATAGACATGATGTTCCAGTGTTGTTTGTTTTTTGGGAAGAAAAAGAATGGCTACTAGAGTGCTAGTTTTGATTATTTGTGTTATTTTAGGGTGTTATTATATTAAATATTATATTTTAAGTGTGGAATATATAAATATAGGTGTTTTAACTTTCTCATATTGAACAATTTTCAATTATGTGTCAACTTTCTCATAAATCATAATATTTTTCAGATAATTGTGTCAACTTTCTCATAAATCAAGATAAATTATCGACAATTTTCAATTAATCCACCAACATTAACATATTTGTATACTTTTCAACAACATACATACAAAATTTATAAAATGTAAGCAGAGCAAGTAGCACTCATATATGTCCATGTTGAGGCAAGGAACTATATTGTATTTAGAGTTGTTATTACTTCAAAGAGGATATCTAGTCACCCAAACAAATACTTAATTGTCGAGTTCTTCCAAAGCATATCAATACCACAAAACTAAGCTTTCAGCAAGATGTAAATAAAACATAAATTAACAAAGAAAAAAAAGGGGAATTAAACTGCCCTTAATTTCTAGCTCATCAACTGAATAAATAATGAGGACAGAACCCAATGAATGACATGTATTTACCAAGACATAGCTTTCTCAACTAATCAAGCCATTGAAGTCTCTGAACTCTTTTTAGATTACTAGAGAAAGTCCAATCTTCATTTATAACATTGAAGAAAGTCAATGCTTTGATCAAGCTTTGAATGAACTCATTGTTCAGAACTTATATTACTTTGTTCAGAAGTAACTAGTGAAACTTGATCACTAAATTTACCAAGCCCTGCCATTTAAAAATAGTTTGAAGACTTGCCCTAATATTGTTTTGTTCAGAACAAACTGGCACTGGGTGTGAGTTTTGAAGTCGATTTGATGTTCAGGTTTACAGATATTTTGCTACCACAAGCACAAAGAAATTCTGTAATTATTGTAATAATGCAAGATGTGCGATTAAATATTGTCATACCTCTAATCAAAATCGATAGCCAAATGTCAAACAATCATTGTTGATCAAGCAGTTGGTTTAATAGCTTCAGACAAACCAAGGATTATTCCTAAAAAGATTTAATAGATATGTAATTAAAGCTCTATTGACCTTAGGGTAATAAGGTAGAATGCACTACCTTCTTAATCTTAGCTTATGGCATATGGTGCCTCCAATGTTATAACTCATACTTCACATCATTTTCAAGATATCCAATCATGTTATCACTCATGATATATTCAAATTGCTAATGATAGTCCATTACTTATTAAAATAATTGGTGAAATTAATCATTTGGTGAACGATGTCTTCATATCTCCCATGCTCTCTACTAATGTAATCCCAGCAGAAAAAATAATTGATATTAACTAAATTGGTTATATTGTGTGGGACTAAGTGACCAAAAAAATTACTTAAACAAGGGCCTAAATTAGAAGACTAATTTCATTTTCTTTTACGATAATATAATGATCACATCAAGGATCAGCTTTAAGCCCTTATCTTTTTTTACTTTAGTTATGAATGTTCTTACTAGGCATTTACAGGAAGATGTACCTTGGTGTTTGCTTTTTGCTGATGACATGCTTCTTATTAATAAGACTAGAGAGGGAGTCTAAGAGAAACTTGAATTATGGAGGTCAACTTTAGAGTCTAAAGGTTTTCATTTAAGTAGATCTAGAACTAAATATATGGAGTGTAATTTTAGTTGTAGAAGTTCTAGTCGTAGTATTGTGACATTAGGTGAACAAGTCATTAATAAGAGTGAGTGATTCAGATACTTAGGCTCTATTGCTCAAAGTGATGGTGAAATAGATGGAGATGTTATTAGTAGAATTCAAGTTGGATGGTTGAAGTGGAGGAATGCATCTGGCCTATTGTGTGATAGAAAAGTTTCACTTAAACTTAAGAGAAAATTTCATAAGATGGTGGTAAGACCTGCAATGACTTATGGTGCAGAATATTGGCCAATAAAAGAGAAGCATAAGACTAAGTTAAGTGTTATAGAGATAAGGATGCTCAAGTGGATGAGTGGCTTTACTCTTAGAGATAAATTGCGAAATGAGTATGTTCGGGAAAAAGTTGGAGTAGCTCTAGTGGCAGATAAGATTAGAAAGAGTCGCCTTAGATGGTTTGGCCACATAAAGCGCCGGGCGTCTGATGACCCGGTTAGGAGAGTAATGCATTAGATTTGCCTTATGTTAAGAAAGGTAGAAGTAGACCTAAAAAGACTTGGTTAAGATGTATAAAAAATTACCTTAGTATACTTGAAGTAAATGAGTATTTGATACATAATAAGACACAGTGGAGATGAAGGATTCATATAGTCGACCCCACTTAGTGGGATAAAGGCTTGTTGTTGTTGTTGTCGTTACGACAATATAATGATTAGTTCATCCCAATATTAATGTTTTATCCCATTTAATAAACTCTGGTTAGTTGGGAAAGGAGCAATTTTCTTCCCATCTTTCATTTGATTGTTCAACATACAAAATGGGAAAGTGCAAGAGTCATTCCTTTCTGTCATATGGTAATTATTTTGATTTGAATCACAGTGATGTATGGGGTGCCATTCTTGTAATATAACTAGCAAATTATCAATATTTTGTAACATTCATTAATGATTAGAGTAAGTATACCTCAATTAATTTTATTTGTTAAGATACTATTCAATCTCTTTTAAATTTTGGTTGTTTATGTTGAAACTTCCAATTTTCATCCAGATTAAGTCCTAAGATCCAACTCTAAGGGTGAACATATGTCATTTGAATTTCAAGATTTTCTTTATAATTAGAAAACTATTTCACAGAGATCATGCCCCTATACATCTCCATAAAATGATGCTGCTAAATAGAAAAATTTCCAATTCTTTGAAGTTATTTGAAACTTATTACTGGAATCCTTAATTCTACTTAATTTATGGGTTGAAGTATTAAGCATGGTAGTCCATCTAATTAATAGATTGCCACTCTTATCATGAAATTTGACTCTCCTTATTATCACATCTTTCAAAAGTATACTAATTATCATGATTTGCATACATCGGATTGTATTTAGTTAGTCTATCAACCAACATAAGAATGCCATCAAATATCAATTCAATCTATTAAATGTGCATTTTTGAGTTATAGCACTTCTCGTAAAGTCTATGTATATTATGATCTGGGTTTCAAAAAATTTCAAATCTATTGCCATAATGTATTCTTTGAACATCAATTTTTCCTCTGTATGAATGTTCAACCTTTGCCAAAAATCTATGTTCTTAATTTTGATGAATAGAATTCAAGCCTTGAAATATTCAAACTTACATTTGTACACAAAAAAAATCTATGTTTGTCATTTATAAAGTATTGTCCGTCGCATCTTACTTAGGATTGTAGATACTCCATCTTTAACTTTAATAGTAATCTTTAATGGGAAAAAAATAATATGCTATAAAGCACTGACACTTAGGGACCATTTATGATCACTTTTATTTTATGTTTTTAATTTTATATTTTTATTTTATTTTGCTTATATTTTGTGTCAAAATAAAATATATTTGGTGGTAATTGTTGTTCTTAAAAATACTCAAAAGATCTAAAAGTTATTTTATAAAAGTTGTTTTGAGTGTTTTTAAAAATAATATTATTTATTTTTTAAAATAAAAAATAAAACTACTTAAAAAAACACAATAAACAAATATGTTTTTAAAATAGCATAAAACACCAAATAAAATTGATCCCAAATAGCCCCTTAAACTTTTAAACTTTTATGCCATAAATTAGACAAACACACCTTCATCATGGTTTGTCACATGTTTGATATGCTTAAGATGTTATTGAAATATTTTTCTCAAAAATTAAAGTCAAAATGCCCCTATTATTGAACACATGGATGACACATTATAAGCAATTTTCTGTGGGTTCAATCATTTTCGTCCCAATTTGGTGTGATAGCTTAAAAACCTAAATTTGCCCTTCATCCTATTCATTTTTACTAATTCATTCTTGTCTCTTCCCATCAAATATAAATTGACTTGTCATCTCATCTCCAATTCATCTTACTTAAGATCTTCATTTTGTTGAGCCATCCACAATTTTGCCCAGCCAACCACTCTTCCACTACTACTCATATCGAACTTCATTATGATGCCTTCCAAGAATATTTTTTCAGTTAAATGACTCTTTGTCATTCTCCTTCTGTGCTTAGATGCCGCTTTAACTTCCATCTCCCTAAAAGTAGTTTCAAATCTGCAATCCTTTTTGTTCTTCTCTGAGTCTCCTCAAAGTAAGAAAATTGTTTATCTTTAATCTGCATCAAATTTTAATATTTTAGGTTTTAAAAAGGTTTTTTTTTGACATTTTTTCGATAAAAAGACTTTAAGGTTCTCAACTAATAAAAAATATTGACTTCAGATTTTTTTTAATTAAACATTTTATATTAATTATTAATAATCAATGATAACATGGGAAGGAACTCTTGTGGTCACAATCTATGCCACTGTGACAATTTACCAAGTTAATTAAATACTTTGCTTTATGCTAAAGGCTTATAAATCAAAATTTGAACAAGTGCATCTAATGAAAACATGACACTTCTAAGAACATGCCGGTAAGAGTCAGATTTCTATCTGTGCAGTTAACTACCGAAGATGATGAAATCACCAAGCTTAAAAAAAATAAACTTTTTCCTCGTATAATTGCATCACCACCAACTTACATGGACAGTTAATCCTAAAACATTAAAAAGATTCAAACTAATCAAACATGATTAGTCTAACTACATCATAGATTAGTTGTAGCAGCCAAATCATAGGATTATGAAGAATAAATGCATATAAATAATCTCAATGTCTGTGACAGCTTCGAAAAAAAAAAAGATCTCAGCAGGGTTTGTTGAAGTTGTCAATGTTCAGTTTCCACAAAAGAGAAAAAAAACAATAAATAAAAAAAAACTCAGGATTTGATCCTTAACCAACGCTGGATTCAGCACACCTTCTTCACAGAAATTATGATAAGGGACATAGACTCTATCTAGCATTATAAATCTAGTCTTCATATGTGTGGAATATATCGCATACTCTTCACAGAAGATCACATGTAGGAGAAGATCATGAATTCTATTTGGAATTGAGCTACTCCAATTTAATACAGCAATAATCACATACTAAATGAAACCAAGCATATAGTCCCATTCAATTTTGAGACAAACCTTAATCCTGCAATCTATACAAAGTAAATAATGGCAATTTCAGTTAAGATTCAAAGCAAAACCAAAATTCCAGCACTGGTTATTTCCTCTCATCACTATAGTAAAAATGCTTGGTTTTCTCATCATCGTTGTTGCTATTTGATTTATGCAAATTATTTATGGTTTCCTTTATGAAATCTTTTTCTCCATTCATTCTTGTTGTATGCTGCTTGAGATATTAAATCTATTTTGTGTAAATTCTTTTGCACAAGTTACCATTGACCTTTCCTTTTTTTTTTCTCTTCCAAATCCTTTCAAATTAACTTTATATATTACATCTTCTACCTCAATTTTTTTTTGGTCACCCAAGTTTATAAAGTGGGACTTTTTTATAATTTTTATAGAATTCGATCCCAAGACATTATCAACAATTTCCAAAGCTCTTATTAACCAGACTAATTGACACCAACATATTCTAACTCAGTTCAACATGCAAAACTATTCAATTTATCACTCCTTATTTTTTTCCATACATTAAAAACTATGGGTAAATCTGAAGTTAGTGAAGCTTTAAAGAAAATGAAATGTGAAAAAGCAGTAGGATCAGATAATATTCCAAAAGATGTATGGAAATGTTTAGGAGATCAAGGAATTTCTTGGCTTACAAATATTTTTAATGTTAATTTAAAGACTAAAAAGATGCCAGATGAGTGGAGATAGAGTTTGTTGGTTTCTATATTTAAGAATAAAGGTGATGCAAAAAAGTGTGCAAATTATAGAGGAATTAAGTTAATGTGCCATACATTAAAATTATGGGAGAGAGTAATTGAGCATAGGTTACGATGTGATACAGAAGTTTCTTACAATCAGTTTGGTTTCATGCTAGGTAGATTTACAATGGATGCTATACATTTGTTAAGAGGTCTGATAGAGAAGCATAGAGAAAGTAAGAAGGATCTACATATGATATTTATTGATTTAGAGAAAGCTTATGATAAAGTCTCTAGAGATGTTCTTTAGAGAGTTCTAGAACAGAAAGGAGTTAATATTGGTTATATTCAAGTCATTAAGGATATGTATACTAGTCGTTACTTGTGTCCAAACACAAGGAGGATTGACAAAATATTTTCCTATTTCGATTACATCAAGGATCAACATTAAGCCCTTATCTTTTACTTTAATTATGGATGTTCTTACGAGGCATTTACAAGAAGATGTACCTTGGTGTATGCTTTTCGATGACATTCTTCTTGTTGATAAGACTAGAGAGAGTCCAATAAAACTTGAATTATGGAGGTCAACTTTAGAGTCTAAAGGTTTTGTTTAAGTAGATCTAAAATTGAATATATGGAGTGTAATTTTAGTTGTAGAAGTTTTAGTGATAGTGTTGTGACTTTAGGTGATCAAGTCATTAATAAGATATCTGATATTAGGCTCTATTGTTCAAAATGATGGTGAAATAGATGGAGATGTTATTAGTAGAATTCAAGTTGGATGGTTGAAGTGGAGGAATGCATCTGGCCTATTATGTGATAGAAAAGTTCCACTTAAACTTAAGGGAAAATTTTATAAGATGGTGGTAAGACCTGCATTGACTTATGCGAATGTTGACCAATAAAAGAGCATAAGACTAAGTTAAGTGTTAAAGAGATGAGGATGCTCGTGGATGAGTGGCTTTACTCTTAGAGATAGAATGCAAAATGAGTATGTTCGGGAAAAAGTTGGAGTAGCTGGTAGATAAGATTAGGAGAGTCGCCTAGATGGTTTGGCCACATAAAGCGTCCGATGACCGATTAGGAGAGTAGATTAGATTTGTCTTATGTTAAGAAAGGTTGAGGTAGAACTAAAAAGACTTGGTTAAGATGTATAAAAAATGATCTTAGTATACTTGAATTAAATGAGAATTTGACACATAATAGGACACAATGGAGATGAAGGATTCACATAGCAATCTATTTCACCATCAGTTTAAACAATAAATATCTGAATCGCTCACTCTTATTAATAACTTGTTCACCTAATGTTACAACACTACCACTAGAACTTCTACAACTAAAATTACACTCCATATATTTAGTTTTAGATCTACTTAAATAAAAATATTTAGACTCTAATGTTGACCTCCATAATTCAAGTTTCTCTTAGACTCCCTCTCTAGTCTTATCAACAAAAAGAATGTCATCAACAAAAAACATACACCAAGGTACATCTTCCTATAAATGCCTAGTAAGAACACCCATAACTAAAGCAAAAAGATAAGGACTTAAAGATGATCCTTGATGTAATCTAACTAAACAACAACAATAAGCCTTCATCCCACTAAGTGGGGTCGGCTACATGAATCATTCGTCTCCATTGTGTCATATTATGTGTCAAATTCTCATCTAATTCAAGTATAGTAAGGTCATTTTTTTTATAAATCTTAATCAATTCTTTTTAGGTCAACCTCTATCTTTCATAAGAAAAGTCTAATGCATCTACTCTCCTAACCGGGTCATTGGACATACGATGCTTTATGTGGCCAAACCATCTAAGGTGACTCTCTCTAATCTTATCTGCCACTGGAGCTACTCCAACTTTTTCCCGAACATACTCATTTAACATTTTATCTCTAAGAGTAAAGCCACTCATCCACCTAAGCATCTTCATCTCTATAACACTTAACTTAGTCTTATGCTTCTCTTTTATTGGCCAACATTCTGCAAGTCATTGCAAGTCTTACACCATCTTATTTTCTCTTAAGTTTAAGTGGAACTTTTCTATCACATAATAAAGATGCATTCCTCCACTTCAACCATCTAACTTGAATTCTACTAATAACATCTCCATCTATTTCACCATCATTTTGAACAATAGAGCCTAAATATCTGAATCGCTCACTCTTATTAATGACTTGTTCACATAATGTCACAACACTTTCACTAAAACTTCAACATCTAAAATTACACTCTATATATTCAATTTTTAGATCTACTTAAACGAAAAACTTTAGACTCTAAAAGTTGACCTCAATAATTCAAGTTTCCCTTATACTTCCTCTCTGGTCTTATCAATAAGAAGATTGTCATAAGCAAAAATCATACACCAAGGTACATCTTTCTGTAAATGCCCAGTAAGAACTTCCATAACTAAAGTAAAAAAGATAAGGGCTTAAAGCTGATCCTTGTTGTAATCCAACTGAAATAGGAAAATATTTTGTCAATCCTCCTTATGTTTCGACACAAGTAGCATCTCCACTATACATATCCTTAATGACTTTAATATAACCAACATTAACTCCTTTCTATTTTAGAACTCTCCAAAGAACATCTCTTGAAACTTTAACATAAGCTTTCTGGAAATCAATAAATATCATATATAGATCCTCCTTACTTTCTCTATACTTCTCCATCAAACATCTTAACAAATGTATAGCATGCATAGTAGATCTACCTAGCATGGAACCAAACTGATTATGACAAATGCTTGTATCAAATCGTAACCTATGCTCAATTACTCTCTCCCATAATTTTAATGTATGACACATTAATTTAATTCCTCTATAATTTGCACACTCTTGTGCATCACCTTTATTCTTAAATAGAAAAATCAACAAACTCTTTCTCCACTCATCTGACATATTTTTACTCTTTAAAATAACATTAAAAAGATTTGTAAGCCAAGAAATTCTTTGATCTCCTAAACATTTCCACACTTCTATTGGAATATAATCTGGTCAACTATTTTTCCACATTTCATTTTCTTTAAAGCTTCTCTAACTTCAGATTTACTAATATGATGATAAAAATAAAATTCTTTATTTTTGTTTAGGGTATTAAGATTGCAAAATCAATCGTACTTTCAGATCTTTCATTGAAAAGTTTATCAAAATACCTCATCCACCTATTTTCAATATCCTTTTCTAAGAAAAATACTTTATTATTTTCATTCTTTATACACCTCACTTGAACTAGGTCTTTACTTCTTCTATCTCTTTGGTTGGCTAACTTATACATACATCTTTCACCTTCTTTAGTATCTAATCTATTGTATAAATCACTAAATATTAAATTTTTTACATCATATATTGCTTTCTTAGAATCTCTACGGGCTACTTTATATCTTTCCCAATTCTCTGAGTTTTTACATCTAAACCAAGTTTTATAATAATGCTTCTTTTTTTTTGCACACTCTAACTCCACCACCAACTATTTTTATTAAAAGAAGCTTTTCCTTTTGATTCTCCAAGCAAATCTTTAGCAACTTGCTTAATTTCACCTGCTACTTTTTCTCACATAACATTAGCTTCCTTATGAACATCCAAAATTCTAAGCTCTTGTAGCTTGCTCTTAAAAATATTTTTATTTGTGTTCTTTAAGTTTTCCCATCTAATCCTAGGATAATAATTTGATTTATTTTTCCTATTATAATCTTTCATCTTAAAATCTAAAACTAAGAATCATTGTTGGGTACTTAAACTTTCACTTGGAATGACCTTACAATCTTTACAATCTAAATGATCTATTTTTCTTATCAAAAAATAATCAATTTGTGTTTTACTAGATCCATTTCTATAAGTAATAATATGTTCATCTCTTCTCTTAAATAAAGTATTAGCAACTACAAAATTATAATCTAAGGCAAAATTTAATATAGTCTTACCTTCTTCATTAGTCACTCCAAATCCATAACCACCATGAATACTTTTAAAATCTTCTACCACTCTACCAACATGTCCATTTAAATCTTCTCCAATAAATACTTTATCTTCAAGATGTATCTTTTGTATTAATCCCTCAAATTCATTCCAAAATTTTTCTTTTGAGCTTACATCCAAACCTACTTGAGGAGCATAAACACTTATAACATTGATAATCTTAGATCAATAATCTTTAAAGCTATAATTCTATCTCCACATCTATTAATATTTATAACATTATCCTTTAAACTTTTATCTATAATCACATCTACACCATTTCTAGTTTGACTTCTACATGAATACTAAAGTTTAAATCCTAAACTATCAATCTCCTTAGCCTTCTCCCCAACCCATTTAGTTTCTTGAACACATAAAATATTTATCTTTCTATAAACCATAATATCTATTAATTTCATTAATTTACCTGTAAGAGTACCTATGTTCCAAGATCCTAACCTAATTTTAGTTTCATGGACTAACTTCTTTGCCCGCATCCATCAATAATATGGGAACCCTTGATTATTTAACACTGCACCCGCGCGCCGATGTAGCGGGCCTTGCTCATTTTTCACAATATTCAAGCCATACAGTGCATCGCTTCTAGGGGATGCCCTAGCATTAACACAATGATTTAAAGGATTCATGTCATGATTATTTTCACAAGTTTTACACTAGTTGTCGACTACCTATCGCAACCCTCCACTTTTCACATCCAGACTTGGGACCGACAAAGGTAGTGTTGTAATCTAACTTAAATAGAAAAACATTTTGTCAATCCTCCTTATGTTTGGACACAAGTGACAACTCTAGTATTCATATCCTTAATGACATGAATATAACAGATATTAACTCCTTTCTGTTCTAGAACTCTCCAAAGAATATCTCTTAAAACTTTATCATAAGCTTTCTCTAAATCAATAAATATCATATGTTGATCCTACTTACTTTCTTTATACTTCTCCATCGAACCTCTTAACAAATGGATAACATCCATAGTTGATCTACTTGGCATGAAACCAAATTAATTGTGAGAAACTTTTGTATCACATCGTAACCTATGCTCAATTACTCTCTCCCATAATTTTAAGGTATGACACATTAACTTAATTCCTTTATAATTTGCACACTCTTGTGCATCATCTTTATTCTTAAATATGAAAACCAACAAACTCTTTATCAACTCATCTGACATCTTTTTAATCTTTAAAATAACATTAAAAAGATTTGTAAGATAAAAAAATTTCTTGATCTCCTAAACATTTTCAGACTTCTATTGGAATATCATCAGGTCCTACTGTTTTTCCACATTTTATTTTCTTTGAAGCTTCTCTAACTTCAGATTTACTAATATAACGATAAAAACAAAATTCTCTATTTTTTGTTTAAGGTATTAAGGTTGCTAAAATCAATCATACTTTTAGATCTTTCATTGAAAAGTTTATCAAAATATTTCATCCACCTATTTTCAATATTTTTCTCTAAGAAAAGCACTTTATTATTTTCATCCTTAATACACCTCACTTGAACTAGGTATTTACTTCTATTGTCTCTTTGATTTGCTAACTTATACATACATCTTTCACCTTTTTTTAGTATCTAATCTATTGTATAAATTACTAAAATTTAAATTTTTTGCATCATATATTACTTTCTTAGAATCTTTATAGGCCACTTTATATCTTTCCCAATTCTCTGAGTTTTTACATCTAAACCAAGTTTTATAACAATGCTTCTTATTTCTTATCTTTTCTTGCTCACTCTAACTCCACCACCAACTATATATATTAAAAGAAACTTTTCCTTTTGATTCTCCAAGTACATTTTTAGCAACTTGCTTAATTTAACTTGCTACTTTTTCTCACATAACATTAGCTTCGTTATGAACATCTCAAATTCTAAGCTCTTGTAGCTTGCTCTTAAAAATATTTTTATTTGTGTTCTTTAAGTGTCCACATCTAATCCTAGGATAATAATTTGATTTAGTTTCCTCTTACAATCTTTCATCTTAAAATCTAAAACTAACAATCAATGTTGGATACTTAAACTTTTACTTGGAATGACCTTACAATCTTTACATTCTAAATGACCTATTTTTCTTATTAGAAAATAATCAATCTATGTTTTACTTTATCCATTTTTATAAGTAATAGTATGCTCATCTCTTTTCTTAAATAAAGTATTAGTAACTACAAAATCATAAGCTGAAGCAAAATCTAATATAGTCCTACCTTTTTCATTAGTCACTCCAAATCTATAACCACCATGAATACTTTTAAAATCTTCTATCACTCTACCAACATGTCTATTTAAATCTCCTCCAATAAATACTTTTTCTTCAAGAGATATCTTTTGTATTAATCTCTCTAAATCATTCCAAAAATTTTCTTTTGATCTTACATCCAAACCTACTTGAGGAGCATAAACACTTATGGCATTAATAATCTTAGTATCAACAATAATTTTTAAAGCTAAATGTAATCAAATGGATGTTACACCAAAAATAATGTCAAAAATAGTTCTTCCAAGACAAGTGTTTGCTCAATAACACCAATTATCACATACATTAAGTTTGAGAACTTGTGAAGCAATGTATCCTAAAATGCTTGAAAATTTTATCCTAAATAATGTAGTTTCATTGATATAGTTGTTGTCCTCCACATATGTGTCATAAATCAAATCAAGCCTACAAATCAAATTCGACAGACTTCGGAGGTGACAGTTCCCAAATTAAGGCTCAAAATGCACTGGACATCCCTAAAAATAATCGAAATGACCTTCGATCGATGAAAGGACTTCTCCATTGCATTCAGAACATTGAAATTGATTGAAATATAAATATTATAAAATATAATGATCAATCAATTAAGCGCTCAAACTATCAATGTCTCGACACACATATCGAAGTTGGAAAGCTACGACGAGAACCAAATGACCTCCGTTCATAAAATTGATTAACCATTAGCTTTAAAACATCAAAATCTATCAAATAAGACTATCCGTGCTCAATTTGGATGAGTCTGTGCAAATATTGAGTGATTTAAAGTGACAGCACGTAAATCGAGGCTAAAACACACTAGACATACCAAAATCAACTAGAATGATCTCCTATCGATGAACAAACTTTTTCATCACATTCATAACATCAAAATTGGTTAGGATATAAATATTACATTACTTGATGAGTAATTAATCAAGCGCTCGAGTCATCAACTCATCTGCACGTATATCGAGGTCAAGATGCACCAACATTAATCAAATGACTTATGTTCACAAAATTGATCACATCATTGGCTTCTAAATGCCAAAATCTATCAAATAAGACTGTTCGCACTCAATTTAGATGAGTCTGTGCAAAAATCGAGCGGTCAAAAATGACGACTCGCATTTTTAGCTTAAATGGACTCAATTTGGCGTCGACTCAAACCAAATGGCCTCTGATCATGAAATGAACTACGCCATTACGTTTGGAATAATGAAAATATCTCAAATCAATATATATATATATATATATATATATATATATATATATATATATATATATATATATATATATATATATATATATATATATATATATATATATATATATATATATAATGGCACAAAATCCAAATAAAAATCGTTTAAATTAATTTAAAATTAATTTAAAAATTCCCAAATTACCCCATGCTCAGTCATTCCCCCTATTTTCAATTTTATGAAAAAACTACCCTAATTCAATTTTTTTAAAAAAAACTAAAAACCGCTCCCCCCTCATTCTCCCCCATGCTCTCATTTTCTCTGTCTCATTCCTAATTCCCGTTTCTCCCTCCGGCTTTCTCTCACCCATCTAAAAGAAAGAAAAAGACAAGAAATTCTCCTCTCAGACTATTCATGTCTGCCCACCCTGCTCTTTCCATGTTACAACCGCCTGTTTCTCTTGCCCACACCAACCTATATTTTAGGCCCATGTATCTTCTCTGCCTACCTCCCGCCTCCAGAAGCCCATACGAAGACCATTAGCCATGACCCTTCCTCCAAATTACGAATTCTTCCTCACAAAACTACATAGCCCGCTTCCCATGACCAACCCATTAAATAATACCTCCACAAAATCAGATAGCCATGGTCATTCAAGAAACCTCCTTCCTTACGTTTCATAATCAACAATCTAGCCTATTCTATGTAAACCTTCCCACCTCAGACTCCTCCTTCTTACAACTGAAGCAAATTACCCCATTTTCACTTCACCGCAATCAGGGAAAGAACATCATCAAGAGTCGAATTCTTCTTTCGATTCTCGACATCGCATTCCTCACCTTTTTCTTGTCCCGTTTCCGCTTCACCGTAAATGGAGGAAGAACATCGTTAAGAGGTAAATTCTTTCTTTTAATTTCGGCGTCGCACTCTCCGTAACCCTTCCACTTTTAGCTTCGCCACAATCAGAGGAAGAACATTGTCAAGAGATGAATATTTTCTTCAATTTCTGGCGTCGCACTCCCTGTAACCCTTCCACTTTTCTCTTTGCTGCAAACCGGGGGAAGAACATCATCAAGAGACGAATTCTTCTTTCAATTTCTAGTGTTGCATTCCTCACCCTTTTCCAGTCATGTTTTCGCTTCACCGCAAATTAGGGAAGAACATCATTAAGAGGCGAATTCTTCTTCGATTTGCGACATCACATTCTTTGCTTTAGCCTTCCTACCTCTTCTTTTCTGCAAAATTAGAGAAGAACATCATCAAGAGGCGAATTCTTCTTTCGATTTTCGGCGTCGCACTCATTGCCCAATTGCCTACCCAATCCTATTGCTTTGCCAAGCATTGCAGTGCGCCAAAAAATGCATCATAACATGTGGGATCTGTGAATATGAATATATATGTGTGTGTGTGTGTGTGTGTGTGTGTGTGTGTGTGTGTGTGTGTGTGCACGCACGCGCACGTGCTTGTGTTTCTTTTTAGGTTTGAAGACCTCGTTGTGCTCAAGAGGGCACAACGGGATAAAAAAATAGGCTGTGGTGTTGCAAGACACCGCTCGCTACGCTCAAGAGGGCATATCGAGTAAGTTGACACTTATTAGATGTCGCTCCCCCTAGATGAAATGCTGCTGAAATTTTGTCTAATTTTCAGACTTAGAAAAAAATGGGGGGAATGAATATATATTGCATTTGTCTTCTTTCAGGTTTAAAGGCCTCATTGTGTTCAAGAGGGCGTACTGAGTAAGCCAAAATACCCCCGATGCAGCCCCCTACATGAGGATGACGTCAGGAGGTTGTCAAAATTGCATCATATCTTTTGACTTAAAAAAAGGGAGGATGAGATGAGCTGACTTAAGAACGCTAAATAAGGAAATCTGTAGCTAATTTTAAACAAAATGCGGCAAACAAGAAAAAAGGGGGGAGCCTTTAAAGAAAATTTTGGAAAGAGTAGAATGTCATTTAAAATCTAATTGAAATTTGGGGAGGCTAATATTAAACTCACAAGCTTTAATTGCAATTCTTTATAGCTTAAATTGAAGCAATAAAGTGAGTTCTCTTTTCTCGTAAATTCTTTAAAATTAAACAAGCTTTAATTGAAATTTTGGGGGGGACTAATGCAAAACTCATAACAAACTTGCAATAAACTCAAAATCTAAGGATGAATCCAAATTGGGTTTAATAATTCTTATACGAATGTAGAGGTGATTACTATGTTAGCTAATAAGCATGAGTAGGGCTAAAGTAACAAACACTGAAATCGACATAATCTATCAAAATTGATGTAAATTGAGCATAATCAAATTGGGAGAAATGTAAATAAGTAAACTAATTGCAAGAAATGTGTTAAACTACAATCTAAATCGAAATGCCTTCTTCGCCACTGGATCTGCAACTCTTCGTACAAATAGACAAAAGGCAATATTAAATCCAAATCTATAAAAATAATAGGGCTTCCTTTGAACAAAAATTATGAAATTTCATTCTAATTATAATTTTCAAAATCAATAATTTCATTAATTAGATGAAATTAGCTAAGTTATAAACACTTGCATGTACTCTAACATAGAGATTTCTAGTGTGAATTTTAATGTCTAAAAAGGATGTGCAGTCTAAAATTTCTATCAAATGAAAAATCTAAAATCAATCTCATGATTCAAATATAAAATTACCTAAATTATTAAATACACCCGCATGTGCCCCGACAATATGATGAATGCTTAAATTCAACTGTCTAAGGATGCTGCGTGGGTTGATTCCCGATTTAATCTTAGGATTGGGCCCGGGTTAACAAAACCTGAAAACCTATAATAAGAGTTTCAAATAAGTGAAATATCTAAAAACTGATTCTGTCAGGTGATAGTAGATTTGGTCCTCTGTTAACAGTTAAACAGAGTTGAGAGGATCTAAAGTTCTTAATTCAAACATAAAATTATCTGAATTATTAATTACACCCGCATGGACCCTGACACTATGCTGAATGCCTAAATTCAAGTGTCTGAGGATGTTGCGTAGGTTGCTTCGTTTAGTCTAGATTGCCCAGTTAACGTAAACCTAAAAAATCTATAATAAATGTTTCAAATCAAGAAATATCCGAGAAACCGATCGTCAGTGACAAGATCTAATCCTCGATAAGAAAACATAGTTGATAGGATCTAAAGCTCTTAATCATATTCAAATTAATCAAAGTTTTCAAATCAAGTCAAATATTAATCTTAAATTACTTAATTGAAACTCTATCATTAAAAGCTTAAAATCAAACTCAATCTATCCACCTTCTGCAACTGTGTATCGGGGGTGACAAATTAAAAAAACTCTAGCTCACAGAGGAGCCAATGTCAAATCAAGTGTTTTGTTATGTTCACTCTCAATCAATCTCTTACCAAGACGGCGGGCATGCCCTCTAACTACATGGTTTTGTTCAAGAGCCCACATATGAAGCGCATACCAGAGTCCTCGACGGGTGGTTTGGCCAGTTTGACTCCATTATATTACGATCATGACCGTAGCCCGTATGCTTCCCAATGGCTCTACCCATTGAGTTATGAATCATAGGGCATACTTGATAGGGAAAATAACCTTTTTTCCAGCTAAGGTAGACTTAAGATTGTCTCCTTAGATAAACACCACCCCATGTCTACATGGATTTCTTGGACGACGTAACCCATGTATTGCTGATGGGATCCTTCTATCAGGTTGGGTCGACTACCTCCTCTGACTAAGTAGACTAGGGACCGTGACTGCATCGGATAATGGAACCATGGGATCTAGATCGGGCACATCATCATTGCCCCAACCATCCTTTTTAAGGTAAAATGATGAATTTTATATCTTAAATTCTAAAACTCTACATGTTGATACTATACCTACGCATTCAGCGATCTAATGACTAGCCTTAATCGAAAGTTCTCTCTCACTTACTGGGAGGGGTAATTAATTATAGGGGCTTGCACCTATAAGAAACTTGGAACTAGATCTAAATTCCTCACAAAATGATGACGAAATCTCTGGGTAGTGTGTTATCTACTATTCCATTTGCCTTCTGAAAATTATACTGACACTTTTAAAACACTCTTTTCATCGAAGAGGTCAGTGGCGAATTTTTGGTGCCCACAGATTTCTGGTGACTTCTTTAGGGATTGGTTTCTCTTTACATCTTTGGCTAGCCAATTTTGAGCTATAGTAACAGTAAAGCATTATAAAAATTAAAATGTAAAATTAATTATCAATGAAACTAATTCTAAGCTAATTATGTCATTATGACTAATCTGCTTGTTCTTTATATTGATGAATCTTCAGAACACACTATTCATCATGCAGCTAGGTCATGGAGCCAACATCCGTCTGGCTAACGCTGTAATCAATACTAGGGATGTTGAAGCTACTATTTAATTTGATAGTGTAGACTTTCGACCCATCATCGTTGAAAATAATCCACCACCTGAAACATCTGCATATTGTACACACCAACCTGTGCAATGGTGGAGGATAATTAGAATGGCTACTACTGCTATTGAGGTTCCTCGAAAGAGAGCCTTTGTACTTAAAAGATTGATTCATTTTGAAGCGCCAGTCATGAAGAGAACCTTCATTGGGTAGAAAGTTTTAGTCATACTTGTGAATGCGACAACCATGCCAGTCAAAACTTTTGCACTAGGAAGGTATGATACTGAAGCCTCATCTTCTAGAAGAAAATTGAGTATAAAGCAAAGGAGAAGAAATACTAAACTACGAGCTCAGTAGTTGTTGTCTGAATCACAAGTCATACAACCAACCTTACAACCAAAAGCGAGTATTTCTACCCCATAATAAATTTAAAAATTTTGAAATGGGTGAAAAGAAATAGCTCTACTAGTGATATTAAGTGGTGTTTCTGAGCTCAACAATAATTATAACCTTTCTGAAGAAACAACATGAAACTCTATCTACTTGAGCACATAGAGCCCTAAAGGTTGTTAAGGGAAAATGTCTTATGAAGAACATGTATCAAATGTCAATTATCAAAGAAGCCAAAAATTCTCCACTGCAAAAGCTACAATCAATGGTAGTAAGAGCTCAAGATTGTTCTAAGTAATTTCTACATGGTGAGCATCAGGGCATGACACCTGAACTGCGTGTTAGGGAATCTGTTACCAAAATATCCTGATAAAAAGAAAAAATAAATATGGAGGTTGAATCCCCAAGAAGAAGTAGCGACGCAGAAGCTTCTTCATCTGGAAGCAAGTCAATCTAGAGATAGTGGGGAAACAACTATTGTTCAAACAAAAAATTGTGCAACCAGCTGTAGAATAAGAAATGAGTATTTTAACCCATAATAGGTTTGACATCTTAATGATGGGTAAAAAGGGATAACTCTACTAGTCAAATCAAATAGTCCTTTTGGACCCAACAACTTCAAATCCCAATTTTTCTAGTGAGAATTTGAAACTGTATATGCAAGGCTGCATCAGATTCTCAAAGTTGCTAAGGAGATTGGACTGATAGAAAGAAAATATGAAGGTCCTATCATCAGGGAGGCCAGAGTTGATCCTCCAAGGGGACCTCCTCTTACAGCCCTGGAAAAATATATACTAATTCAAGTCTCACACGATGAGCATTGATGCGTGACACTTTGACCACATGTCCAAGAATCTACCATCAAAAGGTCCCGACAAATATGTGAGCAAATTTGGAGGCCAAAACCTCGAAGTGAAATTCCTTACAAATAGACAACAACATAACATCTAGACCGTACTCTCATAAAATCCACTCCTCATGCTAAAGTATTTGGAGTTGAAGCAGTCTTGTCACTTGAAGTTGAACTACCTTCACTCTGAATAGCCACTCAACACAATCTCACTCAAGATGAGAATGTCTATCTATGGATGTGAGAATTTTATGGACTTGATGAGGCCAGGCACCAAGCTCAATAAAATCTTGAAGTCTACTGAGCAAAGATGTCCAAAAGCTTCATCATTATATGTTATCTCACAAGATTACCCTCATCTCAAGGATTGATCCGCTGAAGTACTTGATGCAAGACCAGCGTAAACATATCGCTTAGCAAGATGGGCAGTATTGCTTTTGTAATTTGATATCACATACGTTTCACAGAAAGTACTGAAGGGATAAATCTTGGCAGATTTTCTAGCTGCACATTCTATCCTTGCGGACTCTTATCTTAATGATGATTTTCTCGATGAGCAAATTATGCTCATTCATGAAAGAGAAAAATCATAAATTTGAGAAATATACTTTGAAGGAGCCTCATCGATCAAACAAGTCCAACATCTAAATTTCCTAAGAGGAAGAGCAAGAATCGACATTGCCTTCATAACACCAGAAGGAGGGATAATGAGATGATCATATGGATTGATTGAGCCAAGAACTAATAATGAAGCTGAATATGAAGCATTAGTGGCAGGTCTAGAAGAAGCTATTTTCATAGGCATTCAGAACTTGCATATTTTTGGTGATTCTTAGCTTATTGTAGTTAAGAATGACATTGTTTCAGAAAAGCAGTGTGAAGCCTTTGTTGTAGAAGAGTCACATGATTAGAGGCAATCTTTCATTGACTATTTTTAAGAAGGTAAATTACCAAGCAATAAATCACTGACAGCTCAAATCGAAAACAGAATGCTACACTGTACTTTTGTCAACAACACTTTATATCGTAGATCCTTTGAACAAATATGACTACGATGCCTAGGTGTAGATGACGCTAGCAAAGTAATGGTCAAAGTTCATGAAGGACTTTGTGGTGCACATCAATCAGGTACCAAGATGATAGTAAAGATAAAAAAAGAATGGCTATTATTGGTCATCTATGTTGAGAGACTGTATTAATCATGCTAAGAAGTATCATAAGTGTCAAGTACATGGGAATCTCATCCATTAACCTCCAAATTCATTACACCCAATAATAGCATCCTGGTCATTCAAATGTTTGGGTACAAATGTAATTGGACCAATTGAGCCACCATCGTCTGCTGGACATCGCTTCATCCTAGCAGCGACTGGTTATTTCTCTAAGTGGGCTGAGGCTACTCCATTTAAAGAAGTTACTGCTAACTGAGTGATCAACTTCTTCACGTATAATGTAGCCTAGAGATTTGGAGTGTCATGCCGAATAATTTTTGATAATGGCACACCCTTTAAAAGTACAAAGATTTATATATTCATCGATCGACAAAAAATTGATTGGCGATACTCTTCAATATATAATCCAAGGGCAAATGATTTGCGGAGGCCTTCAACAAAATATTGGTCAAACTGCTCAAGAAGATTCTCACTAAAATTAAAAAAGAATGACATACCAAGCTAATAGAGGCTCTATGGGCGTTTCAAACTACCTATAAGATACCGACTAAAGCCACTCCCTATTTATTAGTATTTGAAACTGAAGCAGTTCTTCCGCTCGAAGTTGAGTTGCCTTCACTTCGAGTAGCCATCCAATACAGTCTAACGGAAGATCAAAATGCCAGTCTAAGAATGGAGGAAGTTGACGCACTTGATGAAGTTAGATTGCAAGCTCATCAAAATCAGGAAGTCCATCGAGTAAAGATGTCCAGGACTTTTGACCATACGGTGCGACTTCAAATATTCCAAAAAGGGGAATTTATCCTGGTGCTGAGAAGGCCAATTATTCCCAATCGAAAATTTGGTGACAAATTTGAGCCAAATTGGGAAGGCCCTTTTGTCATTAAAGAAGTGTATCAAAGAAGGGCATACCAACTCATCAACCTAAAGGATAAAAGACCAATGCCTCCAATCAACGGTCGTTGCCAGAAAAAGTATTATACATGACAAATACATTCCCAAGGTACAATAGAAATCCCCCCACAAGACAGGGTTTCACAGAAAAGTCTTTCATCTGGAGTATGGTACAATATAAATCCCCCCACAAGATATAGAGATTGTGCTACCTTAAATCAGAGTTATCACTATCACGAGAAACCTTAACGTCAGAGATTTTCAGTTTCCTCTCAGCTCCTTGCGGCTCTCATGATTTTGATCGCTCTCGATTGCGATCTCGTCCAATAGGTCCCCGTTCTGGCCACTAATGTAAGTAACGCTTCTTCTACTGATGGAAAAAATGCCTTTTTTTCGCACATCCGAGCGCTTCGACTTTGAAGGAGCCGATAAGGGCTTTTGATCTCCAAGGTACTCTCGATCCTTCATCGTCTACTTCAGTGCCCGCTATTAAATCCTTCAAAGATGCGCTATCTGGTAAAACTTCTTCTCCTGTTGCTTCAGTAAATTTAATTTCTACCGCTTTTCATGGAATGCCAGTTGTGATGTGTTCGGACTTGGATGTGGAAAAGTTAGCTAAGTCTATTGAGTTTTCTCTAGTTGGTAAATTCTCATTAAGGAGACCGACTCTTGATAATATTCGATCTTTCTTCCATAGCCTTAAATTAACGGGTGCTTTCAATGTTAGACTAATCGACCCTAGGCATGTTCTAATTCAATTGTCTAATGATCTAGATTATTCACGGGTCTTTGCACGTCACTCATATCTTGTTTACAATTGTCAAATGAGGCTTCTTAAATGGTCACCTAGTTTTGATGTCAAAGAAGAATCCCCAATAGTTCCAATTTGGCTTGCATTGCCTAACATGCATCCATTTTGTTACTCATCAAGCGTTATTTATGGTGGGGCCATATTTGGCCCACCACTTCAAATAGATCGAAGGCATTGAGATCCCGCCTCATGCGGATATTCGAAATTGATATTACTAAAAAATACCCAAAAGATGTATGGATTGGTTCTGAAAAGCTGGGCTATAGTCAAAAGGTAGAATTTGAAAACTTTCCTATTTTTTGTACCCATTGTAAAATCCATGGTCATGAAAACTCGAAATGCTTTATTTTACACCCACATCTCAAAAAGAATAAGTTGCTAGTCACTAATACCTCCCTCCCAAAGGAACATCCCATAAAAATGACTTATGTGCCTAAAATAAATCAAAAGGACGTACTTCCACATAATCCCAATATTTCATTATCTTCTGATTTGAACAATGGGATACAACATGAGATAATTGAAAATCATGATGATGAGATTTGTGGAGGGGCTATTGAAAACTTACCTATCATTGTTCCTAATGATAATATGTTGGCTCAATCTAACCTACCCCTTATGTCTAGTGAACCAGGGCATAAGAACCCTAATGAGGATGTGATTGGTCTAAAAATAATCTCTAAAAACTGCTCTTTGATCCTAGAGCAAAACAAGTCAAATGATGATCCTTTTATGTTGGCAAAAAATCTATCAAATAATCCAGAAAATGAGAATGAAACAATTTTTTCCGACCCTATCACCCAGAATGATACACATGCTACCCTAATTACTCAACAGATTTCAGATACGGAAGAAGGGGAAATTACCATCACGATTCCTTTGATTGATACTGAAACCACTATGAATATCTCAAATTATTCACTTTCAGATGGAGACACTTTGGATACTAAAAGACCCTTTCAAACTATATTAAACAAAAATAAATCCAAAAATGCTAGAAGCTCTACTCATAGCTCAACTAGAACCACTAGATATAACTCAAATCCTCAGAAATAATTACTTTTTTATATACTCTTTATGCTTTACTTCTTGATTTTTATTTTCCATTCATCAATTTATTTTTATTCATCATTGTTATGATTAATTTTATTATTTGAAATATTCGTGGTATTGGGACTCTTAATGTCTGCAACTGGGTTAGAAGCCTTTGTCGCACTCATAACATATCCCTCCTTGTTATTATTGAACCACTTATTCACTCTTCTAAGCTTGCAAATGTTGCTAAAGCACTTGGATTTCAGAATTCCTTCCATAATATTAGCAATAAAATTTGGTATTTTTGGAATTCATTAGTCAATATCACTATCCTTGAAAACCATCACCAATTGATTCATGTCCATATCTCATTGGGTGAATTTTCAGTGTTGGGCTCTTTCATTTATGCATTATGCAATAAAGCGGGTAGGAACATCCTGTGGAATAATTTAAGATCTTTTGCCTCCTCTGTTAACAAACCATGGTTAGTTGGGGGTGATTTCAACACTATTCTTGCATCTTCGGAAAGAAGTGGAGGTTCCTCTCCTAACATTCATTCCATGGAAGATTTCTCTAATATGATTCTTGATTGTAATTTAACAGATATTGGCTTTTCAGGCTCTAATTTCACGTGGAAAAACTTCAGACTTTGGCAACGCCTAGTTCATACCCTTTTTAACTCCCTCTGGATTGATCAATGGCCTAATACCTCCGTTGAGCACTTGAGCAGAACTTTATCTGATCACGCTCCTCTCTTAATTTCTGTTAAAAACCCTCCCATAAGAAGACCTTCTACTCCTTTTAGATTCCAAAATATGTGGATTCAACATAATGATTTCATGAATGTTGTTTCTATAAATTAGATGGCCCCCATTCATCCTGACAATTCCATTAAGGGTATGATTCATTTTTGGCTTAAACTTAAAAGACTCAAAAAAAATCCTTAATTGGTGGAATAAACATCAATTTAGAAATCTTTTTGCTAATCTCAAAAATATGGAACAACTGGTTTGCTCTCTAGAAGAAGCCGTCATCACCGATTCTAACCAACATGTAGAACTTAATGAAGCTAGGGATAACTTGATTAAGTATCAGAATATGGAGGAAACTTATTGGCATCAAAAAGTTGCTAGTAGACAAATTACTGATGGCAATAGAAACACAAAGTACTTCCACGCTCTCTTCAAAAAAAGGAAAGTCCTAAACTCTATTAATAAAATAAAAAATGATAATGGCAGCTAGATCACTAATAGTAACGATATTAAATAATCTGTCGGCAATCATTTTAAAAATTTATTAAACAACAACCCTTCCCTTAATGCTATCTCCAACCCTCACTTTATTCCCTCTATGATTACTACGGATCAAAATAGATTACTTACATTATGCCCAATGGAATTTGAGGTTGGTGATATTCTTAACAGCATGAACTCGGACTCTGTTGCTGGCCCTGATGGATTTACAACTCAATTCTTTCAACATTGCTGGCCCATTATTAAGTCTAGTCTTTTTGATGCTGTTATTGATTTTTTCAATGGCAACCCTCTTCCTAGAGCCTTTTCTAGTACTTCCATCATTCTTATCCCTAAAAGTACAAACCCTGAAACTTGGAGTGACTTTAGACCGATCAGTCTTTGCACCTTCTTTAATAAACTAATTACTAAACTAATCACAAATAGAATTAGCTAGCTGCTGCCAAATATTATTTCCCCAAATCAAACCGGCTTTATGAAAGGTAGAGCTATATCTGATAATATACTCCTAGCTCAAGAAATGATTCATGATATTGATGTTCCTATCATAGGTGGAAACATTGTCTTCAAACTTGATTTTACTAAAGCTTTTGACAACCTATCTTGGGATTTTCTATTTAAAATACTTCACCTTCTTAGCTTTTCAGATACTTTTATTCACCTCATTAAAATTGTGTCACTAACGCGGTTCTCTATTATCATTAATGGGGAGTCCACAGGCTTCTTCACTTCAAATCATGGCTTGAGACAAGGAGACCCCCTATCACCCACTCTTTTTATTATTGCTGTTGATTATTTATCTAGGAGTTTGAATGATCTTTTCTATAATAAGCCTAGCATGTTTTATAAAACCCATGGTGGTATTCTGTTTCTCATCTTAGTTTTCTTTGACTTTATCATCTTTTGCAATGCATCTATTTCACATATACTGAAATTTCTTAATAAATTTGGCAAGGAAAGTGGCCTTTTTCTTAAGTAAATACTACTTCATACCTTCTTCTAAAATCACTATTAATAGGATTAACCATATTCGACCACTAATTTTAAGCAACACCATCTTAGATTAAATACATTGGAGCCCCACTTTTCAAAGGTCATAAAAGATCACATCTTTTTGATGAATTAATCCAAAAAATCTCTAATCGTATTTCTTCTTGGGAATATCATTTACTCTCTTTTGGTGGTAGGCTTACCTTGATTAAGAGCACCCTGAATTCTATACCTCTATAACTTACTCAAATCATTGTGCCAACTAATTTTATCATTAATAGGATTGAGAGGCTTATTAACAAATTCTTTTGGGGTTCTAACACCTCTTCAAAAAAAATGCACTAGATCTCTTGGCACAAAAGCTATGGCACCTTCGAAGAAGGTGGTCTTGGTTGCAAGACTATTAGGGATACAATCCCTGCCTTTTCCTACAAGCTTTGGTGGAATTTTAGAAGTAACAATAGCCTTTGGGCTAACTTCATGACTTCATGCTATTGCCAAGAAAACACCCTCTTAATTGCTTCTATCGAGACTCTCGGTTTGAGAAGACTTTGTAGAATCAAATGGAAGGCCATCCTTAATTTCTTGGGGCATTAATTCTGGCAACTCTTTCTTCTGGCAAGATAATTGGATTGGAAGTGGGCCCATTGATGAATTAATTTCTTCCCATTCTACTTATAACATTAAAGTTAAATCATTCTGGGAGAATAATATGTGAAACAATTCTAAGCTCATTGAGTATATCCCTCCATCTATTTTAGACAAACTTAATAATATATATATTACTCCTAACAATCAGGATCAGATTCTCTTTAAGCTCTCTCATAATGGAGATTTCAACTTGAGAAATGTTTGGCTTCACATTAAAGAAGCCCATGATTTTTCTAAACTGTATGCTAAACTTTGGCATAATAATATTCCTATTTTTTACTCTATTCTAATTTGACGTATTTTGAAAAATTTTATACCTATTGACTCCTTGATGTGGGGCAAAGGTTTTCATTTACCTTCAAAATGTCATTGTTGCTTTCATATTGAATCATCTTTTTGTTAATGGGACCATTGCATCTAAGCTTTGGCTTTGGTATGATGATCTCTTTAACAATGTAAATTTCAATGGTTCTCTTACAATATATCAGCTTCTTGAAATTTATTTTGAAAACAATAGTAAAGGTCACATTAAAGTCATTACTGCTATTATTATTATTTGGTTTATATGGATGGCTAGAAATGATGCTAAACACAATGGTATTGTTATGAATCACATGAAGATAATTGCTAGAACTAAATATAAAATTCGTGATCTGTTTAATGCTAATCTTATTAATTATAAGCATTTCAAAGGGTGTTACTTTATGGCTATTAAATTGGGTTCAATTCAATTAAACAAGTTGTAAACATGACAAGATCGTTTATTGGGCCAAACCTCATAATAATGTTATTAAAATCAATACTGATGGCTCTGTATCTCATATTGCCTCTAGCAGTGGTGGAATCTTCAGAAACTCTACCAGAAACGTCCTCTATGCTTTTGGTTATCCTCTTCATACTTGCTTTGTGCCTTTTGCTGAACTTATGGCAGTGTATAATGGTCTTCAGATTTGCCTCCAGAAAGGTTGGGTCAATATCTGGATTGAGGTGGATGCTCTCCTGCTAATTGACCTCTTGAACTTCAATAAATGGAAATTATTTATACTACTTACTCAAGCAAACTAGATCTCTTCTTTCTCAATTTTGTTATAAAATCACTCATGTATGGCGGGAAGGCAATGCATGTGTTGATTATCTTGCTAATTTAGGTGCTAGATTGAATGACATAATAATTTTTGATCATCTTACTCTCCTAAACATTTTGCAAGGTTTGGATTTAACCTTAAGACGGGCTTCCTTATATTAGAATTTAGCTTACATGATTTTGTTTCAACTAGTTTTTATTGTTTCTGGTTGTTTTATTCAGCAGATCAATTTTGTGCAGGATGTTTTTGAGATTGGGGCCTTGGTCAATCTCTTTTACTGCTCTTGCCTAAAGATAATGTGTTTTTTACTGGATGACTTCTCTTGCTACTTGCAGGATCGGGTTACCATGTTTGCATCTCTTTTTATTTTTTACTGTGTTTACTTTCTAATTCTGGGCCTTGCTGCTAGACTGTATTTTCTGACCTGGATAGAGAGTCATTGGTTTTTTTGGACCTGCTTCCAAATTGCTATTTTTGTGATTTATGGATGTTTTCTGATTCTCGTTTATCCAACTGTTTGTGTTATTATAAGCTGGGTTATTTTTGATCACATACACCGCTTGTTACACCATGGTTCTAGCCCTAGTCTAATTCTTCTCTTTTATTATGGGAACCATTTTATGTAGTGCCTACTCTTAATGGATTTTCTTATGATCAACTTGTTGATGCCTCCTTTCTTAGTTATAGACCCAGCCATCAATCTTGCTATTTCTGGATTTGTTTCCCATGCTCAGCAGTTTTGGAGTTACTTACTGGATCTACATTTTGCCTTTGCTGAGATTATGGGTACTACGATTTACTTTAGTGGGAATTACTTGAACTCCTATGTTCAGCAAGTTGTTTCTAACATTGCTGTTCTGATGGTGATGGTTTTTGGTGATTTCTGTTTGAGTTGCTGCCTTCAAGATAATTGTTCTTATGCTCTATCTATTTGGTTTTGCCATGTCTACTCTGATTGAGAGGTTTTTATGGCCATCTTGCTGTCCCTTCCTGTCTTGGATGTTGCTGTCTTAACTGTTGCTATCTAGGTTGGTTTTTGCCCTGGTTATCCGCTGTCTTATTTTTTCTGGACTCTAATGTTGATACTCATCTCAATTCACTTGTTGAATTTTCTTTTGGTGGGTTCCAATGTTGCATTAGCTATTTTACTGTTGGGGTTGGTTTTCTGAATGCCCGTGCTGTTTATGTCTGGGTTACTGTTCATCTCCTAATTATTGTGATCTGCATTACATGCTGTTGTCTCTATTCCCATCTCGGCTCAGTTAGGTTTGAGTAGTCTTATCTGTATTCTAAAGAGTGGTATTATGGACGCTTTGTCTTTTGTTTGTTCTCTTGTTCTGTTGTGATTTGGATTATAATTTTGGTCCCGAATACGCCATTGAGCGAGCTCTAACTGTCTTTACTTAGTGCTATTTTTGGTTGATTGCAGTCCATTTCCTGTGATGAGCTATGTTGTCTTCCTTTACAATTATTTTTTTTTCCAATTACTGATTTGGATATTAAAAAGGGGGTTGTTTCCTGCCTGAAAATTTCATTTATATATCATATGTTTGGGATGGTGTTAATTATAGGCTCATTGACTTGATTAGTAGGATTTTATGTTGTCTCCTCTCTGTTTTTCTTGTGGAGGGATTATATCCGGTTTGCTTTCTTTCTTGGATATGCCTTTTCATGAGGTCCCGCTAAGATGGCTCATTCTCTTATGTTTATGTATTCTCATGTCGATGACTATATTGATGATACTTTTCTTCAATGGGACTCCTTATCATTCAGACTCTTTGCAATTTCCTCTCTATTTTAGATATGATTTTGTTTAGGTTTGCGTAATAAAGCTCACAAGACTTTCAACAAGTTACCTCCTCACAGGTTTGTTGACTATGATGGCTGTGATGATCTCACTCCCTTTTGGTTTGGTAGTAGCTCATGTGATGTAACCCTTCTGCTGATGTTTGGATGCTCATATTTGCATCTACCCCAACTTGGCGTGACTGAGCCCGAGCCTTCTCTATCACAATTCCTTACTATCATTCTCATATTATATTATTTTCATTTATCTTTTTGTCTGTGTTACCTTAACTATTCTAATCTCTCCCTCATTATAAATTTACAGGTGATTCTCTCTTGTTCTCTTGCAGGTTTGCTCCATATTATCATGAATTCTCACATCCTCCAGAGCATTGGCCTTAATCTTCCTTTAGCTTATTATGTTAGTCATCTTGTATCTTTTGATTGTTTTAATATCTTCTTTTGCTTTTGGATGTACTTAGATAGGAGATTTACTCCTTAGGCTGGTTGTAGCTCTTTGAGCAGTAGTTCTAGAGTTTATCCCCTTTAAGGATCTTGTAACCCTCTTTTTGTGGCAATAAAATACCCCTACATGGGGTTTCCCTAAAAAAAAAAAAAAGGGCTACCTCAAATCAATCTTTATATTTCCTGCAAGGTGATAATCTATTCTCAAATGATCTGATCAAGCTCAAAGTACAGATCAAATCCTATCTCCTCATCAAGTCCGTCAAAGCAGAAAGCACAGGACCGAGGAAGCAATTTCATAGTTCATATAAAGCTGATGGCCAAACTAAAGGAATTTTGTGGCTATTTAGTCTATTAAAGCATATGTTGCTAGACTAATAACTCAACATTGACCCTATATAAACTGAAAGGCTGGGTCATTTGTATGTATCCTTCAACAAATCTGTCAAAGCAGTAAGCACAGGGTTCATGGCGTACATACACTTCCTGACAAGTCAATGTTGACAAATCAAGTCAATCCTTCATCAAGTCTGTCAAGCTCAAAGCTAGGATAGAAGGAATTTCAAATCCAATCAAGCACGGATAAACTGATTCCCTAGTGGAGTCCTTCATCAAAACAAGCAGACTAATTCCTCCATCAAACCCAACCAAGCATAAAGCTAGGGTCGGAGGAGACTCAAATCTGCAAGAACATAAAAGAAAGAGATATTCAACAAAGCCATTGAAGTAGATAGTAGATGGTGTAAGAGCTCTTATCAATCTGACAAATCAATTTTGACAAATCGGTCAAGCCCATCAATTAGTATGTCCTGAATAAAGAAGCATGCTAATGACAAATACTGTCAAAGCTCCATAAGCTATTGCAATCAAAGCTCCAGAAGCCCCAAATGGTCAATCAATTTTCAAAAATGTGACTCGCTCCATGCATGAATCACATTTGTTGGGGGGCATTTGTTGACCTCCACATATGTGTCATAAATCAAATCAAGCATACAAATCGAATTTGATGGACTTCATAGGAGACAGTGCCCAAATTAAGGCTCAAAATGAACTGAGCATCCATAAAAATGATCGAAATGACTCCCGATCAATGAACAAACTTTGCCATAACATTCAAAACGTCAAAATTGATTGAAATATAAATATTGCAAATTCTAATGATCAATCAATTAAGTGCTCGAGCTATCAATGTGTTGACATGTATATCAAAGTTGGAGAGCCGAGATGACAACCAAATAACCTTCGTTCATAAATTTGATCAAACCGTTAGCTTTAAAACATCAAAATCTATCAAATGAGATTATTTACACTTAATTTAGAAGAGTCTGTGCAAATTTTGAGTGATTTGAAGTGACAACACGTAAATTGAGACTGAAACGCACTAGACGTCACCGAAATCAACTCAAATGACCTCTGATCAATGAACAGACTTTTTCATCATCTTCAAAACATCAAAACTGGTTAGAATATAAATATTGCATGACTTGATGAGCAACCGATCAAGTACTCGAGTCATCAATGTGTTTGCACACATATCGAGGCCAGGAGGCACCGACATAAGTCAAACTACTTTTGTTTATAAAATTGATCACGTCATTGGCTTCAAAATATCAAAATATATCACATAAGACTGTTCTACTCAATTCAGATGAGGTTGCCCAAAAATCGAGCAGTTGAAAGCGCGACGCGCATTTTGAGCTGGAATGGACTCAATTTGGCATCGACTCGAACCAAATGGCCTCCGATTGTGAAACGGACTACGCCATTGCATTTGGAATAATGAAATTACCCTAAATCAATATATATTGACTATGTGCATTTACTGGTGTGAAATCCAAATTAAAATCATTTAAATTAATTTTAAATTAATTTAAAATTCCCAAATTACCCCCATGCTCAACCATTCCCCTCTATTTTCAGTTTTTTTAAAAAACTACCCTAATTCAAATTTTTTTAAAAAAAAAATTGAAAACCACTCCCCTCTCATTCTCCCCCACGCTCTCATTTTCTCCCTCTCATTCCTAATTCTTATTTCTCTCGTCTGAAAGAAAGAAAAAGACAGGTAATTCTCCCCTCTCGCATTGTTCATTGGCCCATTCTGACCCACTCCATTCCATGTCAGAACCGTCTGCTCTCCTCTTGCGGCCCATCTGATATAGCGAGCGGAACTTTCCGCCTTGCCCATTGTTTGTATGTAGCGAGCCCATTAGCCCACGACCCTTCCTCCAGCGCAGAAAACTACATAGCCCATGGCCCATCAGCTAGCAAACCTCCTTCATTGTGGCCTGTTCTACACAATCCAGCCCACAAATATGGCCCATTTTGTGCAAACCTTCCCGCAGCCCGTTGCACTCCCCTCCTTCTTACAGCCCACAAACCCGCAAGCCACCCCATTTTCGCTTCGCCGCAATCGAGGAAGAACATCATCAAGAGGCGGATTCTTCTTTCGATTCCTGGCATCCATTCCTCACCTTTTTCTCATCCCGTTTTTGCTTCACCGTAATAGGGGAAGAACATCGTCAAGAGGCAAATTCTTCATTTGGTTTCAGGCATTGCACTTCCCGTAACCTTTCAACTTTTCGCTTCGTCATAATCGGGGGAAGAACATCATCAAGAGGCGAATTCTTCCTTCAGTTTATGGCATCGCACTCCCCATAATCCTTCCACTTTTTGCTTCACTGCAAACCGAGGGAAGAACATCATCAAGAGGCAAATTCTTCTTTCGATTTCCGGCATCGCATTTCTCACCCTTTCCCGTCCCGTTTTTGCTTCGCTGTAAATCGAGGAAAAACATCGTCAAGAGGCGAATTCCTCTTTCGATTTGTGGCGTCGAATTCTTTGCTTTAGCCTTCCTACCTCTTCTTCATCGCAAAATCAGAGAAGAATATCGTGAACAGGCGAATTCTTCTTTTGATTTTCGGCATCATACTCCTTGCTTTGCACTCTCAATTGCCTACCCAACCCCGTTGCTTTGCCAAGCATTGCAGCGTGCCGAAAAATGCATCAGAACATGTGGGATATATGAATATATATATATATATATATATATATTTGTATTTCTTTATAGGTTTGAAGACCTCGTTGTGCTTAAGAGGGTGCGACGGGATGAAAAAATAGGCTGTGGTGTTTACAAGACACAGCTCATTACGCTTAAGAGGGTGTACTGAGTAAGATGACACTTGTTAGATGTCGTTCCCCCTAGACAAAATGCTGCCAAAAATTTGTCTAATCTCCAAACTGAGAAAAAAATGTGTGTGTGTGTGTGTGTGTGTGTGTTTGGGGATGAATATATATTGCATTTGTCTTTATCAAGTTTAAAGGCCTTGTTGTGAGAGACAACGAGATAAAAATTCGGTGTAAGACACCACTCCTCACCTTCAAGAGGGCATACCGCGTAAACCAAAATACCCCCGATGTAGCCCTCTACACATGGATGACGTTGGGAGGCTGCCAAAATTACATCAAATCTTTTGACTTAAAAAAAAAAGAGGGTTAGATGAGCGGACTTAAGAATGCTGAATAGGAAAACTTGCAGCTAATTTTAAATTAAAAGCGGAAACAAGAAAAAAAGGGGGGAGCCTTTAAAGAAAATTTTGGAAAGAATAGAATGTTCATTTAAAATCTAAGTGAAATTTGGGGAGGCTAATGTTAAACTCATAAGCTTTAATTGCAATTCCTTATGGCTTAAATTGAAGCGGTAAAGTGAGTTCTCTTTTTTTGTAAATTCCTCAAAATTAAATATGCTTTAATTGAAATTTGGTGAGGGACTAATGCTAAATTCATAACAAACTTGCAATAAACTCAAAATCTAAGGATGAATCCAAATTGGGTTTAATAATTCTCATACGAATGTGAATGTGATTACTATGTTAGCTAATAAGCATGAGTAGGGCTAAAGCAACAAACACTGAAATCGGCATAATCTATCAAAATTGATGTAAATAGAGCATAATCAAATTGGGAGAAACGTAAAAACTCAATAAGTAAACTAAGTGCAAGAAATATGTTAAACTACAATCAAAATCGCCGTCGGATCTACAACTCTTCGTACAAGCAGACAAAAGGTGATACTAAATCCAAATCTATAAAAATAATAAGGCTTCATTTGAACAAAAATTAAGAAATTACATTCTAATTATGATTTTTAAAATCAATGATTTTCATTAATTAGATGAAATTAGCTAAGCTGTAAACACCTACATGTGCTCGAACATAGAGATTTCAAGTGCAAATTTTAATATCTGAAAAAGGTGCCTAGTCTAAAATTTGAATCAAATGAAAAATCTAAAATCAATCTCATGATTCAAACATAAAATTACCTAAATTCTTAAATACACTTTCGCGTGCCCCGACCACATCTTTGAATCTTAAGTGTTGAATCGCTTCTAGTTTAGTCTTAGGATTGGGTCCGGGTTAACAAAACCTAAAAACCTATAATAAGAGTTTCAAATTAGTAAAATATCTAAAAATAGATTCTATCACGTGATAGTAGATTTGATCCTCTGTTAACAGTTAAACAGAGTTGACAGGATCTAAAGTTTTAATTCAAACATAAAATTATCTGAATTATTAATCACACCCACATGGACCCTAGCACTATGTTGAATGCCTAAATTTAAGTGTCTGAGGATGTTGTGCGGATTGCTTCTTGGTTTAGTCTTAGGACTGGGTCCAAGTTAACAAAACTTAAAAACCTATAATAAAAGTTTCAAATAAATAAAATATCTATCGGTGTGATCAATCGATCTCTCATTGCTGATTAAGCGAGTTGACAGGATCTAAAGTTCTTAATTCAAACATAAAATTTTCTGAATTATTAATTACACTTGTACACCTCGACACTATACTGAATACCTAAATTCAAGTGTCTCAGGATGTTACGCAGGTTGCTTCCCAGTTTAGTCTTAGGGCTAGGTCCGTGTTAACAAAATCTAAAAAACTATAATAAAAATTTCAAATCGAAAATATCGGCGATTACAGTGATAGTAGATCTAATCTCATTGGCTAAATAGAGTTGACATGATCTAAAGCTCTTAAACATATTCAAATTAATCAATATTTTAAATGAAATCAAATATTAATTTGAAACTACTTAAATGAAACTCTATCATTAAAAGCTTAAAATCAAACTCAACCTATCCACCTTCCATAACTGTTTGTCGGGGGTGACAAATTAAGAAAACTTTAGCTCACAAATGAGCCAATGTAAAATTAAGTGTTATGCTATGTCCACTCTCAATCAATCTCTTGTCAGTAAGGACGTAGCCTGTGTCCTCTGGCTACGTGACTTGGCTAGTAGGCTTCACATATGAAGCAGCTACGACCAGAGTCCTCTGATCGGGTGGTTTGGCCAATCCGGCTCCAATATATTATGATCACGACTGTAGCCCATATGCTCCTCAATAGCTATGCCCTTTGAGTTGTGAATTATAGGGTATACTTGATAAGCAAACAATCATCTTTCACCTAAGGTAGACTTAAGATTGTCTCCTTAGACAAACATCACCCTAAGTCTACAAGGATTTCTTAGACGACGTAACCCATGTGTTGCTGATGAGGATCCTTCAGTCAGGTTGGGTCGCCTACCTCCTCTGATTAAGTAGACTAGGGACCATTGTACTGGATGACGGAACCATGGGATCTAGATCAGGCACACCATCATTCCCCCAACCATTTGGTTTAAGCTAAAATGATGAATTTCATATCTTAAATTCTAAAACTCTACATCTTTTCTTCTTATATGCATTCAGCGATCTAACGACTAGCCTTAATCGAAAGTTCTCTCTCACTTACTGGGAGGGGTAATGAACTATAGGGGATTGCGCCTATAAGAAACCTGGAACCAGATCTAAAGTCCTCGCAAAATGAGGACGAAATCTTTGGTTAGTGTCTTATCCACTATTCCATCTGCCTTCTCAAAATTACATCGAAACCTGGAACCAGTTGCGGTGTCGCAAGGCACCACTCGCTACGCTCAAGAGGGCATACCGCGTAAACCAAAATACCCCCGATGTAGCCCTCTACACAGGGATGACGTTAAAATTACATCAAATCTTTTGACTCAAAAAAAAAAAGAGAGGGTTAGATGAGCGGACTTAAGAATGCTGAATAGAAAAACCTGCAGCTAATTTTAAATTAAAAGCGAGAAATAAGAAAAAAAAGGGGGAGCCTTTAAAGAAAATTTTGGAAAGAATAGAATGTTCATTTAAAATCTAAGTGAAATTTGGGGAGGCTAATGTTAAACTCATAAGCTTTAATTGCAATTCCTTATGGCTTAAATTGAAGTGGTAAAGTGAGTTCTCTTTTTTTGTAAATTCCTCAAAATTAAATAAGCTTTAATTGAAATTTGGGGAGGGACTAATGCTAAATTCATAACAAACTTGCAATAAACTCAAAATCTAAGGATGAATCCAAATTGGGTTTAATAATTCTCATACGAATGTGAATGTGATTACTATGTTAGCTAATAAGCATGAGTAGGGCTAAAGCAACAAACACTAAAATCGGCATAATCTATCAAAATTGATGTAAATAGAGCATAATCAAATTGGGAGAAACGTAAAAACTCAATAAGTAAACTAAGTGCAAGAAATATGTTAAACTACAATCAAAATCGTAGTCGGATCTACAACTCTTCGCTGCACAAAGGTGATACTAAATCCAAATCTATAAAAATAATAAGGCTTCATTTGAACAAAATTAAGAAATTACATTCTAATTATGATTTTTTAAAATCAATGATTTTCATTAATTAGATGAAATTAGCTATAAACACTGCATGTCTGGACATAAAGATTTCAAGTGCAAATTTTAATATCTGAAAAAGGTGCCTAGTCTAAAATTTGAATCAAATGAAAAATCTAAAATCAATCTCATGATTCAAACATAAAATTACCTAAATTCTTAAATACACTCACACGTGCCCCAGCACTATGCTGAATGCTTAAATTCAAGTGTCTGAGAATGCTGCTTCCTGGTTTAGTCTTAGGATTGGGTCCAGGTTAACAAAACCTAAAAAGCTATAATAAGAGTTTCAAATTAGTAAAATATCTAAAAATAGATTTTGTCACGTGATAGTAGATTTGATCCTCTGTTAACAGTTAAACAGAGTTGACAGGATCTAAAGTTTTAATTCAAACATAAAATTATCTGAATTATTAATCACACCCACATGGACCCTAGCACTATGTTGAATGCCTAAATTTAAGTGTCTGAGGATGTTGTGCAGATTGCTTCTTGGTTTAGTCTTAGGACTAGGTCCAAGTTAACAAAACTTAAAACCTATAATAAAAGTTTCAAATAAATAAAATATCTCGGTGACATCGATCCTCATTAGGTTAAGCGAGTTGGCAGATCTAAAGTTCTTAATTCAAACATAAAATTTTACGAATTATTAATTACACTTATGCGGACGACCTATCTGAATACCTAAATTCAAGTGTCTCAGGATGTTACGCAGGTTGCTTCCCAGTTTAGTCTTAGGGCTAGGTCCGTGTTAACAAAATCTAAAAAACTATAATAAAAATTTCAAATCAGTAAAATATCTGAGAAACTGATTCTGTCAGGTGATAGTAGATCTAATCCTCTGTTGGCAGCTAAATAGAGTTGACATGATCTAAAGCTCTTAAATATATTCAAATTAATCAATATTTTTAAATGAAATCAAATATTAATTTGAAACTACTTAAATGAAACTCTATCATTAAAAGCTTAAAATCAAACTCAACCTATCCACCTTCCATAACTGTTTGTCGGGGGTGACAAATTAAGAAAACTTTAGCTCACAAATGAGCCAATGTAAAATTAAGTGTTATCTTTATGTCCAATCAATCTCTTGTTAGTAGGCGTAGCTTGTCCTCTCGATTCGTGACTTGGCCAGTAGGCTTCACATATGAAGTAGCTACGACCAGAGTCCTCTGATTGGGTGGTTTGGCCAATCCGGCTCCAATATATTATGATCACGATTGTAGCCCATATGCTCCTCAATGGCTATGCCCTTTGAGTTGTGAATCATAGGGTATACTTGATAAGCAAACAATCATCTTTCACAAGGTAGACTTAAGATTGTCTCCTGACAAACATCACCCCAAGTCTCTGAGGATTTCTTAGGCGGCGTAACGTGTGTTCGATGAGGATCATGAGGGTTGGGTGCTTCTATCCGATTAAGTAGACTAGGGGGCTGTCTTGGATGGCCGGAACCATGGGATCTAGATGCACACCATCATTCCCAACCATTTGGTTTAAGCTAAAATGATGAATTTCATATCTTAAATTCTAAAACTACATGCGTCTTCTTTCTATCATGCTTCGGCTAACGTTGTCGAAAGTTCTCTCACTTCGGGAGGGTAATGAACTATAGGGGATATAAGAACACGGAGATCTAAAGTCCTCGCAAAATGAGGACGAAATCTCAGGTAGTGTCTTATCCACTATTCCATATGCCTTCTCAAAATTACATCGACACTTTTAAAACACTCTTTTCATCGAAGAGGTCGGTGGCAAATTTTCGGAGTCCATAATAATACGAATCAAAAGTATAATATTTCCTATAAAATGTTTTGTATTTTATCTTCTTCCATATAACTATAGTATTTTAGGATAAATTATTAATGCTATTGAAATTATTTATTGCCATCTAAATAATAAAAAATATTTTAATATTTTCAGTGGAATGAATCTAGACTATTTATTACCATAATATACTCATACTAATGAGGATATTTTCATTTATTATATTTTCTTTTATTACTCTTTTTTTTGGTGCATATATATATATATATATATATATATATATATATATATATATATATATATATATATATATATATATATATATATATATATATATATATATATATATATATTATCGTATCAAATTTAATAATAATTATTATAGTTTTAGCTTCCTAGCAAAATGATCATTATTCGATCAATGCTTGTTCATCCGTTCTACAAGTTAGCATTACCCCTAACCAACACCTCATTCACATCATTGTTTTCAAAAATAAGCACACTTTCTTAAGCCAAGGAGCAAATCGAGAAATACATCTTTAAAAAGCCTCTCTTCTTCCTCATCACATCTTCTTTCAAACATCTTTTCACTAACCTGACTCAATTGGGCCAAAGAATGAGTGATAATCAATTCGTCATTTAGTTAATACAGCTTTAATCACTCAGCTCCATACTCTTCCTCCCCAATTTCTACGGCATCGGTCAACATCACTGTTGGTAAGTCGGCCAGCTTGCCTGTGCTACCCAATATAATTGTTCTTTTTCTCATCTCTCTCTCTCTCTCTCTCCCTCTTGATCCATTCAATAAAAAAAAAAATTCGAAACAAGCTTTTATTCTTCCTTAAGTGATCATTACTTCAAAGAAAGATACCCTCTTCGACCTTTACAGTTCCTCTTAGAAAAGCATAACAAACTAATCTCTTCCTGCTCGCATCTGCTCTCAGTTCACAGTTGGATTCTCAAGATTTGGACTTTTGTGGCAAAGTTCTAATTTTTTTTATATTTTTTAGATTTATTTGACATACAAAGAGGTTCATAGTGACTTCTGTGAATTTTCTCATGTTTCCTTTATTTGTTCTAGATTTCTTTTATTTTCTTACAAATTAAATGATAATTGCAAGCATGTCAGTAACAATCTTTTCATTTTAAAGAATTTATCAATCATTTATGGCATATTTTTTTTAAATGTAACTCTTAGTTAAATTTCTGGCTTATTTACAATTTTTTTAAAACTTTATGCAGTATTTGATTTGTTCTGTACGAAGAATTAAGCAAACTTAAGAAAAGAAAATTTAAAAGAACTGCATAAAGTTAAAAAAAAATCAAAGAAGTCAGAAAAATAGTTAAAGTCAGAGCAAAAATACTTAAATTACAGGGGCAAAAATAAAAATTTTACTGAAAAATGAAAATATGGTTACCGGCATAGCAGCATATATTCAATGAACACGAAATTTACAATAAAAGAAAACAAATTTAGAATAAATCAAGAAAACATGGGAAAAATTCATCATTTTTCATTTAAGTTTAATTTAAGCTTATTAATACTCTTATTTGATGATATTTAAGGTTTGTGTCATCGAATTTTGGTAGCATCGTCCAAGCATGCGTAGGACATTCGGCGTTAAATTTACATTGAGCGTAATGTTATCTTTATACTTCTACATTCCAGGTTAGCTTAGCATAAGTCTTCAAACATATTTCAATTATGATTTTAATTTTGAGTTTAGATTTTATTTTGCATTAGATTAATTAAATCCTCGGTTAGTATGAATTGTGGCTCCGATATTTGAAATTTCTTGAGTCTATTCGCCTTCCGTAGTATAATGGTCTGTCTTTGCACTACGGTAGTGGTCTTCTACCTTATTCTTGCATGAGTCTTCAAACACATTTTGTCGATTTAAAATAGTCATAAGTGTTGAATGCGCCTTTAAAGCATGCTCAAGTATTGCATCAGTTTCAACAGCTTGTTTAAGGTTTTCAGCAAACCTATTCAATCTATCTTGTAAATTCTTTGTTAAGGTGCTTAACTGAGGCCTTGTCTAGCATGATCCAAACTGAAATCTAAATAGAGCATCATTTGTTGCTTCCTTTTATAGCATTTGTGTAGTTTGTGCAAGAAGTTCCTGATTAATCCTCCTCAAATCCCCCAACTGCTACAACTCATCTTCCAAACCAAATGGCTCACCACTGATCGACACAGCTTCAACATCTTTAAGGTCAAAAAGCAAGGACAAGCTCCCTTCGAGAGTTAGTATATGATCTAGTAAGCCCATTTCCTTCAGTTTCAACCTTATGATCTCACTTCCTTGGTGTAACTTCTCTGCTCGTGTGCGAATGACATCATCTACCATCTCCATGTACCTAGGCAGTGCCTTTGCACAAGAATCAGGTGCTAGGCTTGCAACTAATCTATCTTTGCTAGCATCAGTAATTTCACCAATTGGTGTGGATTTGATAAGAGAGGCTGCAGGTAGAGTAGATAAGGAATGGAAGCAAGTACCGGCATGAGATAAACCCTATCGTTCTCTTTCACAGCACTTTGTAGGCTAAGATTCATCTTTCTTTCTAGTTTGGAGGCAGAATCAAAATATTTCTTCTTATTAATGTCATAGACATATGAACCCTTAGATCTTTCAATGACTAAAGGATGCAAGTCTGTACTTTACCATCCAGCAATGAATGGAGCAAGCATATCGTGGCCCTTAAATCCCTTACTTTTCTTAGGCTTAGCTTCCAGAAATGCCACCAAACTCGTAAACCTCGCATGCGAAGTACTAACCTACTAAAATATCCTATTCCTCTAGAGCCCTCCAACTTGGGCTGCCGCTTTTGATCAGAAGAGGCAAATTGCGATCATTTTCACCGTGATAGATCACTAGGCACCCGACTGGGAAGAATTGTTAGCGAAATTTTGGCTCGGGAAGCAGGGAAAATGACAAACTATCGGAAGGAGATTCGGTTGGCGATAGGAGGTGTGCTTGCTGTTTGTACCCGAGGTAGAGAGCAGAGGGCTTCGTCGGCTTTGTCGTTTAGTCGAGCAAAGAAGCGACTGGAGGGAGAGGAAGAGATCGGTCTTGCATAATTTGCAGCCGGTACCTACGGGCTAGTGTGATCTCTAAGATAAAATAGAGACAAAACCACTAGAGTGGGAGCCTTCAGTTTTGGAAGAGAGAGAGAGAGAGAGAGAGAGAGAGAGAGAGAGAGGGAAAGAGTAGTTCGGGTAGCTGCTGTGCTCAGGAACTAGAGAGGCGAACTCGTTCGATTTTCCCCTTGTTTGGCTTGCAGTAGGGACAGGATAAGATATGGGAGGGATGATGTGGTAGCTTGTTAATGGTCGAATGAGAGGTGGGGAGGCATGGGAATGGGTGGATGTAATTTTGAAAGCATTGAAGGGTATAATTGGGAGATAATTGGATAAATTTACTTTGAAATGTGTTTTAATTTTGACAAATTTTTAAGCATGATAATCTTAATTAAATTTAATATTTATTTGAAGTAATTTTGATATTCCGGATGAAACGACACAGTCCATTTTACGATCAGAGGTTGTTTAGATCAATTGGTGAATTGGATCAATTTCAAAATGTATTATCGCTTCGACGATTTTCATATGTAAATTCAATCAATCGATAGTTTCATTTGATAGATTTTGATGTTTCAAAGCGAACGACATAATTAATTTTGTGAACGATGATCATTTGGATATCGTCATTCTCGATTATTATATGTAATGTCGCGATCCTCTTGATTAGTCGATTGTCGAATTATGCAAAATGTATATTTTTATTAATTTCGATGTTCTGAACATAATGGTGAAGTCCGTTCATTGCTCGAAGATCATTTGAACCAATTTTGGAAACGTCCAATATATTTTAGCACCGATTTGCATGTTGTTGACCCGAAGTCCGTCGAATTTATCTTGTAGGCTCAACTTGGCTTATGTAGTATACATTGAGATCAACGAGCACGTGACCTATTGAGATGTTATTTTAGTTTGCTTGAAATACATTTTATTATCTATAAGATGATATTTCAGTAATTATCTATTTTTTATATAATTAGTATTGAAAATTTTAATAGATTTTGTGGAGCATTTTGAGCTATGGTTGCTCACCTTTATTTTATTTGCATAGGTTAATTCAGAAAATGATAAGACTTAAGTTGAGTAGAAACTATTATTTATAGTTGAGAGCTAGACCTCAAGTACATTACTACTTTAGATTTAATCTTTTAATAGTCATGTTGATGTACATGTTTTGTTGATGGAAGAATTATATCATTATTGTTGTGTAAATTATTTTGGTTATATAATTGTGATATGATCTGATATTGACTACTTTTATTCTATAATATTTTGATGATAGTTACCTTTGTATTTATGAATTTGAAGAATAACTTTTTCCAAATAGATCTTGAGTATTTAATCTATTACAATTTAGACACCATGTGATCGCCATGATATGATAGTTGTATTTGATTGATTGTGACATACGTAAAGATAGATATTGTTTTACAAGCGTGCATACACACACACACACAGAGAGAGAGAGAGAGAGAGAGAGAGAGTGAGTTTTGTTGCTAGGATGTCCAAGACTACTATGCCATTATGGATATTTGAGATCCATATATAATATTCTCGCCCAATTTCTTACTCCACAAATGCATAATTGAGAAAGACTTTTATTATTATTTTAATTAAGAAAGGAGTTTAAAAGCAAATAATTCTCTCCTCCTCACGAATGATTTCAGCGAATTTTATTTGATGAAATATCAACACAAAATGATCTTTCGATTATCAAAAATGCAAGTTTATTACTGGCAATGGCATTTGTTTTTCTCTCCTTCCACATAGCAAAACTGTCAATTGTTCCTCCCTCAAGATGAACAAGAGTTGCCTAGCTAGTTTGCACTGCATGCCTTCAAATCTTTATATAATTATTTATTAACTTTTCTATACATACAAAAAATTAAAAACTTTAATACCTTAAAGTAAAAAACTAAGAAAAGGAAATAAGCTTCTCTCACATGCCTATTATCACAAACCCTGCTAAAAGTTTCTCTAATGATTCCTAATTATGACCTAATCCCAAACAAAATAGTAGAATTTTCATTACTCCAACCAAAACCTTATTGGATGGAAGTATGTGTTTAGCATAAAACACAATCTGAATGGCTCTATCAATTACCGTAATTATTGTCTTATAAAGAAAGATTTTTACCAACATTCCCACATTAACTATCATGAAACATTTAGCCTCGCAATCAAATAGGTAAATGTTCAACAATCGTTTCTGAATTTTTCTCTCTCAATAAGTAAATTGCTCAAACAACTAGACATCGACAATGCTTTTCTACATGACTACTTCTAAAAAAGAGGAATTAAATTGTATAGAAATTATGATATATCATTGTTGACTATTTTATACCATTTTTTTCTTGATTTTACATTTATTACTCCCATCATTATGTTCTCAAACCTTCCATACAAAAACAGAAACTAAAATATTGAAACCTTAAGTTAATGATGAATTCATATTTCATAACAATCTTAATTATGTAATATTAACTCTAAAAGATAATAATGCAAAAACATTAAAGATAATGGAGTATTAATATCACTTCTAGTTAAGTTGTGCTTAACTAAATAAAGACATATAAATGCCTCGAAGATTCAAATTTTGAAACTGCAAGAACTTAACGATTACAAGGGCATGGTATACTCTATGGCATCTTTATACGATTTTCACAATGAGGGGAACATGATATAACTCCAATATTTAGGTCGGGGTCCCGTGTGTAGTCACTATAATGGGATGTTGGTGTATGAATTAGGTTTAGCTTTCGTCTACTTTAATCCATGTTGAATGAATTTTTATGGATGCCTCCTGAACAAAATAATATATATATATATATATATATATATATATATATATATATATATATATATATATATATATATATATGAATGCTATATAGATCTATGAGCATTCTAATCTATCATATGGTTAGGCTTTATATATTTGAAATTGAAGAGAATTATATATATCTGAGTTGAAATTTTGTTAGAAAGTTAGGCCTTGTAACCCCACAATACAAGATTGTGAAAATGTCTAAGAGGTGAGGATTTATGCTTGTAGCCTAAAGAAAATAACAACCTCAGATCCTAAGTCTAGGGAGCATTAGCGAGGGCTTAAGCATGTCCTAAATCTAAGTGAAGATCGGTATATGGTTTACCTCCATAAGAGAGGTTAAACCACTTGACTACTGGACTTATAACTGCTTGGAGTGGCAGGTAGCTAACTTCTCCTACTTTTTAAAACTATGTGGTCAAGTCATATAATTTTCCAAGATGGTTAGATTATTTTTATTTAGAAAGAGACTAAATTTTATAAACCCACTCTCTAAGAGACTAGAGTATGAGTAGTATGAGTAATGGCTTAGTTTAATGTAAATCTTACCAATTTTTATTTGATTTTTTGACTCTTTATTTTGACAAAGGCCATAGGATTTTTATATGCCTAAATGTATGATGAAGTAGAATTATTGTCTAAATCAGAAAGACAGAGATATTTTTCACCACAGAGGAGACCCTCAAATATCAAGTATTCCCATCGTAAGGATGGAAACCCTCTAGCAAAAGTGAAATAAGATGACATGTATGATATTAAGCATACAACATCTAGATAAGGGGTTGCTAAGTTTTTAATTATCTTAATTTAAAGCTTAGGATTTATGTTAGGTTATGAGTTATTTAGAAAATTTAGTTATGAGTTGTAGTTGGGTTAGAAAATTTATTTTTTCCTAAGAGCCTAATCGGATTTAGGCCACACATTAAATTACCTTATATGAAGAAACTAAGAAAAGACATGCCATTTCTATTGTACAATTGTAAATAAAACATCAAGCAATTTATAAACTTATTATAAAAGAATAATAGGCCATTTCGGTCGAGTATTGCTGTACAACCTGAAAAGAAAAAAAAAAGGTACTCGAGCTCTAACCTTATACAACTCGATATATGAAAGAATAATTACAATTACAAATAAATAAATGCTATGGGGGTCTTCATTCTTTATATCTTTAGGTTTTCTCTTCTTTTCTTCTTTGTTTGAATTTACTTACTCCAAAGGCATCGCGGGTGCCTCCCAGGACAAAACCTTCTAGCCTTCATTCATCATAATCCTCCATAACACTAATTTTAATTTCTAATGCACAATTATAATAAAATAAAAAAAGTAAATCTAACTACACATATAAAATAAGTGCTAGCTAAATACACCATACAATCCAAGTAGTTATATGTATAGTTTGGACTTAGCACCCTGCACATGGAGCACTAAGTCCACTGTCCTAATTTAGATTATGCTTAGGGGTTAAGCAACCTACAAAAGAGAGCATTTATATTTATTTTTAAGCACCCCTTTAAGCATAATTTCATGTAGAAGACATGATTAGGCTAATCACGGCCTAACATCCAGTCTACGAAGCATACACCCTAATATCTAGTCTACAACAATACATCATAAAATAAAACAAACATGCACCACCCAACATAAGGCTAAAAAGTGGTGACTTAATTCTAAGGTGTGTGTATTAAGATTTGAGTGGTATGCCTTAACTAGACTTTGTCATAATTTTCTTAGTAAGAAAGGATTTAATTTGAAGGATATTTTCACTTTAAGTGGCTTAATTGATTTGTGATTAATGTTTTCTTTTTATTTCAATTGACTTACACTTAACAACTAAGTGTTATAAAGAGAGGATCACTCTCTTTTATCCCTAGCTTAAGTCACATCTAAAGCAAATTAATTAAATGAAATTTTCTTTTAGTGAAGGACTTATTACATATTTTAAATTAATCCTAAGTTTTGGTTCACTTTAAATAATCTCATTCAATAAGAGAGGTATCTTAAAATTAATTAGAATGAACTACTACACATGAAATATATCCATTCATTTTTTTCCATCATACATAACATGCATATGATTAAGTCCTAAATATATTTAGGCATATAATATATTTTTGGCACACTTCAATGCAGGATGCATAAATGGTTTTTTTTATAGAAAAGAGGATTTTCATTCATTAGTTAAATATACATTCAAATGTATAAAAGTTTTAAGCAAGTACATTGCCATTGTTTTGCACGAGGGGAGTGTAGGAGCCTCCTTTGGGCAACTTAAAGTTGTGTGTCCTCGGAATGTCTAGACTAATATACTCACTATTTTTAAATACATATGGATGTATAAGAAATTATAAGAATAAAATCATGCAAAAGTAGAATTTAATTTAATTGATTTATTTATGTGAATGAATTAAAGCACTATCTATATTCTAATATCAAAATGCATAAGAAAGAATTCATGTAGGTACATCACCATTATTTTACACCGGTGGGGTAGGAACCTCCTTGGGGCTACTTAAAGCCATGCATCCCAGAATGTCAAGATGTACTAACATTTGTAGTAATGCAAATCAGCATATGAATGAAAGAAAGAAACTTCAGTTCATACGCTAAGCTTATATTCACATGCACCATCTTTAAAACAAGCTCTCATTTGTATTTTTGAGATTTTTCTATAATTAGTTATGAAATTTAAAAGTTTTAGACTTAAAAATATATTAACTAACCCTAATTAAAACCTTATTCCCATCAATGCCACGTGGCTGCTGACACGATGCGCTTTCCATGTGGCATTATGGGATTGGTTATTTAAGTTTTCATATCATGTGATTGAGTTAATCGGTGACGGACGGCTTTCTTGTGGACCATTCGATCTAAAATCAGACGACCATGATTAATCCCACAGTTTAGAAGAAAAAAATCAAAGATTTAAGCATGATTTAATCACGGTCATCCATTCCAATCATGCGGAATGGATAGCCCATGATCTGTCTCCTTCGCGAGCGATGAAAGATGGATGTCATTCATCTTTCTCAATTTGATCCGAGCTCACCAAAGCTTGGATTGCTTGTAAAATGATCTCACACCATTAAGGGAAGGAGAGAAACACATCCAACAATCAAAATCGCATGACATACAAATTTTCTTTTAAAAAGATCAACCACTTTTTCTTAAATCTATTGTTTTGAGGAATCACCTTGCTGGAGCTCAAGACCAGCGGTGGGATTGACGGAGGTAGGTTTGTCTAGAAGAGACAAAACCCTGTTGAGAAGCTTGGGCCTTTATTTAGTGTGGATCCCTTGGGTGACCAATCCACATGCTTTGGAGCTTCAGTCTTGATCGAAGTCATGCTTAGAGTGGATTTGGGGCTTGAGAAATGGCTTCAATGGCTTCGATGACACATGAGGATGGTGTGTGCAAAAAGAATTGAAGTTTGGTGAAGGATTGTACAAATGGGAATTTGAAATGGCCTCCCCTATTTCAGTTTGATGTAAAACTGAGAGAGGGAGAAACGGGGGAGATTGGGATCTTGGGGAAAGGCTGTGAAAAACTTTCCTTCACACTCTTTGGATCAAACGAAGTTGAATGCCTAAATTTCCATTTGAATTGAGGGGGTATATCCCCTCAATTACTGAGGTAGATATACAAGATTCAATCCCATTTTCTTGCCAACCAGAAGCCGTCAGACTGCCAGACTTGTCTCCATCAGGTCCACATGGCTTGCCAATAGTGGAGGAAGGCTTGGGAGGTGGCTCAAGGTTTGATATGGGGGAGATTTTTTTTCTTGATCTTTTAGGTCTCAGTTTGGAGTGACGGGGATGAGATTGGATTTCCTTTGGTCCATGCCTGATCCTAGTGTGCTTAAAGTGTGCTAGGAAGGTTAGGCATACTCCAATTGGTAATTGGAAGGCTGCCCATGTGATGGGAGAGTGAACTTTATCAAATAAGGGAAGAATCTTATGTGAAGAAGTTTGTCCAATGGCTAATCCCTTTGGATGGGGTCCACTTTGCTTATGGGCAGATTTTGGGTTGACTTAGGGTCAATTTGGGTTGGGTTTGGTCAGCCATAAAGGTCCCATGGGTTGGTTTTGGGTGCTTTGGCTTCATTTGGTCAAATGGGTTCATGTTGGATTGGGTTGACTTTGGTCAAGTTCAATAATTGATTTAGAATGAACTTGAGCCATTGGTTGCAGTCAATTTGTGTTAAATTTGAATTTTGGCCAATTTGATCTTTTAGGTCAATTTGGGCTGGGTTGAATGAAGTTGACAATTGGTCAAATTGGGGTTGGTTGACTTTGGTCAAGTTCAATAATTGATTTGGAATAAACTTGAGTCATTGGTTGCAATCAATTTAGGGTTAGATCATGATTTGACCCATTTTGGCTTTTTTAGGCAAATTTGGGTTAACTTAGGTCAAATGGTCAATTGGACTTGGTTTGACTCAATTGAGGGTTTGGCTATGTTTAATCATTGACTATGAGTTAGTTTGAATCAATGGTTTTAATCAATTTGATATATGATGGTTTAACTAGTTTAGATTTTATTTGAGTTAAAGGTTGACTTAGTTTGACCCAATTCAAGGTGGTTAGTCATGAGTGATTGTTGATCATGATATGAGGCTTGGATGACATTGGTTCAATCCAATTTGGGTTGGATTAGAACTTAGTTCAAAAAGGGTTCTTTAGGTCACTTTGGGTCAAGTGGGCCTAAATGGGTCAATTGGTTTGGTTTTGGCTTGATTCAAGTTTTGTTGAACTCACATATGAGCTTAGGATTGAAATATAAATCCAACTATAATCAATTTAGAGTCTAATGGATTTTGGCTCATTTGAAGTTTTCAAGTCAAAAATGCCAACTTGGGTTTGACTTGGGTTGACTTGATTTTGATTTGATAATTGTAGTTTATATTTATATTTGGCTAAATGATTGAAAGAGTGACGATTCATGAAAAAATCATTGTTTTGGCATGATTTGATAGGATTTGGCCAAGTTCAAGAAATTGGCTAAAAGGCTTGAATTGGGTTTTTGTTAAATTTTGGATTTGATATTGGCTATTTGGATTTATATTTAATGTATATTTGGGGATATAAATGAAGATATAAATGATTCATGAGAAAATTACTTGAGTTTGGTATAATTTGGGAGCAAATTTGACCAAGTTTATGGATGTAGGTCAAAAGAGTTTAAGTAGGGAATTGATTTAGTTTGATTTATTTTTTGGTTATTAGATGGTTTCATTTATATTTATGAATATAAATGAAGAGTATAGTTATAAAACCAAGTTTATTTTGGGTTGATTTGGTTTAAGATTTGAGTAAGCTTATGGAGGTAGATCTAGGGCTTAAGAGGGGATTTGGGTTGGTTTGATTTAGTGTGATTTGATTTTGGTCATTTGGGTATGGATTTCATTTATATTTGTGAATATAAATGAATGAATAATTGAATTATAAGGAAATCAACCAGGTTTGGGATAATTTAGGTGGAGATTTGGCTAAGTTTATGAGGTGGGTCATAAGACTTAAGAAGGAATTTTGGTTTTAATTTGAGCAGGGTGGATCATTTGGAATTGGGTTTTAGTTAGGATTTTGGTAAATGATTGAGAGTTTGAATTGATATTTGAAAATCAATTGAATCGTGATTGATTTGAATTTGGTTAAGGCTAAGTTTATAAGATAAAATCAAAGGGCTTAGAAAGAATGTTGATCTTGGATTTGATTATGGGTTTTAATAATTTCATTTGAAATTTGGATTTAGATTTGGTGTTTGAGTTGAATTTGAGGTTTGGTTTGAGAAGGAAAGTATAGATTGGGCTTAGGCTATAGGGTTTAGGCTATAGGTTAGACAAGTTTTCCTAAGTCCCTAAGGCTTAACCTATTCCTATGGCTAACCCTTCTAAGTCTCTAGGCTTAGGTTAAGTATTCACCTAATCATTATAAGTGTCTTGATACTAAGGAGCTTTTAGTGTCTACAAGAGTTTTAGATCTATGATGAGAAAGTTGAGAACTCACTCCGAAGTGATTTCAACAATCCATTAAGCATAGTTAAAATTAATGAGAAAAATAATGAACTTAAAATGTTTAAGAATTATCATTAATAATGAGTATTTTAAAATCATTAAACTCATTTTTCTTATTAGATGCCACATCATAGTCATGATCTCGTAACTTATATAGGTTTAATAAAATTTTGAAAAGTATATATTAAAGAGTTGTCTTGAGTGCAGTTATACTTATTGAGAAAACATATTAAATATCATTAAATCTTTTAATAATTTGTCTCTCTTAATCAATATATCTCATTGCAACAACTAATTGCTCATTTGTTGCCACATCACAAGACTAATCCAATATAATAATAAGTAAGAATCACACTTATCTTTCATAATTAAAATTAAAATATTAGATGTTGTAGCATGAAAATATTATTTTAATACATTTGGTGAAGTCAACTTTAGCTATGTTTTAGCATTTAAAATGTAAATTTTTTATTTCTTTATTATAATTTATAAGAAAGTAAAATAGTTTCCAATAATTTTCTTAGTTAAATGAGATAGAAGATTCATATGACCATGAAATGATAATACCTATCGCAGAAGAAATTGAGCATAATTAACCATTTTTGCCAACATAATCTTATATTTTTTTTATTTCTCTTATCCTTAGTCAATTGCATAGTAGGAACACTATATTTGAGATTTCATTAGATCCTCATATTTTTTGCATTGCCTTATTATGAACTCAATTGTGTTAACTAACATGAGCTAAAAGTTTTTTTTTTCTTTTTCAAATTTTGAATCATTCACCAATAAATGATTCTTGAACTCCTTGACTTGTAATATTTTAATTTTGATGCTTAACAATATAGCAATATAGACAATATGCTACATCTTTTTATATGTTATGCTTTAAACATTTTGGATATTTCTCAAACCATTATGAACTAAATCTATGTGCAACATTGCTTATCATTGTTTGAGAAAAATTATGACTTTTGAGATGATGTGATCCCATCACAAAATATACTTTTCACATTATATTTTGCTTATAACATCAAAATTCTAAATCGATGATGAAGCCTCAATTCGGTAAGAAGATTGTTAATAGTAATCTCAACTCTTTTCCCTTCAAATAATAATCTATTTACTAAATCCAAAATATAAAAACAAACTTTATTGCGTAAATAATTGAGATTTCTTATCAAATATCTATAAAGTAAATAATTGAGATTTCTTAAATATTTGGGTTAGTCTATTTAAGGCAACACGAAGAAGAAATGAGAACTTGATTACCTTGTAGATTAGTGCAACAACCTTCCTATTCTTTTGACATGGGCTATGAAGGCATTTGGCTGACATGTGAAGAATAGGAGACCGAGAGAATGAGAGCAATGATGAGGGAGAGATTGAACTCCTATAATAAGAAGAGTTTACATAATCTAGGATGGGCAATTGCCTCACGAGATGTATGTGGATTTATGGACAAAATGATTTAACCTAGGGTAAATTAGATCAATTACTTAATGTGTGTCATGAAAGTTATCCTAAATATAACATTTAATAATAACTAGGTTATCCCATGTTGGCATAAGGTTAATTAAAGTTAGGAGGAAGGTTAGCTTAATTACTAAGTTGACTGGTGAGCTTGAATTGCTTTAATTTGATCTCTTAGAATAAGGACTAGGCCAAGCTATGTTTAAGGGTCTAAGATTTATGAGGTTAGTTTGTGGACTAGATTAGAAATGTTAAGTTCATCTCAAAGGATGGTATAGAATGTAGAATGGCTAAGGTCTAGTCAGACCAACTTAGGTATCTCTATGCGAATGTTGGCTACTATAGCAATGAGCAAGCTTTACTTGCATGTGCTAAAGTGTCAAATATAGATTGGTTAGAATATGAGTGTGATCAGAAGATGTGTTGAGTAAGATCTAGAAGAAGTGGCAAGTAATCATAAGTTGACTACATGGAGAGTGTGTTTATTGATTAAGTTACTCACTTAATAAAATGTAATCAAATATATGTTACACCAAAAATAATGTCAATAATAACTCTTCCAAGATAAGTGTTTGCTCAATTACACCAATTATCACATACATTAAGTTTGAGAACTTGTGAAGCAATGGGTCTTTGCACGAAATAATTATCCTAAATAATGTAGTTTCATTGATATAGTATAGACCAAAAGTACAATATTTGGAAATGCTTTGTTCATGAAGAAATTTTATATTTTATTCTCTACCATATGACTATAGTATTTTAGGATATATTTATTAATGCTATTGAAATTATTTATTGCCATATAAATAATAAAATATTTTAATATTTATAGTGGAATGAATCTAGATTGTTTATTATCATAATATACCCATATTAATGAAGATATTTTCATTTATTGTATTTTCTTTTATTACTCTCTTTTAGTGACTACATATCTATGCATACATACATACATACATACATACATACATACTTGTATCAAATTTAATAATAGTTATTATAATTTTAGCTCCCTAGAAAAATGATCATTATTCAATCAATGCTTGTTTGTCTGTTCTATAAGTTGACATAACTCCTAACCAGCACCTCATTCACATCATTGTTTTGAGAAATAAGCACACTTCCTTAAGCTAAGGAGCTAATTGAGAAATGCTTCTTTAAAAAGCCTCTCTTCTTCCTCACTGCATCTTCTTTCAAACATCTCTTCACAAATTTGACTCAATTCATTATTTAGTTAATCTCGCTTTAAATGCTCATCTCCATACTCTTCCTCCCCTATTTCCACGACAACGGTCAAAGCATCACTGTTGGTAAGCCAGCCAGCTTGACCGTTCTACCCAACATGATCGTTCTTATTCTCTCATGTCTCTCTCTCTCTCTCTCTCTCTCTCTCTCTCTCTCTCTCTGCATTCAATAAAAAATGTTTCAAAATAAGCCTTTATTCTTCTTTTATTCCCTTAGTGATCATTGTTTCAAAGAAAGATATCATCTTTAACCTTTATAGTTCTGCTTAGAAGAGCACAATCTTTAGAAACTGATCTCTTTCTCCTGGATGCTTTGAGTTCACAGTTGTGGTAGTAGTTCTCTAGATTTGAACTTCTGTGGCAAAGTTTTAATCTTTTTTTATATTTTTTATGTTTATTTGAGATACAAAGAGGCTCATAGTGACTTCTGTGAATTTTTCTCATATTTTCTTTATTTGTTCTAGATTTCTCCTATTTTCTTACAAATTTTATGTTCATTGCAAGTATGTCAGTAATAATCATCATTTTTCAGAATTTGTAACTATCATTTATGCCATATTTTAATTTTTTTCCCATTTAATTCGTGTATTTTTCTAAAGGTAGCTTTTTTAGTTATTTCTGGCTTATTTATTCAATTTTTTATAACTTTATGGATTATTTTAATTTTTTCTGTATGAAAAATTAAGCAAACTAAAAAAAATTTAAATACTGCAAAAAAAATAAAAATAAAAAAAAATACTTAGAAGGTTACTAGAAAAATGAAATAAATACATGAAAATCTTTCTGGTTGTTTGGTTCAATGAAAGTAAATACAAAACTATATTTTTGTTTGGTTGAGCATGAAAGTAAAATAAATCATGTATTGTGAATAATCTTTGTATATTTTAGAAATTAGTGAAATTTTTTATTAATTGAAATATTAAATAAATAAATTAATTATATATTAAAAATATAAATATTTTATAAATAAAATTTAATTATTTAGTTAAAAAAAGATTATAATATAATTTATTTTAAAAGAGAGAGAAACTATGATAGGCATCTATATAACTGATAAATAAATTTATTTTAAAATATTTTTTATTTTTTTCTAGGAAGCTATATATATATATATATATATATATATATATATATATATATATATATATATATATATAGAGATAGATAGATAGATATTAAAAGTTACATAATCTTTTAGGTCAAATAGTTTATTTTTAAAATATTCAAAACAATTAAGTTTTTAAAATATTTTAAAATAATATAATTTATTATAAAATTAAAAATAACAATAAAAAAATAAATTAAATAAATATTCTTAAAATAAATTAAATAATGTATTTTTAACAAATAAAAATAAAACATAAAATTAAATTGAGGGACATGGCCTTCTTCAATTTGTGCTTCTCCACAGTGAGTGCTCAGCTCTCCTCTCCAAATCATGGAGAGAGAGAGACATGGCCTTCTTCTCTCTCATCATTGAGCTCTTCAGCATTAGTGTATCTCTTTACTCATTGGATGGCTCAAATATCCCAGTAAACTCATGTACCTTTCTATCAACCTCAATGGAGGTAAAACCAGGCTCCTTCAATCCCACTGTCCTTCATCAACATCCTGACTCCACTTCATCCCATTTCTAAACACAAATGTTTGAAGAAGAAGAGCGAAAGGGCATGAGTTTGACTGGCAAGTAAAAAATCTGCAATCTTCTCTCAAGAATCATGTTATTAAATTTCCCAGGCTCCTGTGGCTCAAATCAGGTGAATTAATATTTCGTTTTATATTTATTCTGAGAAAATAGATAAGGAGTAAAACATATCTTATAAAATTTTAATTACATTAAGCGTCTAACAGGGAAAAAAAAAGAATCTGTATTTGGATTATTAAATTTTAAATACAAACATAAATTACACGGGCAAAAATAAAATACGCTGAAAACTGAAAATTTATTACTGCATGGCATACCATCAATGAACACGAAAATTACAATAAAACAAATAATTTCAGAATAAATCAAGAAAACATGAGAAAATTCATCGAAACAACTATGAAATAAACATGAAAATTATAAAATTGAATTGAAATTCCACAGCGAAAAGATCAGATTTAGGTATCTATTCCCACAACTGTGTACAGAAAGAGGGCATATCATAGAGATTATGTTTCTCTCTTCCGATGCAGTCTCAGCTATCTTTAAAGCAACGATCTCTAAACTCTAAAGGAATAAAGGCAGAAGGAAGGCTTGTTCTGGAAAATTATTTTACTGAATGAGGCAAGAGGGAAGAGAGAGAGAGAGAGAGAGAGAGAGAGAGGAGAGAACAGGCAGATTGGGCAGCACGAGCAGGCTTGTCGACTTACCGATAGCAATGCACCTTATAAACTCTTTTTATGATTTTATTCACCTACATTTTTTCTTACACTCAAACGAAAATATAATAATTTATAATTACTTTAAATAATATGACGGTGTCTTCTATCAATAAAATATATTAAGGGACGAAATTTAGACTTTTAAATTAGCCCATCTCTTAGTTTAATTTTCATACTTTATACTAAGAGTTGATAGTTTTTATTCGTTTTCTGTTCTATACCATTTATGAATCTCATTTTCAAACATTTTTTAACGTGCAATTTATTTTTTCAAAAATATGAAATGGCCAACCAAGTTTCAGAATACTTTTGCTATGAGCTTTCTTGATCCTAAAATGATTTCACAACAAGTAGACGAAAATGGTTGGCAATGAGATTCAACAAATCAACAACAAAATAACAAAATTGGAGTGCATAGTTTTGTTCTCAATATGGTCTTCTTTGCATTGTGCATAAGCAGGCCACATGGACTATATCACACTAAGAGAGAGAGAGAGAGAGAGAGAATAAGAGCATAATCACACTGATAGAGAAATAAAAACAAACTACCTCAATAATTCTATCTCGAAGACTAGGTTTCTAAAATTTCAATACATTGATAGTTGGTTGGAAGAGGGGCAACAGATGAATGTGAAAGCATGATTTGATGGCCATCATAAAATCTATCGAAGATATAATAAACTAACGAATTTTACTATGTAATTGATGAAAAATAAATCATCTGTTATAGACTTTTTTTTTCAGCAATTTAGTCTCTTTATATATTTAGATTTGAGACTAGCATTATTTCTTATAGAGTCCTAATTTTTATTATTGGGTGAGGCTATAAGACTTATATATTTAAGCCACTTGATGACGTTTCCATACATATTTAGCTTTAACATAGAATATTTAGTATTGAAATATTATTATGAATATTGCATATAAATAATTTTATAAATTATGATTATAGATGTATGCATATAAATTTATTTATAATTTCTATTATTAGTTATAGCAATTAACATTTATAAAATTCAGTATCATATTTGATGATATTTATATACTAAAATTGATGATATTTTATGCTTATATACATCAAAGTATATCGAAAAAATGAGAAAAAGATTGAAAAGTGTAGGTGACTTGAAGATTATATTTTATGTACATTCAAATGAATTTATAAGGGCCAATACATATATAAAATTATTATTATTATTTTTTTTTTTGCATTTTCTATGTTTAAATTGAAGTAAACTAGTGTAAGTATAAGTAAAAATGAAGACATAAGCTACAAATGGGAAATATGAATAAGTGGATATAAAAATGAAAGTATATATATAAGGTGTGAAGGGAAAATTATAAAATATTCCAAATAAAGAAATAAATTATTATTTCATGTTGATTTACTTAATTTTATATCATATTACTCACACTGTTGCTTATATATGCTACTATTGATGTTTATTCTTATACTAACACTATATTTGATAGACATAGCATGTGACTTATTGAGATGTTATTTTAGTTCACTTAAAATACATTTTATTATCTATAAGATGATATTTTAGCAATTATCTTTTTTTTTTTTGTCTCTTTTGTATTGAAAATTATAGTAGATTTTGAGTAGCATTTTGAGTTTTGGTCGCACACCTTTGTTTTATTCGCACATATTATTTCAGAAAAGGATAAGACTTAAGTTGAGTAGAAATTATTGTTTATAGTTGGGACTGAGATCTTAAGTATATCACTACTTTAGATTTAATCTTTTCATAGTCATAATGATATACATGTTTGATTTGTGGAAGAATTACATCATTATTGTTGTGTAAATTTATTTTATTATATAATTGTGATATGATATGATGTAGACTATTTTTATTTTATAATATTTTGATGATACTTACCTTTGTATTTATGAATTTGAAGAATAAATTTTTTTTCCCAAATACATGGTAACTATTTAATCGACTGTTACAATTTCGAACACGATGTGATCTACCATATGTAAATATGAATATTATTTTATAAACGTGCACGTACACATGCCACACACTGAGAGAGAGAGAGAGAGAGAGAGAGAGAGAGAGAGAGTCTTGTTGTTGGGATATCCAAGACTACTATGCCATTATGGATAGTTGAGATCCATATATATTATTCTCGCCCAATTTTCTTCCTCCACAAATGCATGATTGAGAAAAAATTTTATTTATTTTTTAATTAAGGAAGACTTGACTCTGTTCCATTAAAAAAGAGTTTAATAGCAAATAATTCTCTCCACCTCATTGAAGTTTATTTGATGAAATCTCAACACAAAATGGATCTTTCGATTATCCAAAATACAAGTTTATTACTAGCAATGACATTTGTTTTTCTCTCCTTCCACATAGCAAAATCTTCAATTGTTCCTGCTAAAATTTTTTCAAATGATTCGTAATTATGACCTAATCCCCAAAAAGTACTAGAATTATCATTACACCAACCAAAACCTTATTGGATGGAAGTATGTGTGTTGCATAAAACACAATCCGAATGGCTCTATCAATTACTATAATTATTGTTTTTTGAAGAAAGATTTTTACCAACTTGCCCACATTAACTATCATGAAACATTTAGCCTCGCAATCAAACATATAAATGTTCATCAATCGTTTCTGAATTTTGGTCTCTCTCTCTATAAGTAAATCGCTCAAACAACTAGATATCGACAATGCTTTTCTATATGACTACTTTTTAAAATAAGGAATTAAATTATATAAAAATTATGATACAATATTGTTGACTATTTTATATCATATTTTTTTTCCTAATTATACATTTATTAATATGTTCTAAAACCTTCCATACAAAAACAGAAACTCAACTATTCAAAAATTAAGTTAATGCTAAAATCATATTTCATAACAATCTTGATTGATTATGTGATATTGACTTTAAAAGATAGCAATGCGAAAACGTGAAAGATTATGGAGTATTAATATCACTTTTAATTAAGGCGAGCTTAACCAAATAATGACATTTAAATACCTCGAAGATGCAGATTTTGAAACTGCAAGAACTTAACGATTACAAGGACATGGTAGACTCTGTGGCATCTTTATACAATTTTCACATGGTATATAACTCCAATAATTGGGTCAGGGAAGTCACTACATTCGGATTAGCTTCCGTTTACTTTGGTCCATGTTGAATGAATTTTTATGGATGTCTCCTGCAAGTAATAGAAATAATTTATATATATATTTTTTTCAGTTTGATACATTCAGATTACTAACAATTGAGATAATAAGTACTAATCAAAGATAATTAAGAACAAGAATATGTTTATATATACACACATACACTTCACGGGAGATAAAAGATATTTGACCTTTTAATTCATCTATTCATGAACATAAGATCAAGGATCTAAATTATCAGTCATGAGATCTATCTATTTGATATGGCTCTCAACTCTAGTCAAAAAAATCTTGATGTGAAAATTTATATGATTTTGAGAAAACCGAGATCAAGACTTAAAATATCATTAGAATCTTGGGACATCAATTAAATCCCAAACAGCTCTCAAATATGAAATGTTTATAGTCAAATCGCGTCTCGCGAGCGGATCTAACGAGCCTAAGATCTCATAATTTACTTTGGGCATCCAAATGCTCAAAATACATCAAATGATCGAAGGAATCATCCCGTCGATCGAGAGTGGTATGGGCCTTACATGAATTTCCAAGAATGCCCCTTCTCCCATCTATAAATAGGCCTTCATTCCTCACATGAAAAGGGTCAAGCCAAGTGAAGTGAAGTGAAGTGAAGAAGAAAAGGACCTGAAACAAGTAAAGAAGAAGAGGAGCCCCGGCCGGTGTCAACCACCAGCCCGCCTGATCCTTACCGTCAATCTTCCCGAGAAGAAGAGAGGAAGGAGGAAGAAGAAGCTCTGAAGATCCTCAAGCAAGGAAGACTTTGTCGTCCAGAAAGGAAGAAGAAGAGTCCAGAACAAGGAAGAAGCGGAAGAGGAAGAGTCCAAGGAAGAAGAGGAAGAGTCAAACAAGGAAGAAGAGGAAGAAAAAGAGGAAAAGCTAGAGGAGGAAGAAGCTCAAGCTTGAAGATCCTCAAGCAGGTCACACCCTCGGCGACATCAACCATCATCAGACCACTTTCATCGTTGTCCCTCATCTCCACCTACAATAACCATTACGATCGTTTACATAGTTGTTTTTCCTCCCTCATATGCAATTGTAATCTTGTATCAGACTCAGTACTCAAAGCGGATACATAGTGGATGCTTTTTTTTCAGTGGTTTTCCTCTTTTCGAGGTTTTCCACGTTAAAAATTCCTTGTTGCTCTTTAATTACTGTGTGTCTTTGGACTAATCGACAAGGCAAGTAAACCTTCACTCTGCTGGTTTTTTAGCACTATTGAATATATTTTTATGAATGCATTCTGCAAGGCAATTTTAAATTAACTATTTCAGTTTGACTAAGTTCATTAACATTTGAGATATGAGTGCTAATGAAAGGTGTTGGTGATGATAAGAATGGAAAATATGTTACAAAATATATACATAGCAATTTGTTTGATTTCTTAAAGATCAGGGATCTAAACTTCTTACTCCAATTTCCCATATCTATACAAAAACAATGGAAGGAGAAGAAGACATATTCATCAACTCACTTTTTTCCATTTGTGAATTATCCTCACCACTTACTGTAGAATCCGTAGTGTGGAGGATGAGGAAAAGGAGAAGGGTGATGAGATTATCCTTGCAATTAGTCTTCATTTTTGATGTGTTAGAATTGATAACATGGTGTAGTAATTTACATAGAGATTGTCTATGCAGAGGAAAGAAATTATTGGCATTAACATCATCATTAATTTATGTTATATACCAAAAATAAAATAAAATAATTCATTTTTAATCTTTCGGTAAGTCAATGGCAACCATTGAACTACTTTTTTTGATTTTTTGTTTTTTTGTTTTTTTGTTTTTTTTTTTTTGGCATTTTACGATTTAAGCGGCAGAAATGAAAAGTGCAAAAGGGCATGTATAGACATTTCAAGTCTGAAATCTAAGAATGATATTAATATGTTAAATATGGAAGTTTCCTACATCATTATCAACGTGTTTTCTATTATTTGACCGAGTGATCGATGAAAAAATCTCTTAACATCTTTTGAATTCTCACTCGCCCTTAACAAAAAATAAAAATAAAAAAACTTTGATTCCAACAGTTTTAATGGCTAAAATGGTAAGGGAAAAAAGCAAGAATATTGTGGCCCAATTTATATTAACATAAACTCTAAAATTTAACACATGATACAAAATATATTCTCAATAGTTTGACAATTTATGTCATGTGTCATGAATATTTAAAAAGTGCAATTTGAGTCTTAAAATTGTTATATTTTCATATCAAATAACTTCAAGAATATATATATATATATATATATATATATCTTAATTTTTTATTTTCAAGAAGAAATTATAATCAAAATCTTAATCATATGCTATTTAAATATATCATCATTTTAAATTCATCTAATAAAATGCGGAGATCTATATATAATATTCTCACCTAATCTCATCCTTCACAAATGCATAACAGAGGAAGACTTGACTTTGCTTAGCCAAAAAGGAGTCTAAAAGCAAAGTCATTAAAAATAATAGAGAAAGACTTGACTTTTCATAATTTTTATGAATGGGGCTACTCGTCATTAAAATATTAAGAATTTTTTGTGATATATATCAATCAATTAGCAATTTTATTATTAGTAAAGAGAAAAGTTCTTTCATTTCTCCTTATTCCATCGAAGATAAAAGACTGAATCAATCGAAGAATCTAATAGGATTTAAACACCAATCTCTACCTCTTAGATTCCTTGGGATTCCACTTAATAAGGGCAAAAAGAGATCTTGTTTGTTTGATAAATATATTCAATAAATTAATAATAAAATTTCTTCTTGAGAATTTAAGCTTCTCTCTATCGGTTGCTACTTAACTCTTATTAAAAGTGTTCTATGCTCTCTTCCTATTTATTTTCTTCAATCCATTAACACCATGGTGTTTGTGTGTAATCATATTGAAAATTTTTTAAACAAAATTTTTTGGGGCTCCAGTAATGACTCTAAGAGAGTTCATTGGGCCTCGTGGAGTAACTATTGTTGCCCTTTCATGGATGGTAGCCTAAGTTGCATATTTTTGGATGGCTTTTCTTAAGTTTTCTCTATTAAACTAGCAGACTTTCAAAATCAAACATAGTCTTTGGGTTCAATTTATGAGAAAAAAATTTATTAAAATAAACATCCATCTTGTTGAGTCATCAAAAAAAGGTGACTCCCATATTTAGAGAAGACTATGTAAAACTAAATGGGCAAGAGAGAAATTGATTTGATGGGGCCTTGGTGAAGGATCTATTTTCTTTTTGCAAGGTAATTTGGCTAGATGGGGCTCCTCAGACTCATATTTTAATACATCTTCTTTGTCTTCTACCAAGGTTAACATTTTCTTTGATCATAAAGGTTGGAATAGGTTGAGTCTTAGCAATGTGATCCCTATGAATTTGGTTATTGAGGTTGTTAAGATTCCTCTTGTCCGACTAGCTAAAGACCTTCCTTTTTGCACATTCTCTACATCTAGTATGTACTCGTGTAAATATGTTTAGAATAATATTAGAACTAAACATGATATTTCATCTATTTTTTATTTTGCACAATTCAATTCCCAGCTCTTTCTCCACCTTATGTTACATTTTGAATGGCTATATCCCTGTTGATAATGAATCTAAAAGAAAATGCATAATTATTATATATAAACACTAATGTTATTTTGCCTATAAAATTGTAAATTATGTTTTTTTAGTAGGACCTATTATTATTCATGTTTTTGGTCTTTGGTTGATGCTTTATTTGGTCTTAACATAATTGAGAGAGCTAACTCTAAAAATGATTTCTTGGAGATTTGGATTACTACTATTAAACTTAGTGGAGATTTGGATTACTATTATTAAACTTAGTGGAAAGGGACATTAAAAGGGACATTAAAATTGACTTATCTTTAAAATTCTATTGTGATCATTGTCTTCATGCTCAACTTGGTTATGCATTCATACATACACACATAAATATGTATTCACACATAATACATCACTAGAAAATCAGCTCAATCAGGCAAATCTGTTGATGCAACTTTTAAATTTCAATTTTTTGAAATTAAATTAAGGACATTAAAATTTAATTTTAGCAAAGTAGTTGTATTGAATGTTTTCTAGGATAAACCTAACAAAGTGATTTGATTTGACTTGAAATGAGCCTAAATCAATAATTTTAAATACAATGACATTTATTATAGAATTTTTTATACTTAAAGTCAAATATATTGTCAATTGAAGGCTAACTTTAATGGGAAATGGATTTGTGGAATCTGCTTTAATCGTGTGAAGAGATGAAGAAATTATCACAATGTATATATAATATAAGTGGATAGTTGATGCTCAAGAGCCATAAGTTTAACTTTTAAAAATCAGCATATAACTCTTCAAATAAATAAAATTTCATATCAAAATAGAATAAATCACTTGAGTTTAAGAGGTATGTCACAAAAATAAGTAACTTAACAAGTAAGAAAGATAGTTAAATTCACAGCAAAAACACTTAAATTACACGGGCAAAAATAAAAATATGTTGAGAACTGAAAATATGGATACTGCATAGCGGCATACCATCAATGAAACAAAATAAATTTTGAATTGTTTGAAGAATTAATAATAAAACTTCAGAATTTTTACGTGAAAAATTTCGAAAAGAGGGAAAAACCATGAGGCCTAGCCCAGTAAAAATATTCCACTATGTATTTATTTTGGAGTACAAAGTTTTACCTATATGGGATTACAGAATTGTATATGAGAAGGGCTAACAATGAGAATCCTAGAATCAAACAACAACAGCTATATAATCACGTTCAGGTGGCGGTTGCTAGTGGTGGTAGATGATGGTGAAACTGAGATCGATGGCCGGCGAGGAAGGTTCGTGATGGAGCGCGGTTGTCGGCAACTGGTCGGCAGCGATAATGATGCGGTGGTTATTGCATGCTCGGCGGGTTCGCGGCGATGTCGGCGGTGACGACCGGCGATGGAGATTGGCGATGGTGAGGATCGGTGGTTGCGGGTGGCGGCGGCTGCGGTTAACCAACCGAGGTGGTCGATGGCCGTCAGTGGTGCGATTATGCTTGGAAGATTTCAAGCTTTAGAGCTCTCTCTCTCTCTCTTGGGCTCCCCTCATATGAAGAATGAGCTATTTATAGGTGGAGGAGTGACATCTCTATAAATACATGCAAAATCTCCCACTCCACTCCATCAGGCGAAAATGATTCTTTTGATAATTTAATGTATTTTAAGTATTTAAATGCTCAAATGAAGTCAAAATTATAAGATCTTGGGCTTGTTAGATCTGGCTCGTCGAGACGCTCGATTTGACTATAAACATTCTATGTTTAAGAGCTACTTTGGGATTTAATTGATATCCCAAAGTTTCCAATGATATTTTAAGTGCTTTATCTCGACCAGTTTCAACTTAGGATCAACTTGCTTTTGACATCAAGATTCGTACTTCGACTAGTGGTATTTTAAGTGTCATATCAGTTGCCTCCTATTTTTGGATGACATTATCTCAATCGTCCAAAAATATATACAACAAATACTTAAAAATGGCCAATTTTTCAATGAAATTTGTGGGTCTATTAACCGTATATTTTGAAAGAACATATCTTCATGTGAGTACAAGATTATGATTACGAAAGCGGATGCAGGGCCGTGGATGTGTACGGGTATGCATGAGCGCAAGGTTTTCGGGTTATGGACCCATTTAGACATTTACGGGCACTTGTAGGCACTCGACGCAGCGCGCCCCTCATGGGTGGCCTGACACTCGTCATGGGCATCGTATTGTGATGGCGGGCAGAACCTGAGGGGTGCGGCGCAATGGGCATGCAGTCCACCAGGCTCACGATGGGTCGAATCGCCACGAGAGCCTTGGACCATATGGGTGCGGGAAGAAGATGGCGGGTGGGTCATGCCAGCGGGGACGTGCCGGCGAGGGGAGAGGTGGGAGAGCCCAGCTGGCGCCTGGCGTCTTGGCGGGGTGAGCGTCTTACTCAGCGCATACCTGCCGCTCTATTTTCTGTTTGGCCCGTTCTCACCCGTTTTGGACAGTTTTTGGTGGGTTTTTGCAGTTTTCTTTGATTTTTTATCTTTTTGCCCCTATAGGGGGTCTATAAAAACCCCCTAGAGCCAAGGGAGATGGAACACACCTCACATGCTCTGATGTTCCTCTTCTTCTTAAGAGAAGGTCGTTTGGAGGCGATCAAGGCCCGCGGTACATAAGTTGTGGTTCCGATTTTCCCTCGAAAGAGGAATCAACTGCCCTCGTCAGACCGACCGAGTTTGGAGGTGATCAAGGCCGACAGTACAGACATCGTGGTTCCAGTTTTCCCTTTTAAAGAGGCATCAACTGGCCTCGTCAGACCGACCAGGTTTGGAGGTGATCAAGGCCCGCGGTACATATGTCGTGGTTCCGATTTTCTCTTGAAAGAGGCATCAATTGGACTCATTGAATCGACCAGGTTTAGAGGAGATCAAAGCCTGCAGTACATATGTTGTGGCTTCAATTTTCCCTCGAAAAATGCATCAACTGGCCTCGTTGGACTAACCAGGTTTGGAGGCGATCAAGGCCCGTGGTACATACGGTGTGGCTCTGATTTTCCCTCGAAAGAGGCGTCAACTGGCCTCATCGGACCAACTAGGTTTGGAGGCGATCAAGGCCAGTGGTACATACGGCAAGGCTTTGGTTTTCCCTCGAAAGAGGCATCAACTGGCCTCGTCGGACCAACCGGGTTTGGAGGCGATCAAGGCCAGTGGTACATACGGTGAAGCTCTGGTTTTCCCTCGAAAGAGGCATCAACTGTCCTCGTCGGACCGACCGGGTTGGGAGGCGATAATCAGCGATGATAACCACAAATGGTGGTTGATGGCGATGCCCGATGATGGTGGCCGGCGACAGTGGTCGGTGGCGGTGACGATCGACGATGGAGTTTGATGACGATGAGGATTTTTTATCTATCTGATTGTCAGAGTATGAATCGATGACGTTAACTTATATGGAATAGGTTGAATTGAATTCGTTGAGGATTTTTGACCTATCTGAGATTATTTGTCAGAGTGTTACTTGATGTCGTTAACCTGTATAGAAGATGTCAAATTGAATCTGCTGAGAATTTTTGACCTATCCGAGGTTATTTGTTAGAGTGTGACTCGATGACGTTAACCTATATGGAAGAGGTTGAATTGAATCCGTTGAGGATTTTTGACCTATCCGAGGTTGTTTGTCAGAGTGTGACTTGATGACGTTAACCTGTATGAAAGAGGTCGTGGGATGTCCACCAAGGACTTTTTGACCTATCCCAGGTACTAGACAAAGTGTTACTTGACTTCTTACCTGTATGGAAGAGGTCTGATCAAGTCCCCTTGGGATTGATCATGCCTCGATTGAGATACAATGTGAGTTGTATATTTCTCAAGTGGGAGGATTAAATGAAGAAAAAACAAGCTTGTAAGAAAAAGCCATAAACTCATTACTTTGATAATGTCAGTGATACAATATTGTCATAAGATAACTTAACAAAAGGGATGAGATACATTTTTAGAGAGAGTTAATAAAAGACAAGAGGTGGAGAGGAAAAGATAAACGGGTTAAATTAAAGGCTACAATATTTATGCACCAAGGATTACATATAACACTTTTTAGAGACCCTCCATATTCCAAATTTTAAGGAAGATTTTTTCCTCTGAATCTTTGGTCATAGCTTGATGGTTGGTCATCTGATAATGAAGTGGGGAGCAAGTCTTTTACAAGTAAAACCCTCTGAGGTACTTCTTTATCCTGAAGATTAAAATTCTTGATGTTGAAGGTCACCGAAGGGTGTGGTTAAACTTGTCTGAGGTAACATGATTGTGCTATTTGTTGATTTCTACAGACCACTCCAACCCCAATGGGAGTTGGTGCGCGGAGAAGAAGAGGCGGTGGGGTATAGACGGTGGGGCTGCGTCGCAAGGCAGCGTGTGAGACGGTAGGCCGTGGGTGGGGCGACACGCACGCTCGTGGCGGACAACTTCGCCGCAGGTGCACGTGCGCGTCGGGGAGAGTGGCCTGCTCGCGCCGCGTGCCATGGCAACGTCTGTTTTTGCTCATTTTGGTCCATTCTCGCCCGTTTTGGGTGATTTTTGGCAGATTTTTGCAGTTTTTCTTTGATTTTTTATCTTTTTGCCCGTATAGGGGGTCTATTTAAATCCCCTAGGGCCAAGGGAGATGGCACACACCTCACATTCTATGGTGTTCCTCTTCTTCATAAGAGAAGGTCGTTCGGAGGTGATCAAGGCCCACGAGACATAAGTCGTGGTTTCGATTTTCCTTCTAAAAAGGCATCAATTGCCCTCGTCAGACCGACCGGGTTTGGAGGAGATCAAGGCCCACGGTACATACATCGTGGTTCCGGTTTTCCTCGAAAGAGGCATGAACTGGCCTCGTCAGACCGACTGGGTTTGGAGGCGATCAAGGCCCTCGGTAAATACATCGTGGTTCCAGTTTTCTCTCGAAAGAGGCGTCAACTGGCCTTGTTGAATTGACAAGGTTTGGAGAAGATCAAAGCCCATAGTACCTACATCGTGGTTCTAGTTTTCCCTTGAAAGTGGCGTAAATTGGCTTCGTCAGACCAACCAGGTTTGGAGGCGATCAAGGCCCGTGGTACATACGACGTGGCTTTGATTTTCCCTCGAAAGAGGCATCAATTGGCCTCATCAAACAACCTTTGAGGCTATCGCGACAAGGGTACATATGGTGAGGCTCGGTTTTCCTCGAAGAGGCGCAACCGGCCTCTTGGACCAACCGAAGTTTGAGGCGATTAAGGCGTACATACAAATAAGTTCTAGTTTTCCTCGAAGAGGCATCAATCGCCCTCGCCGAATCGACCGGTTCAAGGCGATGATCAGCGATGATAACCAAAGATGGTGGTTGATGGCAATGCCCGATGATGGTGGTCGGCGGCGGTGATGACCGGCAATGGAGTTTGACAACGATGAGGATTTTTGAACTATCCGATTGTCAGAGTGTGACTCGATAACGTTAACCTATATGGAATAGGTTGAATTGAATCCGCTGAGGATTTTTGACCTATCCAAGGTTGTTTGTCAGAGTGTTACTTGATGACGATAACCTGTATAGAAGAGGTCAAATTGAATCGGCTGAGGATTTTTGACCTATCCGAGGTTATTTGTCAGAGTGTGACTCGATGATGTTAACCTATATGGAAGAGATTGAATTGAATCCGTTGAGGATTTTTAACTTATCTGAGGTTGTTTGTCAGAGTGTGACTTGATGATGTTAACTTGTATGAAAGAGGTCGCGGGATGTCCACCAAGGACCTTTGACCTATATCAAGTCTCTTTAAAATTGATCATACCCCGATTCAGATACAATGTGAGTTGTATATTTCTCAAGTGGGAGGATTAAATGAAGAAAAAGAAAGCTTGTAAGAGAAAGCCATAAACTCATTACTTCGATAATGTCAGTGATACAATATTATCTTTAGATAACTTAACAAAAGAGACGAGATACATTTTTAGAGAGAGTTAACAAAAGAAAAGAGGTGGAGAGAAAAAGATAAACGGGTTAAATTAAAGGCTACAATATTTATGCACCAAGGATTACATATAATACTTTTCAGAGACCCTCCATGTTCCAAATTTTAGGGAAGATTTTTTCCTCTGAATCTTTGGTCATAGCTTGATGGTTGGTCATCTGATAATGAAGTAGGAAGCAAGTCTTTTACAAGTAAAACCCTTTGAGGTACTTCTTTGTCCTGAAGATTAAAATTCTTGATGTTGAAGGTCATCGAAGGGTGTGGTTAAGCTTGTTTGAGATAACATGATTGTGCTATTTATTGATTTTCATAGACCACTCTAACCCCAATGAGAGTTTGAAATTTCATCTTAAGATGAGGTACCGAGGTGATAGCATCAAAGATTGATTGGAGGGGTCTTCCAAAGATAGCATTGTATGCTAAATTTGACTTGACCACTATGAATTGAACTGAGTGAGTGACTTATTGAGAAAATTCTCTGAGAACAACGGGAAGGATGATTGTCCCCTCCACTCGTACAAGTAGATTATCAAACCCATATAATGGTCCTGTAGCGGGTTGAAGTTTTTCCTTAACCATGCCCATGCTAAGAAATGTGGAGTAAAATAAAAATCAATGGAACTCTTATTATCAATCAAAATTCTCTTAACAACATAACAGGGATCACCAATCCCCGCACTGATGACAAGAGGATCTTGATGTGGAACTTGGACTCCTTCCAAGTCTGAGTCATTAAAAGTGATGAGATGATTAATACAAGATTTTTTTAACTCCGACACTTCAAAGGTGATGATAGAGATTTGATTAGATAGTAGTGGCCCACTTGCAATCATTTCAATTTCTTCAACTATTCGGTGACTATTGTGTTGTTTCTATGATGATTGTCCTGGTTGCCCCCCAGTTGGAGCTATGTTTGCTTGAGTAGATTGGTTTTGCACAAATTGACATAGATATCCCAATTGAATAAGCCTCTTAATCTCTTCTTTAAGTTGTTTACATGCCTCTGTAGTATGTCCACGACTTTGATGGAAGTGATAATATTGCTCCTGATTTCTTAAAGTTAGTTTTTGTGGATGTGGCCACTTAATGGTCTCTTCATCTCGAATGGTCATCATGCATTAACACGAGATGCGTTTAGTGGTGTGTATTCCTTTTCCAGTTGTGGTTCACATCTGATGTGTAGAGGGAGATCATGATTATTGCTTCTTTTGATGGGATTGTTGATTTGTGTTTCCTAAAGCACTCTTACATTTCCTGTGCATTATTCAAATTATTTTCGGTGGGCATTAATACCCTCATCAACAGGAATTTGCACTTCTACATGGTGAACTAAGTCGGCATATGAGCGGACCGTATCTCGCATTAGCGATGAGTAGAAAGGTCCAGGACGGAGCCCTCCAAGGAAAACTCCTCTTAGTAATTCAGGGTCTACTCCAGGTATTTGGAGAGCTTCTAAGAAGATCCTCTAGAAGTATTCCTTAATTGATTCACTCTCATTTTGACGAATGCCAGAGAGATGAGAGGAATCTTTAATGATCCTCCAGTTTGCAATGAACTGTTCCACAAATATCTTAGCGAGTTCATCAAAGGTATGAATTGATCCCCTTGGAAGGGAGTAGAACCAAGTATGAGCTTGCCCCTTGAGGGTAACGGGAAAGACTTGACAAAGCAGTGTGTCAGGAGCTCGTTGGATATGCATGATGGTCCTGTAATAGTCGATGTGTTCATGTGGGTTAGTTGCCCCATCATAAGAATTAATACTTGGAAGCTTGAAACCTACAGGAATAGGATGTTGAAGAATAGCTTCAGCTAAAGGTGAGGACTCCTCATAGCCGTGGTGAGGGGGAGGATGATTTATGTCTTAAAAGTGAAATTCGTCTTGCATTGTAATTATGCACGTATAACATGATGAGTGGAGTCAACAGGACGAGAACGTTCCAAGCTACCATCAATAATTGGTGGATTAGCGGTCGGTTGAGTTGCACGTGATGGATGAGTAGAACTAGTAGTGTCAAGGAGATCAACATCATGGTCTGGAAGCGGAGGAACTTTAGTGTCAAGGAGTTTAGCATTTTGACCTCCCGCGACTAATGATCAATCTTGGGGGAGATGTGTTTGCCGCGGCAGTGGCTGTCGGGTTCCTCTTAAAAGTCGGATCATCTCATTTTGAGACTCTTCCATTCGGCGCACACGATCTTCTAAAGAGATTCCTATCACACCTTCACTGACAGGATCACGCCTATCAGGGGGAAGTGAGGCAGAAGATTGGCCTCCTTGGTTCAAGGATTGGTTTCGAGAGTGACGGGAGTTAGAGCGGGAGGCTCCATTGCTACGAGTATTATGCCTATTGGCCATGATGCAAATATTCATGAAAATTGTGATTGAGGGGTTTTGATTCCCAGAGATGGCGCCAAACTGTTGCATGCTAGAAAACCAGTTTTGGTAGAGAAAATTTATGCCTTAGATTTGTTGCGGAGTCCAGCACACACACAGATGTTTGAAGAATTAATAATAAAACTCCAAAATTTTTACGTGAAAAATCTCGAAAAGAGGGAAATACCACGGGGCCTAGCCTAGTAAATATGTTCCACTATGTATTTATTTTGGAGTACAAAGTTTTCCCACAGTGATTACGTAATTGTATATGAGAAGGGGTGACAATGAGAATCCCAGAATCGACAACAACTCTATATAGTCACTCGTGTGACAGCTTAGTAGTGGTAGATGATGGTGAACAACAGGGATCAGTGACTAATCATGAAAGTCGTCGTGATGGTGACCGCGCAGGTCGATGACGGCGACCGGGTGACGGCACGGTTCCCAACCTGCGCATGCGTGGTTGGTGGTGACGACCGAATTAGTGATTAACGGTGAGGATCGCGGCGTTGACGGCGTGGTGGCAAAGCAACGAGATGGTCGACCGCCGAGTGGTGGCAACGATTATGCTTGGAGGATTTTCAAGCTTTAGAACTCTCTCCTCTCTTGTTTGGGCTCCCTCATGAAGAATGAGGGCTATTTATAGGAGGAGTGACATCTCTATAAATACATATAAAATCGAACCACTCCACTCCATCTGGACAGAAAATGATTCCTTTGATCATTTGATGTATTTTAAGTATTTGGTGCTCAAATGAAGTTAGAATTATGAGATATTGGGTTTGTTAGATCCATGCCGAGACGCCGATTTGACTAAAAACACTCCATGTTTAAGAGCTACTTTGGGATTTAATTGATATCCCAAAGTTTCCAATGATATTTTAAGTGCTTGATCTCGACCACTTTAGGATCAACTTGTTTTTGACATCAAGATTCATACTTCGACTAGTGGTATTTTAAGTGCCATATCAAGAATAAATCAAGAAAACATGAGAAAAATTCATCGAAACAACTATGAAATAAACATGGAAAATATAAAATTGAATTGAAATTCCACCGCAAAGAAGATCATTTAGGGATCTATTCCCACAACCGTACTTGAAAGTAGATCCGAAAGAAAGAGGCATATGATAGAAATTATGCTCGCTAAGAAGAACTGCTTTCTTCCCGATGCGTCTCATCTATCTTTGAAGCAACGATCTCTAAACTCTAATGGAATAAAGGCAGAAGGAAAGCTTGTTCTGGAAAATTATTTTACTGAATGGGGCAAGAGGGAAGAGAGAGAGAGAGAGAGAGAGAGAAAGAGAGAGAGAGAGAGAGATAGAGAAGTGATTAAGGCACAGCTTTGTCGACTTAGATAGCAATGCACCTTATAAACTATTTTTATGATTTTATTCACCTACATTTTTTCTTACACTCAAATGAAAATATAATAATTTATAATTACTTTAAATAATATGACGGTGTCTTCTATCAAAATAATAAGAACTTAATCACACGATAGAGAAATAAAACAAACTACCTATAAAAATTCTACCTCTTGAAGACTATAGATTTCTAAAATTTTAATACATTATTAGTTGGTTGGTAGAGGGCCAACTGATGAATGTCAAGGTTGTTGACTTAGTTGACTCAATACGCATAAATTTAATTAATATAAAAAAGTAATAATGCATAATCCTACACACATTCAGCTTATATTTTAAGGATTCTATTTTTTACTTATTGTATATTAATTAGGTTTGAACCTGTCACAATAAACGATGTAGATATCGTCATATTAATTTAGGTTAAATTTTATTAAAAAAGTGTGCTATTACATGATACGTTAAACTTAAAGGGACAACTTTACTAGCATAATTAAATTTTATAAACAAAATAATCGTAGGTTATAGAAATGCACTTACAAATATAGATAGAAATGCATGATCAAAGTGCGGATAATGAATTGTAATTAAATGCATTTTAATTTCTAAGTTTAATAGTCTTATAACATTTATAACCTTTACAATTAGAAGCATAGTCAATGAAGTACGTGAAGGGTCGGCGTAGGCGATAAATTGTTGAGAAAGGTGTTGGAAAAATGGATAACACTTAACTGATGACTCGTAAGTGAGTATTGTGGTAGTTTATTATAGAGAAGTTTATAGGGTGATTTGGACTTCGTGATTGGTGATGTTAATCTATTAATGAGGAGACAACTATAAGTAGCACATCAATCCATATGTGATATAGACATTTAGCTTCGATGACAAGAGTTTGAATGATCTTAATAATATCTGTAATTTCGATTAGCTACTTCATTTTATTTAGAAGTATAAGGACAGCTGAATTGATGAGTAATGTCTTTCTTGTGAAAAGAGATTAGTGAGGCAATTAGTTTTGTATTCTCCTCCACCCTTAAAATAAAAATTTTTGATTGAAGAATTGAATTGATTTTCAAACATTTTGAGAAATTGTAAGATTTGGGTCGTAGTTTAATATTTATTTTTCATATGAAATACCCATGAATAGTAAGAAAATTCATCGATAATGAAAATATAGTATTTATAAACTTGAGTAGAAAGTAGAAGGAATGGAACTAATGCATTATAATATAGTATTTCGAGAGGATGAAAAGTAAAAGCAGTAGACATAGAAAAGGGGTGTTTGTGACATTTTTCTAATTTATAAGATTTATAAGACTCAATAAAAGAAAAATACATTGGGAAAATTAGTTCTATAGTAATTAGAACCACTTATAATGATATGATTTGTGATATGGTAATATTTACAAGTTTGTTTTATGTTCACTAATTTTTTATGAATTTTAGAGTAAATTTTATATTCGATTTATTCACAAATTTTCATAATCTTGATTAGTTACTAACATTAACAAAATTCTGTAACATATTTGGATGAAATTTTGCTATATATATTAAAATTGATGATATTCTATGCTTTTATATATATATATATATATATCAAAGTATATATGTAAAAATGAGAAAAAGGTTGAAAAGTTCAGGCGGCTGGAAGACCATATTTCATGTACATTCAAATGAATTTAAAAAATCTATATATCTATAAAATTATCCATTTTATATTTTATATGTCTAAACAAATGTGAACTAGTGTAGTAATAAGTGAAAGTGAAGACATAAGGGCCAATTAAAATTATGAATAAATGGATATATAAATGAAAGTATATATATAAGGTGTAAAGGGAAAATTATAAAATATTCTAAATAAAAAAATGAATGATTATTTCATGTTATTTTACTCATTTTTAATATCATATTACTCACACTATTGCTTGACACATGCCAACTATTGACATTAATTCTTATACTAACACTATATTTGATAGACATAGCACGTGATCTATTTAGATGTTATTTTAGTTCACTTGAAATACATGTAGTTATCTATAAGATGATATTTTATCATTTACCTTAGTGTATTAAAACTATAGTAGATTTTGAGGATGCTAAGCGTGGTTGCTCACCTTTATTTTATCCACACGTGCTATTTTAGAAAATGATAAGACTTAAGTTGAGTAGAGACTATTAGCTATTGTTGAGAGCCAGACCTTATGTATATTACTACTTTAGATTTATTCTTTTGATAGCCATGATGATATACATGCTTTGTTGGTGGAAAAATTATACTATTATTATTGTGTAAATTATTATAATTGTGATATGATCTGATGTTGATTATTTTTATTCTATGATATTTTGATGATAGTTACCTTCGTATTTATCAAAGAATAAATTTTTTTTCCAAATAGATCTCGAGTATTTAATGGACTGTCATTATTTTGACATGATGTGATCTGCCATGATATAAAAGTTTGTATTGAGTCAGGTTATGACATACTTAAAGATGGATATTATTTTACAAGCATGCGCGTGTACACACACACACACACACAGAAAGAGAGCGAGAGAGAGAGATAGATAGAGAGAGAGAGAGAGAGAGAGAGAGAGAGAGAGAGAGAGAGAGAGAGAGAGAGAGAGAGAGAGAGAGTGTGTCTTGGTGTTGGAATGTCCAAGACTACTATGCCATCAATGATTATTGAGATTCATATATAATATTTCGCCAATTTTCTTCCTCCATAAATGCATAATTGAGAAAGAATTTTATTTTTTAATTAAGGAAGTCTTGACTCTATTCCATTAAAAGAAGTTTAAAAGCAAATAATTCTCCACCTCACGAATGATTTCAAGTTTATTTGATGAAATCTCAACACAAAATGGATCTTTCAATTATCCAAAATACAAGTTTATTAGTGGAAATGGCATTTCCTTTTCTCTCCTTGCATATAGCAACTGCTTCAATTGTTCCTTATTGGATGGAAATATGTGTTGGAAATTTTTAAATGTGGGTTTACATATGAATTTAATTATACATTATGTGACATCTTATTTTTAAGCCTATTAATTTTGTGATCAAATAAAGATTAATAATATTTAGGCTTTTGAGGCATCTTATTAATTTTGTATGGAATTTACATGAGTAGTGATCCGACATTATTTTATTTTAATGATAGGCTGAAATAAAATGAAATGAACTCGAGTATAAATAGGGTCATGGTCTTCATTCTAAAGGGTTGATTCTTATTTTTCCTCATATCCTATCTTAAGTGAAAAGAAGGCTCTCTCTCTCTCTCTCAAGAATATCGCTTTAGAAGTGGAAGGCCAAAATTCTCGCATTAGCTCTTCCATGGATCCAGGTATGCTTCCAGTTAAATCTCTTCGATGATTTAACATGAGATGTGAGTACAATAAATTTATTTTTTATCTTCATATATTTCCAACAAGTGGTATCAGAGCCACTATCATGTTGAATTATTGAAGAATCATATTTCTCTTAATCTTTCATATTGATTATTTGAGAATTTTAGATTAAAGTATGTGATTCAAAAATTTTTTTATGCAATTTATTTTATCTTGTGCATATAGAATCGATATATTTTCGATCACTTTCATTCTTGATATTGAATAAATGGATATAAAAAATTTTTTTTTATTTTTTCTTACTTGATCGAAATTGAAACTTCATATAATCCATATGTTTAGTCTTGCAATTATGACTTATTTAGAGAAATAAAATTCATATTTGATTATATGAAATTGATTTCCTCATATTCATTTTCAAACATGATAATATTATTATTCATGTATTAACATTTTAAGAAAATAAAGAAAGTACATTTCTCATATTTTGCCATTAATTGTGCTGATTTATTCAAAAAAAATAAAAAAAAAATGTGAAGCCTATGGTAAATGAAATGATTCATCTCACAAATTAATTATTATTTTATGTTAAAATAGGTAGTTTATTTACCCAAAGTTAATGTAATAAATTTCATAAGGTTGAATACTTCATTTGCGTCATTTTGTCAGTAATTAATTTCAATAGACTATTGTGATTCTATGCCATTGACTTTTCAGTTTACTCCAACTAATTAACTCATTAATATTGGCATAGTAATTAATTTCAATAGACATTTTAGTTTACTCAAATTTAAAATCTTAAATGCATACTGTAGCATCATATAAAAGAAAGAGTTAATTATTTAATTAATTCATTCATTTTCGTATAGCTACTTCATCTTAAAGCTCTTACATATATTTATAAACATGTTATATTATATTTATGTAATAAATGTAAACATTCCTGTTATTAAAGTCAATACTTCTATTTGGAATTTGCATTTGATAAAGTTTATGAGTAATTATTTTAATTAAATTATTCACTAAAGTTTGTTTTATGATATTAAATGGATTCAACTAATATTTATTATTTCAAATTAATTTAAATTGAAATATTATGTCACCAAAGTGACCTCAATTATATCAATTTATTTATTTTTGAAATATATAAATATTACTCAGGATTATATTTAAATCTATGCTAAAATAATCACCAAAGGCGATTCTTTTTTGGCCAGATTTTGTGTTACAAATATGTGATAAATTTATATTAATCATGCATACAATATGTCGATTCAAAGATAGATACATCATTGACAAAATTTATTATCAATATTTATTTACTATAATTTTAAGAGTTTCTTCAAAGACTAAATTACAAGGTTGTGTTAGGTATCTTATATATGCCCACTTTATTAAACATTTCATTTCAAGCATGTATTTTGTTGATATTTTATTTACATTATATATGCATATGAAAATGACAATATTGTTAATTATGAGTGTTATTTTTATTCTTTGTAGTTAATGTTTCTTCTATATCTGTCAATTTGAATAACATTCCACTAAACAACGACACTAACTTTAAGAAATGAAAAGAGCATATCACCATTGTTCTTGAGAGTATGGATTTTGACTATACAATTCAGACTGAAGATTCTCCTGCTCTTACTGCAAAAAGTATAATTGAACAAGAGCTAACTTCGAAAAGTGAGAGAGTTCTAACCGCATGAGTCTTATGATAACGAAACATTTCATTCCATAAACCATAAGAGGTGTAATGCTTGAAGAAGAATGTGCTGAATAGTTTCTAAGCCAAATAACATATCATTTCATTAGTTCTGAAATGGTCAAAATGAGTACTATCCTTAGTAAACTTATTTCAATGTCGTATAAAGATAATGAACACATAAAGGAGTACATTATGGAGATATCTTATTTTATCATTAGACTGAGAGTACTAAAATTAGAGATGTCTGATGACATTCTTGTGCACTTAGTTTTGATCTCTCTTCTTGCACAATTTAATCCTTTTAAGATAAATTATAATACTAAAAAAATAGACTCTTAATATGCTCATTACTTAATGTGTGCAAGAGGAAGAGAGATTGAAACATGACAAAATAAAAAGTGCTCACTTAGCCACTTCCTCTCGTAGCATTGTTACTAAAAGAAGAAGGACTTATAAATGCAAAGGAGCTGTAGACAAAGGGATTTAATAATATAAAGTGCAATAGAAACAAGATAATGTTACTTTTTTCTTTTGTAAGAAGGCTAGTCATGAGAAGAAAGATTGTCCTAAGTATGAAAATTAGCTCGTGGAAAAGGGTAAACTTTTCAACTTTATTTTATTTTGAGGCTAATTTATCCTTAGTACTAAATTACACTTGGTGGATAGATACAAGTCAACTACTAACATAAGTGTGACTATGCTAGGTTGTCTAAGAAGATGAAAACCAATTGATCTTTGAAAGATTCATCTATGTGAGAAATGACAATAAAGCTCTCTTGAATATGCTGATTACATCTAGAGTCCAATTGTATTGTGATTTTACATGAGACTTTTTATGTACCATCGTTTAGGTGAAATTTAATTTCTAATTTATATTTGGACAAATCTGGTTATTCTTGTTCATTTGAAAATGGAAAATTTAATCTCTTTCAGTATTCAAATATTATTGGTATTGGTTCTTTGGTTAATAATCTATATAAATTAGATATTTTTTGCTTCAGAAATTAATGAAACCTTGTATGCAAGTAATCTTAATGCAAAATGAAAAATAATAAATGAGAATTCCTATATGTTATAGTACAAGCATTTATGACATATTTCTAAATAAAAAATTGAATAACTTATGTTAGAAAGAATTTTGATTCGCTTGATTTTTTAGATAAAAACTCTTTGTAGAATGCATCAAGGGAAATCAAAAAAATATCAAGAAAATTAGTGCTAATGGGAGTTTAAGCATTTTGAAATTAATACATAGACGTTAATATCATTATGAGTACTTATACTTAATTTATGAGAAGTCACAATCACTGGACATATTCAAAAATTTTAAGACTGAAGTTGAAAATTAACTTGGAAAGAAAATAAAAACTGTCAAATCTGATCGTGGTGGTGAATACTATGACAGATTTGATGGATCAAATGAACAATGTCTAGGCCCTTTTGCCAAATATTTAGCAGAATGTGACATCGTTCCTCAATACACTATGTTAGGGACTCCAGATCAAAATGGTGTAGTGAAGAGATGAAATCGGACCCTTATGGATATGGTTAGAAGTATGATAAATCATTTTTCTTATTAGAATCACTTTAGGGAGAAGCCTTAAATACGTTTACATATTTAATAGAGTTCCAAGTAAAGTAGTAGCTAAATGCCCATATGAATTATGAATTGGGAAGAAGCCTAGTGTTAGACATCTTCATTTAGGGAATGTCCAAAGCTGACAGATAAGTCATTGAAAGAAAGTTAGACTCAAGAATTATTAGTTGCTATTTTCTTGGATACTCAAAAAGGTCAAAGAGTTTTAAGTTTTGTGACTCTTCAAATAAATTCTTTTTCGAGACAGACAATGCTAAATTTATTGAGAAAGTTGAATAAGATGGGAGTAATAAACCTAAGAATTTTATATTTGAAGAGCAATTTATTAGTCTTCCTATAATTACAATTGAAAATGATCAAATAATTTTTTCTAATCTTATTCAAGTTGTAAATATAGATAATCAAAATATTCTTGAGTTAACTCTTACTCATACTAAGGAATCATAATAACCTCAAATTGAAGTGTCATTAAGAAAATCCATGAGATGATCGAATTTCAAATGATTATGTTATGTATTTTCAAGAACTTGAGTTTGACATTGTATTGAAAAGTCATACAAGCTCATTTAGTCATGTCAAACAAAGTGTCAACCCCCCATAAATGGATAGAAGCCATTGAGGATGAGATAAAATCAATTAAAGATAATGATGTTTAGGATCTTATCAAATTGCCTAGATCAGTAAAATCCATTTGTTGTAAATAAATTTTTAAAATCAAACGGGATTCAAAAGGCAATGTCGAAAGATATAAAGCACATCTAGTCACTAAAGGTTTCACTAAAAAAGGAAGGCATTGATTATAAAGAGACTTTTTCTCCAGTTTCTTTGAAAGACTCTTTTAGAATCATTATCACTAGCTCATTATGATTTATAATTAAATCAGATGGATGTAAAGACTACATTTCTCAATAGTGACATTAAAGAAACTATATATATGGTGCAACTAAAAAATTTTCAATCTTCTGATCAAAACACTTGGTACACAAATTAAAGAAATCTATCTATGATTTAAAGCAAGCTTCCCATCAATGGCATAAGAAATTTGATCAAGTGATCACTTCTTTTGATTTTAAAGAAAATACTCTTGATTAATATATTTATCACAAAATAAGTGGGAGTAAATTCATTATTATCGTGCTATATGTTGATGATATTCTACTAGCATGTAGAGATATAGGCCTTTTGCATGAAATCAAGAAATTTCTTTCAAATAAATTTGAAATGAAAGATCTTAGGAATGCATCTTATATATTGGGTATACAAATTCATCGAGATCGTTCTCGTGATATGCTTGGTTTATCATAAATGGCATATATTGAAAATGTGCTAAGTAGATTTGACATGAAAGATTGTACACCAGTAGATACACCCATTACTAAAGGTGATAAATTTAGTTTGCTTCAATGTCCAAGAAATGAACTTGAAAAGAAAGAGTTGGAAAAGATCCTTTATGCATCTATAGTAGGGAGTCTTATGTACGCTCAAGCTTGTATGCATTGGAATATTGTGTACATTGTTGGAATGCTTGGAAGATATTTAAGTAACACATGAATGGATCATTGGAAAGCAATGAAATGGGTTATGCGGTATCTGAAGTGAACAAAAGACCTTATGCTCTCATATCAGAGATTGGATCATTTGGAGATTGTTGGGTACTCCGATTCTGATTTTGCTTCGATAATAGAAGATCCACTTTAGGTTATACTTTTCTATTAGTTGGAGGAGCTATATCTTGAAAAAGTGTTAAACAATCATTCATAGCTTCTTCCACTATGGAAGCAAAATTTATAGCTTGTTATGAGACATCAAATTAAGGAATATGACTATGGAATTTTATTACTAGGCTAAATACTTTTGATAGAATAGAGAGACAATTAAAAATAAATTATGATAATAGAGCCGTTAAGTTGTATTCAAAGAACAAAAGGAGTTCATCAAAATTAAGCATATTGACATAAAGTTTCTTATTGTAAAAGAAAGAGTTTAGAGTTCTCAAGTATCTATTGAACATATTAGTACAAATTTTATGATTACAGATCCATTTACAAAAGGTTTACCACCTAAAGTATTTCATGAGCATGTGGCTCATATGAGAGTGATTTACTTTGATTATATGCTAGCATAATGGGAGTTTGCTTATGATGTTCAGTGATTGTAAATATAATTTCTAATTAGAATAAAGTATTATTATTATCTTATAGATGAAAACTTTGAAATAAAGTTATGTAGTTTCAATCACAGTTTAGCATAAATAAATGAAACTATTTTTATAACTCTTTTGAGTTATAATATAAGATCGGTTGGAAATATGCATCATATATGATTACATTATATTTAATTTCATGCTATAGATCTATGCTTCATCTATGTCATTAATCATATTGATTTGGTGATCACTGATGAGTCATGTTATAGAAATAGTATAATAAAGATTACTTTGATTCTATGTCAATATTATTAATGGACCACATTGTTTAAATATATTCCTCTTTGAAGATAACAAATATCGAGCTCTTAAAGTATTTAATAATATATAATTGTCAAGCAATATAATGTGGCCCAAGTGGGAGATTGTTGAGAATTTTTAATGTGGCCTCACATATGAATTTAATTATACATGATGTGCTATCTTATTTTTAAGCCTATTAAATTTGTGATCAAATAAAGATTAACAACATTTAGGCTTTTGATGATCTTATTAATTTTGTATAGAATTATAATGTGTAAAGACTGACATTTTATTTAATTTTAATGATGAAATAAAATGAAATACACTCAAGTATAAATAGTCATGGTCCCCATTTTAAAAGTTGGCTCTTATTTTTCTCATATCTCATCTTGAGTGAAAAGAAGGCTCTCTCTCTCTCTCTCTCTCTCTCTCTCTCTCTCTCTCAAGAACACCATTTTAGAAGTGGAAGGCCAAAATTTCCGCATTAGCTCTTTCATGGATCCAGGTACACTTTTGATTAAATCTCTTCAATGATTTGACATGAAATCTGGGTATGATCAATTCATTTTTTTTATCTTCATATGTTTCCAATAGTATGTGTTTTGAATAAAACATTATCTGAATGGCTCTATCAATTACTATAACTATTGTTTTATAAGAAAAGATTTTCACCAACATGCCCACATTAACTATCATGAAACATTTAGCCTCACAATCAAACAGGTAAATGTTTATCAATCATTTCTGAATTGTGCTCTCTCTCCATAAGTAAATCACTCAAACAACTAGCCATCGACAATTCTTTTCTACATGACTACTTCTAAAAAAGAGGAATTAAATTATATAAAAATTATGATATATTATTGTTGACTATTTTATACCATATTTTGTCATGATTATACATTTATTACTCCCATCAGCATGTTCTCAAACCTTCCATACAAAAATAGAAACTCAAATATTCAAACCTTAAGTAATGCTGAAATGTTAAAGATAATGGAGTTTTAATATCACTTCTAATTTAGTCGTGCTTAAGCAAATAATGACATATAAATGTCTCGAAGATTCAGATTTTGAAACTGGAAGAACTTAACGATTACAAGGGCATGGTATAATTTGTGGCATATTTATACAATTTTCACAATGAGGGCATCATGGTATAACTCCAATAATTGGGTCAGGGCCATGCCTGAACATTCGGATGATGGTGTAGGACCCCGATTTAGCTTCCGTCTACTTTGATCCATGTTGAATGAATGTTTATGGATGCCTCCTGCAAGTAACAGAAATAATTTATATTATTTTTTCAGTTTGATAAATTCATATTACTAACAATTGAGATAATTAGTACTAAACAAAGATGTCAATGATGAGGATAATTAAGAATGAAAATATGTTTATATACACACACATACATATCACGAGATAAAAGATATTTGACCTTTTAATCGATCTATTCATGAATATAAGATCAAGGATCTAAAATTTGAATCATGAGATCTATCTATCTTGAATATATTTTTATGCATTCTGCAATACAATTAAAATTTTAAATTAATTTTTTCAATATGACTAAGTTCATTAACATTTGAGATATGGATGCTAACGAAAGGTGTTGGTGATGATAAGAATGGAAATATGTTACAAAATATATACATAACAATTTGTATGATTTGTTAAAGATCGTGGCATGTATAGACTTTTACAGTGAAATCTAAGAATGATATCGATAAGTTAAATATGGAAGTTTTCTCTTATTTGACAGAGTGATTGATGAAAAAATCTCTAACCTCTTTAGAATTCTCACTTCCCTTAACAAAAAAAAAACTTCGATTTCAACAATCTTAATGGCTAAAAGGGTAAAAAAAAAAAAGCAAGAATATTGTGGCCCAATTTATATTAGCATAAACACTTAAATTTAACACATGATACAAAATATATTCTCAATAGTTTGGCAATTTCTGTCATGTGTCATGAAATATTTAAAAAGTGCAATTTGAGTCTTAAAATTATATATATATATATATATATATATATATATATATATATATATATATATATATATATATATATATATATATATATATATATATATATATATTTATATTGTAGAAATTATAATCAAAATCTTAATCATATGCTATTTAAATATATCATCATTTAAATTCATCAAAATAAAAATAGGAGATCTATATAGAATATTCTCACCTAATCTCTTCCTTCACAAATGCATAATAGAGGAAGACTTGACTTGCTTAGCCAAAATGGAGTCTAAAAGCAAAGTGCCATTAAAAATAGAGAAAGACTTGTCTTTTCATAATTTTTATGAATGGGGCTACTCTTGTCATTAAAAATATTAAGACTTTTTGTGATATACTTCAATCAATTAGCCATCTTATTATTAGTAAAGAGAAAAGTTATTTCATTGTCTCTTATTCCATGAATGAAAATAGACTTAATATATTGAAGAATTTGATAGGATTTAAACACCAATCTCTACCTCTTAAATTCTTTGGGGTTCCTCTTTATAAAGGCAAAGGGAGATCTTATTTGTTTCATGAACGAATTTAATTAATTAAAAATAAAATTTCTTCTTGAGAATTTAAGCTTCTCTCTTTGTGAGTAGCTGCTCTCTCATTAGGTGCCTTACCTTGACCGCAGCTTCCTCCCTCCTCCCGTCGCTACTCCTGTTGGAAACCAAGCAACTCTCTCACGATCCTCTATGGGAAACCCCAACCGATGAGTGAAACTCCTCATTTTGACCATCTCTATGTGAATGGAATGAGCTCTCTCTTAGGGGTGTGTTGAGCGACGAGCGTAGTCGAAATCGGCGAAATCGAAATTCGCCGAGCTCGATCAAAATTTGAGTTCGAGTCGGGATCAAATCGAGCTCGAGCTCGATCCGGCTTGAATGTGATTTCGAGCCGGCTAGAAATCGAGGGCCCGTGCGTTCAAATCCAATCGCACTCGAAATGCAAACGAGCCGGCTCGTTTGGCTCGAAAATAAAATCCATTTAAACTTCTGCACCATTTTTTTACTTAAGATGACTTACATTTTTTCATTCTTCTTAGATTTATAAAAGGAAAAAAAAATTGATATACACCTATGTTCAAATTAGGTTGATCAAGAACAAACACATATATTCGGTAAACCATTAACATTTTAACAAATAATTTGCTAAAAAGAAAATAAAATAACAATATAATAATAAACTTAATTACTTTGATAATTTCACTAGACAATATACATTATTATTAAAATAGCCAACAAACAAAAAAATAAATAAAACTTTTCTTATTAATAGCAAGTTAATTTTAAATTTTACAAATCTTTTCTTGACAAATCACAAATAATAATAGCAAGTTAATTATAAAATAATCATCTTCATTGTCTAATAATTAAATTATTGATTTAAATAAAATTTTCTACTGCACTTCAAAAAGACGTATATTACTTTTTTTCATTTTAAGTACAATACAACGGAATTGTAAGGTAGCTTTATAGCATCAAACGATTAGATACTTAAAAGCATTTTCATACATGATTGCTCTTTTTGTACAAATTAAAACTCTGGTTGTTTCACATAACTACAATGCAAATTGCATATTTACATCACCTACCCATTCATCTAACGTTAATTAAGTTTGCCTCCATCAGGCTTCTGTCAGCGTCAAACGTGGAACGACATTCATTGATTGCAATTCCTGTGTCATAGCAAAAGAAGGATTGACAAAATAATATTGCATTTTAAGCCAGAAAATCTGTTTCAAACTGATATAAATTTGTTTGTGGAGTCAGAGAAAGTAATATCCATCTTCAAGCATTCGCAATTAGCAAAAATTTATAATTTTTATATTTTACTTTAATAATTGAATGCTCCAACCTCTAGGTTGCCAAAGCCATCCATTAGAGCCTTAAAGATAGAAAAATAAATCCCTTGCAAAAGTGACAAAACCTCACAAATCAAAAATATCATGCAATATAGAGAGTCGAAAGCGAATAAAGGCTCAGGTTGTACCATCCAATGAGAGGCTTGGTAGCCACAAATAATGAAGCAAAAAACAAATGAATTTACCCAAATTACAAATATATTCTCTTCTCATCGTAAAATTAAAAAAAGCAAAAATTCTTCATGATAAGCCCACTAGATCTCATATCCTCCACGGCTCCACACCACCACCAAGGCAACAAGGCAACAAAAAAAGCACCCAGACCAACAACCATGCGCCAGCCAACACCCAACAGCAACAGGATGAGCAGAGCTGCAGAAGAAGCCAAAGGTTAGAGCCTAAGAGCACATCAGAAGTTCAATCGAACCCAAAATTCGATAACGGCCCAACCGTTAACACATATAACACAAATACCGATTAACACATGTTACACATCCACCCATCCAAGTGATCCTAACCAAGTGAACCAATCAACCAACACAGCCAAAATAACCAGTCCAAGTCCAACACAATAAATCCAACACGAATAATAACGTAGTGAGAGGCAAAACAAAACAAAAGCACCAGACCATGCGCGCCTAACACCAACAGAATAGAACAGATGAGCCAAAGCTAAGAGCCCAACACAGGTTACACAGTAACACAGCCACCCAGCCAACACATCCACCCATCCAAGTGATCCAAATTCCAAAATAGCCAACCAAGTGAACCAATCAACCAACACAGCCAAAATAACCAACAGGACCAAGTCCAACCAAAAAATCCAACACAGGTTACACACTTACACAGCCAATAAATCCAACACGGAATAAGCAATGTGACCAAAAGACATACGCTACAAAAGGGAAAATGCAAAGACAAGTAGACAACACACAACCATGTAAGAATGTAGAAATCTCCAAGCCAAGACTATCACTATAAGGCCACCAAAAATAAGACAACCACATATGATCGAAAGATAGTATACCTGCATGAGAAGCTCAACATAATCTTGAATGAAACTTGGCTAAATCATTTGCTACAATAGTCTCTCCTCAACATAATCTTATAAATCCAACCCCAGCGGGCGAACATGCTATGATGCTAACATAAAATCGTTACAAACCCCGCAAATTGCAAGTACCGGTCCCCAACCGCAAAAAAAACATAGATACGCATGATTGGCATGAATGATTAAAGAACCAAACATTCCCAAATCCAATAGAACCTCAAATAATAATGGAATAAAGAAACAATTGAAATAACCATCATAATGATTCCATGAAATACTATAATCGAAATGAAAGAAAATCGAAAGTATTTACGAGCAAGGAAGCAAACCAAGCACACGGATCTGACCGACCACCGATCAAAATCAAGCAAACCAAACACTAAGCGATCGACGGTCGACGATATCTCGAAAGCGGACGCAAAGACACCGCAAGTAAGCTAGGCACGGACAAGTGAGAACGGAGGAGAACCGGAGAAGAGAAACCGAGAAGGAGAGAAGTGAGAAGTGAGAAGAGAGGTCTCTGGGTCGAGTCGACGTAAATTAGAATAAGGATTTTAGTTTTAGATCAATTCGGATCTTGTCACTTTCGCTCGTGGCGCTTCATTCATTTCGATCCATGAAGTCTGAGGAAGCCTAAATTCGTCGAGTCGCTCGAATAAATTGAGCCATATGGCTTGAAAATTGTTTGCTTTGCCGAGATTCGATTCGAGTCGATTCGAGTCGATCTCGAGACCACTCTCTCTCTCTCTCTCTCTCTCTCTCTCTCTCTCTCTCTCTCTCAAGGAGCATTTAAAACGGACTCCTTCCCTCGCCTCAATCCCAACCAACGCTTCCTCCATCATCCATTCTGTAACTCCACACTCTGTGTTTGAACAAGCTCCCTACCTCATCCGTTACACGTAGAGCCAAATTCCTGAACCTCCCAGCCTTCAACCGATCTCTCTTTCTAGGTCGTTCAACATGATGCTGCCATTTGTAGCAAATATCCTGACCCCCTATTTGTTGTGGATTGAGAGCCTTCTCCGCTCAATGAGCAAGTGAGGATGGAATGTTTCCTGTAGGGTTTAGGACTGGAGCTTTTGATTCTTGTAAAGCCGCCATGGTTGTAGGCATGCTACTCAGTTGTTAAGCAACAGAATCATGCTCGTGTGGGTGCAGGAGTTTGGTATGCCTATTTTGAAGGCTCATCGAGGATCTCTGTGCACAATTGAACAATGAAGTCCATCTTGATGCTTACATTACATCTGACAGTGATGCATTCCTCTTTGGAGAAAAATTTGTAATAAAGTGCCTCCATTTCTAATTCCAAAGAACCCTTTGAATACTATTGCTTATCTGATATTGAAGCTGGTCTTGGTTCAAGGAGAAAACATATGGTAGCCATCACTCTTCTAGTCGGTAGTAACCATGATTTACAAGGAGTGCCGAGTTTTGGTCTGAAACAGTTCTTCATTTTGTGAAGATATTTTCAGATGATGATATTTTGGATAAGTTATTTGAAGATGGAAAAGCAATAATTCGTGCATTCCTTGAAGGCATTGAAGCTTCTTAGATCCTAATACGCCTAGTCCATTTGAGGGTGTGGCTGCAAGGTCTCTATATTGCTCACAATGTGGTCACTGAAAAGAGCTCATTTGAAAAATGCTTCAAGATGCAAATACAAGCTCACTAAATTGCCAAAATAAGTACCCGTACATGTGCTTTTTTTGGGTTTGGTGGGGAAATTTGTGAGTTTCATGCAGGTGTTGGAGACCCCACTACGCTTAGAAGAGCATGGTGAGATTGAAGATTATAACCATATTGAAGACAACGACACGGCAAGAAGGCGTAAGTCAGCAGTCTTCGATGTAGCCCCCTATGCGGGGACGACACCGGGAGGCTGCCAAATTTGGATCGACATAAAGCTTAAAGACAATCAAATGAAAATACTAATGAGTTTAAACTCAACTTAAATGAAAATAATAAATCAAAGTTAAATCACATTCAAAAATATATGTATGTATATTTTATTCGATGCAGATATTTGAAGACCCCACTACACTTAGAAGAACATGGTTGGATTGAAGACTACGACCGTGGTGTCACAAGACATCGACCATTATGCTTAGAAGAGCGTGAAGAGTAAGTCAAAGTAGTCCCCGATATAGCCCCCTATGCAGGGCGACACCGGGAGGCTGCTGAAATATTGTCAGATTGGACAATAACAAATGATTTAAATGAAAATAAAAAAGAGAATGATTGAACTTGAAAGTAACTTAAGTTGAATTTGAAATGAAAACTTAAGTCAAAATAAAATAAAATCAAACCAAAATTACAAGAACTTGAAATAAAAAAAGTTTGCAAAGTTATGTTTATGTGAGACTTACAAAGGGAACTTGTAAAGTCTTGAGAATTTACTTCATACAAGAACATCAACTAACAATGGCTCAGAAGCAAGGACAAAATTAGGCAACTCTCAGTGAACATGAATGAAATCTTTCAAAGAAATATTTGGATCTTATATCTGATTTTGAAACTAATGCTCTCAAGATTTGGAATGTCTTCAAATATTTATTTTCAAGCTAGAATGAAACTCTAATATAGTTCATAAAAGAATTGTAGCAAGTAAATAGCTCATGGGTGGGCCTCAATCAAGAGTTTCATCAAACATTTAGTTGACACTATTTACCATGGTGACTAAATCTCTTATTAAATCAAAAGAAACTTGAATAATCTCACAAGCTCATCTGTGAGCTAGAACAAATATTGAATATGATGAATTTATTGAGAACTTGAAGGTTCATCAACTAGATAGTTCACGCACAAGAAAGAATAAAATAATTCAGCTTGTTAATGAAGAAGTGTAAACCCTTTCAATTAGCACTTAAGTTGCACTATGTGATGGATTAGATGAATCAGAAGTGGCCTAAAGAATTTAAATGAGGCTCATGATGATTTTGTGAACTCATCAACAAACATTACTCTAATTGAAGTTTGAATTCAATGAATTCAAAACTAAATGTAAAAGCAAATAAATATTATTTCAAATAATTGAACAAGAGCTGAAATACATTATGTCACCAGATTTACAACACATCGTATAAGCGAACAGGAGATGTTAATTAAAGCTTCAATTGAACTCTTGCATGGATTATGAAGTGAGCTTATAATTAGATTCATCATCTTAAAATGTGTGCAAATAATCAAAGTTTTTAATGAATTGAAGAGTATATGCACCACTAGGCAATAAAATATTAAAATTTATAGTATCGATATGCATATAAATAAAGTAATGGGATGAGCTTTGTATACATTATAAAGTACAATTAAAATTCAAAGTTAATAGCTCAAAAGTGTGCAAACATCCTTAAATATACTAGCATGGGCCCCGACACTATGCAGAATGCTTAAAATTAGTGCCTGAGGATGCTGTGTGGGTTTATTCCCAATTTAGTCTTACGATCAGGTCTAGGTTAATAAAACCTAAAAATCCAATAATATAATTATAACATTTTCAACTTAATAAAATATTTTAGAAGCTAATTCTATCATATGACAGTGAATCTGATCCTCTATTATTAAATTAATAGAGTCAATAGGATCTAGAATAGTAAAATAATATATCCACCCCAATGATGGCTGAGTTGACTAAAGATATCAACCAGAGGGATCATTATTATCAAAATATTTAAGATATTATATTAAATAATCTCAAATTCAAAATACTCAAAATATAAATCTAGGTATGATCCTCTATTATTAAATTAATAAAGTCGACAGGATCTGAAATAATAAATTAAATGATTTAAGCACCCACATGAGCCCCGACACTTGTTGAAAGCTTGAACTTAGTGTCTGAGGATGCTGCACTGGTTGATTCTTAATTTGGTCTTAGGACCGAGTCCGGGTTAATAAAACCTAAAAATTCAATTATTATAAAAATTTCAACTTATCAAAATATTTGAGAAGCTAATTCTATCATATGATAGTAGATATGATTCTCTATTATTAAATTAATAGAGTCAACAAGATCTAAAATTACAAACTAAAAGATCAAGCAAACTTATATACCCCGATGATGACTATGTTCAATAAATATTTCAACTGGAGGGGATATTACTATCAACATATATTTAAAATTTCAAGTCAAGTTAATATAAAGTAAATATCAATCCAAATGCAAAGTATAACATATTCTTAAATGTTAAATGCTTAAATAAAATTCAATCTTTAAAGAACTTAAAGCTAAAACTCAATCCATCTTTCACAATTGTTTATCATAGGTGGAATATTAAGAAAAATCTAGCTCATAAAGGAGCCAAAATCAAGTCAAGTGTATTTCTATATTCACTCTCAATCAATCTTATGGCATCAAGGATGTGGCCTGTGTCCTCTGATTACATGGCTTGGCCAGTAAGCTCCACATATGATGTAGTTACAACTAGAGTCTTCTAATCGGGTGGTTGCCGCTAAATTGCACTATTATAATATGATCACGGCTGTAGCCCGTATGCTCCCCAATGGCTTTGTACCTTGAGATGTGAATCATTTGGCACACTTGATAGGGCAAAAAGTGCTCTATCAGCTAAGGTGGACTTAAGCATGTCTCCTAAGATAAACTCTATCCCATATCTATAAGGATTGCTTGGGTGATGCAACCCATGACTGCTGGCAGGGATTCTTCTATCAGGTATGGTCGACTACCTCCTCTGACTAAGAAGACTAGGGACCACAATAGCCTAAGATTATAAAATCATTGGATCTAGATCGGGCGTGTCATCATTCTGCCAACCCTCTACTTTAAGTTAAATAATGATGAATTTCATAAATTATAAATCCCAAATTTCAAAACTCCACATGCTGCTACTATAAGCTACACATTGGATCTAACATAGCCTTAATCGAATGTTCTCTCTCAACATTGAGAGGGGTAATTAATTATAAATGCTTGTGCCTATAGGAAACCTAGAACCAGATCTAAAGTCCTCATAAAATGAGGGTGAAATATCTGGGTAGTGTATTATCTACCATTCCATCTACCTTTTGAAAATTCCACTGATAATTAATTTACTCTCTTCATCGAGAGGTCGGTGGAAAATTTTGATCCCCAGATGCAACTTCATTTGGGAGTTTCTCTTCCATCTTTGGCTAGTACAATCAAAAGCTATAATACCAGCAGAGCATATTGAAATTAAAATTCATTTTATAAAATAAAATTAGTTAAAATTTAAAATTAATTTATAATGAACATTATCCTAAAATTTTTAAGATTTTATTTATGTATAACATATTTTAATGTTCTATTATATCGTTTGTTCAATTATATCTCTACATATTGAAAGTGTGGGATGATATATCAATTACTGATTACTAATCCTCATCTTTCATTTCACGATTGATCTTTAGAACACCTCGTCCACTGTGCAGCTCGGTCGTAGAGCCAACATCTGCCTAGCTAATGCTGTAACTAATACTGGAGATGCTGGAGCTACTATACAATTTGGTAGCATGGATTTTCCAGTGATCACTACTCAAACTATTGCTAGGCTTGCACGAGACAATCATGCTCAATTTGGACATTAACCTGTGCAGCAAGCCAAATCCACTGAAGCTCCCATCACTACTGCCAGGGAGGTTCTCTGAAAGAGAGCTTCTATATTTGAAAGGTTGGGACACACTGAAGCTCTAGCCATGAAGAGAGTTATAATCAGGAAAATAATTTTAGTAATGCATGGGAACATTACTTCCTTGCTGACCTTTCTCTTTACATAAGGCCGATATGATGGTGAAGCTTCCTCATCTGGAAGAAAGCTAACTAGAAGACAGAGGAGAAGAAGGAATGCTGAGCTGCGAGTCCATCAGATTTCACTAGGCCCCTCTGTTATACAACCAGCCCTACAACCAAAAGCGAGTGTTCCCACTCACAACAAGTTTGAAAATCTCAAGTTGGTGAAATGGAACCGCTCCACTAGTGATACTATGTAATCATTCTAAGAGCAACGATGCCAAACTCCAACCCTACAAAGGAGGCATCTTGAGACTTTATCCTCTAGAGTGCACAGGGTGTTGAAAGTTATAAAAGAACCAGGACTTATGAAGAAGAGATATCAAAAGCCAATTATTAGAGAAGTCAATAATGCTCCACTACAGAAACTACCATCAGTGATAGTAAGAACTCAAGAGAGTTACAAATAGGCTCTGCACGGTGAGCATTGAGGTATGACACTTGGACCACATGTCCAAGAATCTGCCACCGAAAGGTCACGATAGAAAGGAAATCAAATTTGGAAGCTAAAGCCTTGAGAAGAAATCATCATAGAGATGAATAAAGGCGTGACATCCGACTTGTGTTCCTGGAGATCCGCTAGTGATAGGGTCCAACAGGAATGGGTCCCAAAAAAGAATATTACCATTAATGAGCTAATATATTGTCGACACCCTGGAGAGTCCTCTAGGGAAAACCATCACCAAATAGCTCCATCTCCTTAGGAAGTAGTCGAATTCGATCAAAGACCTCCAATTAAAGAAATGTTCATGCAGCTACCTGAGCCTGAGATTCAATTGAGACGAAACTCAGAAGTGAGGCTACAAGAAGAATTATAAGATGAAGTTGATGAGACCATGGGAATAGAAGTGGTCTATATGGTAAGTCAAGGTGACGATCAGCTAGGTACTCGATTCTATAATCAACACTGATGTACCATCCTACCAACAACTCCTCTCGAAAGAAAAGAAGAAGAAGAGCATTTAGGTTCTTTTTCAGATGATAAGGAAAGAGAAGAGCTAGAAAGGGAGGAGAATCTTGTATTCACTAATATTACCACACTAGCTCAAGTGTAGAGACACATGAAGCGCTAGATGAAGGAAAAAGATAAAAAAATTGAGCAGCTTAAAAGTAAAATGAATGAGGTGGTGGCTTAGTTAAATTTAATGATACAAATAATGCAGAGAAATGTAGCAGTAATGCCACTACTTGTTCCACCTACTAATCCTAAACCAGTTAATATCATCTCCACCAATCCACCAATAGAACCAACACCTCAAACTTCGAGAGCTCATTGTGCTCGTAAGGGGAGAAATGAAATTAATCAATTGGCTTCCCAGCCAACCCCTCAAAACATGCTCAGTACATCAGAGCATGTGATAATTGCTCAATTAGAAACTATTTTAAATAAGAAAATCAAAGCTATTATTGCTGTGGAGCAAGTAGACAAATTGGTAAAAAAAGGTCACCCGTATCTAGCTGAATATGACCAGGTGACATACCTTAAAGGCTATTCAGTGCTAAAGTTCAATACCTTTGATGGCAATGATAACCCTAAACAACACTTGGCACAATTCAAAGCAACTTGTGGCAATACTAGGCACAATGATGCGTTATTATTTCATTAGTTCATTAGTAGTTTAACTTCAATTGCTTTCAAATTTTATCTGAATTGCTAAATTTCGGTCAAAACTTTTATCGAGTTAGAGACAATGTTTATCAAAAGATTCAAGAATACCAAAAAAGACAACTATTCCTGACCTTGCCTTAGAGAAAAAAAGAAAGAATGAGTCAATAACTAGATGTATTACACGTTGGCATAATATGAGCATGAGGTGCGAAAAATAGTTGGAGGAAGAGCATGCAATACAATTGTTGATGAGAAATATCAATGGTAAGATGGTGCCATATCTTTGCATGACTTCTATCACTACTTTTCAAAAGCTAGTAGATTGGGTAGAAATATTTGAAAAGCTAAATTTTTCCAAGCCTGAGAATCAATCAGATAAAGTAAAAAGGAGTAAGCTTAGAGAGTGAATCTCACACTACTTCTTATAGCTTGGGTAAAGGCAAACGAATAGTTTATAATGTTGATAAAGGAAAATAACCTATTTATGTTGAAGAAAAAGTCAAACAGTCAATCAATCCTCAGCCCAAGCTTGTCTTTGGAGGCAACGATAAACCTCAAAACTTCTCAGGTGATGGAGAGCGCCCAAGGCAAATAATAAGAGATATGAAACACATACAACCATCTCTTAGAGAAAAGATGAACAAAGAATATTCTTTTAAAAGAGAAAGTATAGCCAAATTATTTCACCAAGCTCATAGGACAGGGATGGAATTACAAGAATGTAAAAGGCCCAAAGAATCAAATCAAACTGACAATCCAAACTGTTAACCATATCATTGAGTGGTTAGCCACCCAATTGTGGATTGTTATGTATTCAAAGACTGGCTAGAAAGAATATTCAAGATAGGTGAATTCACATTGTCCAATAGTGTCCTTATTCACCCAAAGAAAGAAGCTATAATGGTGATCACATCCCCTTTCGTGCTCTCGATTGAGAACAATGCAAAAGAAAAAGTACAAGAAGGACATTGAGAGACTGTAATCTTCTAGAAAACTATGAAAATGTTGAAGCAACTAGAAGGTGCTCTTGGTATCAAGCGAAAATAATCACTTGAGCCAATGCTAGAGTTGAAAGAAATGTCTAGAACGAGCACCTCAGCTTCTCAATGGCATTCTAATCATAACACTCTATCATAGTATAAAGAAGAGTCTATTAAGCATAAACCATGTAAATCAAAGAAATCAGGTAATAAGAAGAAGATTAAGAAGAGAATTATAGTTCAAAATATCATTAATAATCTTGAAGAATATCATTAGTTGATGTGACCTATCAAGCTTGCGACTTCATGTCGGTCTCCAAATTGTTGAACCAAATAAGGAAGATGATGAAGAAGAAGATGAATCACTTCCTAGAGAAATGTGTCAAGTTATTTCAATGTCATCAAGCACTTCTCGATAGAGCTCGTTCTTATGATATTTATTTTCAACTAGCCTCAATTCATGTGTTTGAGTAAGCTAAAAGGTCTACTCCAACTAAAAGATAGATGAAAATGCAGACCTAAGTTTTGCTTGATGGCAAGATAAACAAATGTTAGTTCGGAGGATAATCTATGCTTTCACTATGGAAATGAGTCATAATCATCAATGAGACCTCATGTGGAATGCATAAGATTTAGCAGTGACTCAGAAAATTCAAGGGTAAATATTGCTCTTGAAGAGATTACTTCTTCAGAAGAGTCTGAGCCAAACAGAGTGGCCTAAGTGCAACTAAGAGGTGGCAAAATACTACCGCTGCCACCAAGGAAAGGATAACTAAATAAAGACAAAGAAAATAAATATTGAAATTAATGAAAGCATCATTCCTAAAGAGCCCAATAAGAATTCTGACCTAAGTAAGAGAATTGACTACAATGTCTTGAAGCATTTGATGAATATCCCTACACAATTGAGTGTAATGAGGCCCTCTTAATGTTAAAGGATCTTTGTAAAACCTTAATTCAAGATCTTAAAAATGCAGAGAATTTTGAAGCATATTTTGTAGAATGATGTATGATTGAAGTTCTGCAATCTCAAGAACTTCGACAATCACCTTCTCGAGGAAGATCTTATGCTCAAAACATCAAAACATAATTGCCTATAGGTCTCGTGGAGCGATGGTGTCATAATCAATCACATTCTAATTAATCCAAGTTCATCTATCAATCTTATGAGTTTGAAAGCATTGAAAGGATTGTCTCTTGACATTTAACATCTAGGGTGAGACAAATTGATGATCCACAACTTCAATGAAAAATGGCAAAAGACTCTTAGATCTTTGACCTTACCACTAAGATCCGGGAAACTTCACATAGAAGCCAAATTCCATGTCATTGATGCTTACACCTCATTCGAGGTCTTATTGGAGCATCCAACATGAGTATGTCCCATAATAGTCCAATGCATGAAATATGTAAGAGACAAGGAAGACACAAAATTCTAATCTTCAATTTACCATTTACAATCCATGAAGCTAAAATCTATGAAAAAAATACAATTTGTTGAAGGAGCCTCTCAACAATCCAAGGCTTCTACCTTAAAGCAAAATAATCCAAAGAATTGAAGAAGGAAGAAAGAAGGAAGACGACTCTTCCTAAAGTAAATGCATCACCTAAATTGAAAGGCTAGTTCCTCATCTGGGCAGTGAGAAGAAGAAGATGATGATGCTCTTATTGGGCTTAAGGGAGTGAACAAGTCTCTAGTGAAAGTGTTGACCATCGATAGACTTGGAACAAGCACAAAAAAGAGCTAAAATACACTCAATGGTGTTAAAATCAATCAAATGATCCCGATCGATGAATGGACTTCACCATTGAGTTTAGAATATTGAAATTAATATACATATTCCAAAATTTAATGGCCAACCAATCAATCAAGCCATCAATACATCGGCATGCGAGGTCGAAGTTGATGTCCAAATGACCTCCATTCATAAAAATGATCACACTATTAGCTTTCAAACATCAAAATCTATCAAATGAGACTATTTGTGCTCTATTTCGATGAGTTTATACAAATGTCGAGCGACCTGAAGTAATAATGCACATTTAAAAACTAAAATTGATCCAATTCAATACCAGCTTGAACCAAATGATCTTCGATCATGAAATGGACGGCGCCATTGGTTTAAAAAAGAATAATATTAAATAAACATATATATTGACCATATAATGATGTCAGAATAAAATTTATATTATTGTTGATTAAAAAGAATTTAAAAAATATTATTAAAAGGCCTAATAACCTAAATCCCTAAAATCGATCCCTAATTTTTCTGTTCATAGTCAAAGGAGCATGCACGACCCGAGCCCTTAATTTGTTCAACCTCATCTTGGTCAATCAAGGAACGGCTTTGCCCCTTCGTTCGTTCCTCCCCAAAGTTGATGATTTTGATTCTTCCTCCCGCTCTTCCATTCAAACTCAAGAACAAGCAACCACCTCACGGTTCCTATTTTTCTCCTGTTCTCTATTTTCTCTCTAGAAACCATAAAGGAATGATAAGAAAAGGGACAATCAAGCTGCCAGGTTCATCATCCTAATTCCCTTCCAACACTCTCTCATTTTCTTTGTCTCCAATCGAGCCGCAAGCACAAATTCCTCTTTTCTCTTGTTCTCCTGATCTCTTCAAATCGTAAGTTCTCTCTCCCTCTCTCACTCTTCCCTCTAAGCCAACATCATTCCCGTCCATTCATTCAGTTTTATAATCCTCCCATATCAGAAGATTGATTTAATGAAGGTTGTCCAAAAAGCTTCGAATCTGAAGTCCTTAAGCAGCATCTCAATCCTCTTTGGCTGAACATTACCAAAACCACTAATCCTTGCTTGACTTATAGGTCACACATCTTCAATCTCAACGAGCCTATTATTTTCACCATATACAACAATGATTCCCTTTACCACTACTCCTCTATACTTTATTCATACAACATTTCTTTCCATCTCCACAAAACAAAATATATAATGATAGATGTCCCACAAATTAATTATTATCGCGAGCTAACCCACATAAATCCTTCACTCAATGGCTTGCCGTCTCACACTTTTGCAATCCAATAACTTTTCCTTACTTACCGTCGATACTCAATATTGCCCTTCACCATTTGCTAGGCCAAAAAAAAAAATTTGAGTTCAAATATTACTATTGTTTAGTTGCAAATCAATCCAATAGAGTGCAAGTTTATTATTATTATTAGTTGTGGATGTTGAGAAAAGTACAAATGTGTGAATGGTGAATATATATATGTTTGTTCTTTTCAGGGTTTCAAGGCCACGCTAATGCTCAATAGGGCATAGTGGGTGCAAAAATGGTTGTGTTGTCACAAGACACCACTCGCTATGCTCACTAGGGTGTACCGAGTAAGCCAAAATTGTTAGATGTCAGTTCCCCTATGTCAAAATGCTACCAAAATTTCATCAAATTTGAGACTTAGAAAAAAATGAGGAGGCTTAAATATGTGAAAATTATATATGTTTGCTACTTGTAGGTCTCAAGACCCTGATAATTCTTAATAGGGCGTAGTGGGTGTGAAGAGACGATAATTGTGTTGCATGACACTGCTCATTAGGGAATACTGAGTAGGCCTAAAACTATTAAATGTAGCTCTCGATGCCAGAATACTGTCAAAATTTCATCAAAATTTGGGACTTAGAAAAAAAAAAGGCTTATATATGTGAAAATTATATATCTTTGCTACATGCAGGTGATTGAAGGCCCACTTATTATGCTCATCGTGTAACGAGATTGAAAGGCTATGGTGTCACAAGACACGCTCATTTTGCTCATTATGGTGTATAAAATAGTTTCGATGTAGCCCCTTATGTGGTGATGAAGAATGAAATTTCATCAAATTTTTGGGACTTAACAAAAAAAATGAGTTAACATTATGTTAAATATAAAATATAAAGTCCTAAATAAGTGAATTGGAAATTAAATAAAATAAACTTGAAATAAATTTGAAAGAGAATTGAGTACAAATAAAATTGAAAATTATATTTCAAATAAGAAAATAGGGATTAAACTTAAGTTATCCTATAAAACTTGAAATAAACTTGAATTCTTTTAATATACATGAACCGAGACTTAAGATTAATTTGAAGTCCAATTACTAAGTAAATACAAAACTTGATCTAGAGTTGAGGATAAATTCATATTGGATTTGAAGTCTTTTTATGTGAATAATCATATTTAATACCAAACGAAGTAAAGATCTCAATTGAATATTAAATGACAAATGATTGGTGGTAAATCTAAATATTCAATTTCAAATTGAGAAAAAAGTGTGTAAGAAATTTGGTAGCATTCTTATAAGCACAAATTCAGTTAGGCAACTCATGATCATTCATGAATGTAGCCTTTAAAAGAATCATTTGGGTCATGCTTTTAAAATTGAATTTGAAACACAATTAGATTTTTGATATATCTAGGTGTCTATCTTAAAAACTAATAGGTTCCAGATAAAATTCATTAGAGGTTTTCACTATAACTGAATGGCATATTTGCAAGTATAGGCAAGACTTCTTAATGACTAATTGGTTTGTATTCAAAAGAAGCTTGAATTCAAATAAATTTGCTTAAAGTATGCATAATAAACTATCTGTGCAAGTACAAAAGTTCAATATGATGAGTTGATAAATATTTAAAAGATTGTTAATGATCGTTAGATAATTATTTATTGACCTCACTTTTGGAATGAGCTCTCAACTTCTCCACCTTAGACATTGGACTCCTCTAGACATTAAGTGTTCCTTAGTCTTAGGACACTTCTAGTGATTAGGTGAACACTTAACCTAACCTTAGAGACTTAGAAGAGTTGGCCATTGGAATAGGTCATGCCTTAGGGGTATTAGGAGGACTTGCCTACCCTATAGCTTGAACTCAATCCTTGCTTCCTTCTTTCAAACCAAACTTCAAATTCAAACCTTAAATCAATTATAACTCAACTAATTTTCAAATTCTAAATCAATTCCAAAATTCAAATCATGAATCAAATCTCAAGTGATTAAAACCTATGATCAATATCAAATCCAAAATCTTTCCTAGGCCCCTTTGATTTCATCTTATGGACTTAGCTCAAATCAAATCCAAATCACTCCAAATTCAAAAGATTTTTTCATAACCCATTTATATTCTCATTTATTCACAAATATAAATAAAATATAAATTCTAATAACCAAAACTAAATTCAAAACTCGAATCCAAATCCAACTTAAATCTAACTTATACTCTTTCAAGTCAAATCCTTGAAATTAGTGAAATCATCTCAAATCAATCCAAACCTTTGGATTTTCTCTTCAAACAATCACTTCTTCAATCACATGCCCAAATATAAGCATAAACTACAATCAACAAACCAAAATCAAACTAACCCAAGTCAAACCCATGTTCACCCTTTTGACTTGAAATTATCAAATGAATCAAAACCCATTTGACTTCAAACCACTTGCAATTGGATTTATATTTCCATCATAAGATCCATATGTGAGTTCAATCAAACTTGAATCAAGCCTTGATCAAGTAAATTCACCCACTTAGGCTCACTTGACCTAAAGTGACCTAAAATACCCTTTTGAGCCAAAATGCTAAGCCAACCAAAATTGGATTGAACTAAGCCCATCTATGCCTCACATTGTGATAAACAATCATCCTAGGATGATCAATCACTCAAATTGGGTCAAACCAAGTCAATCCTAGCCTTTGACCAAGTTAACACTTAGACCAAATGAAACCCTAACTAGCTGAAATTCAATATATGCTAAATTGAATGAAACCATTGATCTAAACCAATCCATAATCAACAATGGAAATTGACCAAGTCATCAATTAAGCCAAACCAAGTCTAATTGGGCACTTTACCTAAGTTGACCCAAGTTGAACTAAAAAGTCAAAATGGGTCAAAACTTGATCTAAGCTAAATTGATAGCAACCAATGGGTCAAATTCATTCTAAATCACTTGTTGAACTTGACCAAAGCTTCAACTGACCAACTAGACCCAAATTAGCCCAATTGACATAAACCCAAGTCGACCTAAATGGTCAAATCAACTTGAAATCAAACCATACTAAAATTAATTGAAACCAAAGCTTGCAATACTTTAAATGATTAACCAAGCCTAAACTAACCCATGACCTAACCTTTGGGTAAAATGGGACAAATTGGTAACTCGACCTATTTGACCTAAATGAACATAAATGAACCAAAATCAAATATAAATCAAATTGAACCAAACCAATGATATCCATAGGCTCCAAATGATCATTTGAACTTGACCTAACCAATGGTTTTACCCAATTTAACTAATTAGTTAACCTAACCCAAAGTGACCCAACTTAGCTTAAATAAGTCAAATTGAACCAATTCAAACCACTTGAAATTTGGCCTAACCCATTTTTAAATCATTTCAAATCTAACCAAATCAAAATCAAGGCCAAATGACCTTTTTACCTTTAGATCAAAGGGTATTCTATGAGCAAATTCACTTGAAATTTGGTCATTTCTTTCTCAAGGCCACTTGACATCCTTCTAGTGGTCCACATGGGCACCAAGACAGGTGGTGAACATGACCCAATGACCTAAGGTCAGCCATAACCTAACCCAAGGCCAAACTAATCTGTCTAATAAAAATTGAACACTTGGTTCTCCCACGACACTCACCTAGCACATGGGCACTCACTCTCTTTCCCTCCACTACCTAAACTGAATTGCATGGGATGCTAAACATCCCAAATTGATCAACCAACCTCAGCAATGGAGCTAAAATGACAACTCAGCTCTCGAATGTCTAATCCAAGGAGGGGGAGATATACTCCGTTTCATTCCCACTCAAACAATAAGCACTCAATTCGACTAAGCTCTAGGAATCAAAGCTAAACATCTCTAAGCTTCCTAAAGCCATTTCCAAGCTCCCTTGATTTCTTCTTCTCAATTTTGCTCAAAGTTAAAACAGGGGAGGTCTATCCCATTTCCAACTCATCCAATTCTCCATCTAAACCAAATTAAACTTGCAAGCACCATCAAGGGACTTTATCGAGCTCAATCAAGTTATTTCCCAAGTCACCAAGCCATGGGAAGGAGGACTTTTATCAAGGCCGATCACCATTGAAGGGGAGTTTGGTCAACCGAACCATCCACCCCAAATAAAGACATATTATCTTCAACGGGGCTTCGTTTCTACTAGATGAAGCTACCTCCTCCATTAGAAGCACCAGTGATAGCCTCCGATAAGGTGTTACTCAAAACCAATCTTAGGAAAGAAATTGCTTTGTCCTTTTTCAAGGAAATTGTAATCCCTTGAGATTTTGACCGTTCGATACATTTCTTGTGCTTCCCCAAGGGTGAGTTTTAACTCCATCCAAGCTCAGGTGAGCATGGATCAAGTGACGATCGATTGACAGCATTCATCTCTCATCGATAGGGAGGAGACATATCAAACACCGTTCGTTCCATGTGATTGGATTAACGATAGAACTACCTTTAATTTAAGCTTAAACTGTAGGATTAATCGCAAATGTTTGATCTTAGATCAGATGCCCCATGGAGAAAGCATGTCCACCATCAGCTGACTCAGTGATGGATGTGATAACTTAAATAATCTATCCCATCGAGCCACCTGGAAAAGGTATCGCATCAGCCGCCATGTGGCTCAATGAGATTAGGGGTTTAATTAGCTATAATTAGATCATTTTTAATGCTAAAACTTCTAAAATTCATAACTAATTATAAAAAAAATTTAAAAAAAGTACAAAGTCAAGTTCATTTTGAAAGATAATTCAAAGGGGAATAATATAAATTTAAGTTTAATTGATTTTGAATAGTAATTTTCACTCAATTTAGGTTTCATTAAAATGTAATTAGGCTAATTACTCCTTAATTACTTCAATAATTAATTTCAAATTTTCTAGGGTTAATTAGTGGGATGACCTCTACCTCCCATGATTTTCTTAGAATTTATTATTGGATTAATTAGGAGAATTGCTTGTTTCATCCCTAATCACTTTCTTAATTAATTAAATGATTAATTAACCTATTAAATAGTGATAAATTCATAAATTAATCTTAGTAATCATCATGAAACAGTGAATGGATTTAGAGAATGAGATTAGGATTTCACTTTCAATCTTTTCCCCTAAGTTTATTTTATTTGGATAAAAATTAATAAATTTGAAAATTAATTAATTAATCACCTCATTAACTAATTAAATTAATCAAACTCAAAACTAAATCAATGTAGACCTTAATCACTTAATTCTTAGGTAGATTCTTAGGTGTTCAATAACCTAAGAGACTTCATAAGAAATTATAATCAAACTACATGTGTAGGATGGTTATGAAAATACTTAATTAAACCCTTTAGCTTAATTAATCAATAATTTTGAGCCAATTACATTAGGCCCCTTTGTTTCTTAGGTGCATTGATGATTTAAATTCCATGTGATTGCATATCATATGTTGGCTCATAATTACTTGTTTAATGATGTTGAAGTGGTGTAGGAAAGGGATAATTAATGGATTTAACTCATACCTTAACCTAAACAAAATATAAAATTAACCTAATTATTTTAAAATTAAATGAAACTAATTTACACATGGAGGAAATGAGTTAGGACCAAACTCTTTTCATATTTTCTAAGTCAAATCAAATCCAAAACAAAAAAAAAAATAGAAATCTCCTTAAGGAATTTTGATTCACTTTAAATGATCTTAGTTTATAGGATTGTCTTTAGGAATTAATTAGGGTGAACAAAGTCATATGCTTACATCACTTTATTTGTTTCCAAGCATGCTAAATATTATTTGCCATATGAAATTATGCATTTATTTCTTTTGAAAAATCAATTAATAAAATGTTTTCCTTTTATGTCAAATTGCATGTGTTGGTTAAAATTAAGAATATGAGTGGCTATTATCACTATTAAACCAAAAATATTATTTCCAAAACTTATAAATTAAAGATTATGAATGAAGTGTGCTACTTATAAGTACTTATAATCTTGCTTGTGATTATAGCATAAGATGTGTTTTATGTTATTTTCTTCTCTTCTCTTAACATGGACTTGAATAGGATTTGCAAAGTGTATAGTTCATTTGAAAATAACATAACACTTGCTAAAATTTATTTCTATGCATTTTTATGTTATGACTTAAGAAGGATCTTCACATTTACACATGTAAATTATACAACCAAATCAAACAAAAATCTTTTGCATGATTCTTCATCCATTTATTTTTTTTTGTACATTTACATGTATTTAAGAAAAGTAGTATATTAATTTAGACATCTCGAGGCAGTGAGGCTTTAAGTAGCCCCAAGTAGGTCTTGTACCTTATACCCCTAGTATAGAAAATAATTACGTAATATTCACTTATGCCTTTTATACATATGGATGTGCATTTTGTTAATGGATGGGAAATCCCCCTTTCTACATAATAAAAATATGCATTAATGGAACATCCAAATTTTCAAATTATATCTCTTAGCGTTCATCATCAAAGTGTGCTAAAGTTTGCATTGTATGTATATGTATGCTTAGGATCATTCATATGCATGGTATACATGGTGGAAAGAATTAAATGGTTGTGTGTCATGTGGTAGTAATTCACCTTAATTAATCCTAAGATGTCTTTCTTATTGAATAGGGCTTTAGAGCAAAATCTAAACTTAGGATTAATTAAAACACATAATAAAACATTCATTAAAGGAAATTCATCAATCAATTTACCTTAGAAATGTTTCAAGGTAGAGTTGAAAGAGAAGTTCTCTTCTCTTTTCTTCTCTTTATAACATTTAGTAACTAAGTGTAGGTTCATTCAAATCAAATCAAATTATCAAATAACATAGACAAATCAAATAAACCACTTAAAATGAAATCACCCTCTAAATTGAACCTTTCACACTCAGAAAATTTCAACCTTAAAGCCTAGCTAAGATATGCCACACAAGCCTTAAATGGCACACACATTAGGCTAAGTCTCCATTTCTAGCTCTATGTTAGGGCGGTGCATGATTTGATGACTGATTTTGTTTTGTGATATAATATTTTTAGACTAGATGTTAGGGTGTAAGTGCGTTAGTCTAGATGTTAGGTTGATATTAGCTTAATCATGCTTTCTACATGAGGTTATGCTTAAGGGGCACTATACTAAAAATATAAATGCTTTTGCTGTGTAGGTTGCTTATACCTCTAAGCATTATCCAAATTAGGATAGGTAGACTTGGCTACCCATATGTGGGGTGCTAAGTCCAAATTATTCATATAATTGCTTGAGTTGTGTGGTATGTTTAGATAATCTCTATTTTACAAGTTTAGTTAGATTTATCTTTCTCTTTTGAAGTAAATTTTGCAATTGAAATTTGGAATGAATGTTACGAGGGAATTAAGGTGAACATTAGTCATAAGACCATGTCTTGTGTTCCATGTGAAGCCTTGGAGCAAATCACATCTCAAGTCAAATCAAAAGAAAGAAAGAAATGGAGCAAATTCAAAATGAATAAATGAAGAAAGGAAGAAATGAAGAAATGAAGAAATAAAGAATGAAGACCCCCATAACATGAATTTCTTTTAATTATAATTATTCATTTGTAATTTGGGTTGTATAAGGGTAGATCTCAACTACCCATTTTCCTTTTTAGGTTCGTGTGGTGGAGCCCGACCACATCGACCTCTTATTCTTTTATGCTAATTTTATAAATTGATTGATATTTTGTTTATCATTGCGTAATTAAGATGGCATGATCTTTTTAGTTTCTTGATTGTTTTATGAATGGCCTGGATGCGAATAGACTCATAGAAAAAAATAAATTTTTATCTAATTAATTAACTCAAAATTAAATAAAATAACTCATAACCCCACCTAAAGCCTAAGATATAGATCAAGATAATAAAAGATTTAGCAACCCCTTAGCTGGATGTTGTATGTCTCACATTATGCATAAATCATATTACTTCAATCTTGCTAATGGAGGGCTTCTAGCTTTGCTAGAAAAGATGGCTTGACCTTTTAGAGCCATGGTAGAAACACACCTCCTTCTTTCTAATTTTGGCCCATAACTAATCTTCTCAAGCATTAGGCATATGAAATCCCATAGCCTATGTCAAATAAAAATGTCAAAAAATTAAAACTTAATAAAATTTGTATTAAATTAAGTTATTTATTCATGCCTTTCATGATCTAGTCTCTTAGGGAGTGTGTTTAAGGACTTAGTCTCCTTTATAAATAAACAATAGCCTAGCTATCTTACAAAGCATAAAAATTTCTTACATGTATTTAAAATTGTAGGAGGAGTTAGTTGGTGGCCACCCCTGAGCGGTTTTAAGTCCAACAGTCAGGTGGTTTATCATCTCTTGTGGAGGTAAACCTTATGCCCATCTTCGATTTGGATTTAAGTCGTGCCTTGGCACTCGCCAAAACTATCTAGATTTAGGATCCGAGGTTGTATTTTTCTTTGAGGGCTACAAGCATAAATCCTCACCTCTTAGGTGTTTCCACGATCTCGTGTTGTGGAGTTGTAAGCTCTAGATTTCTAATAAAAATTCAACTCAAACATATAATTCATCTCAAATTTCAAAAATATAAAGCCCAACCATAGAATAGTTTGGGATGCTAACTAGGTTTTCCTTATATCATGAGCATCTCCTACTCATCTTCTTTTAGTTTTGATAATAACTCCCCTTTTGATCAATCCCACTTAAATGTTTTTTCAAAATAACCAATTTGTTGATAGTCCTATCTTTGAAATCTTTGGAGACAATGATCATTTAGCTTAATAGAGAATTTTTAAGGAATCTCATTCATTAAGATGTAATTAACTATGGGGATTGCCTCAGAGAACTTAACAAACTCAGTTTAAAATAAGTCATACTTTACTTATCCATATAAAGTAGGGGAAAGATCTCTGATACATTCAATGACCCATTGTCCTTAGATGTCTTTATTAGGTGATTAGGTCCATTGTAAGATGTTGAATTTTGTCTCTCGAGATAGTAGATCATTCCTCACTGTCAAACCCGATCACCCTAATGAGTACATCTACAGATCTATGTGATGTCCCATAATATTCTTCTCTCCAAAAATAAACACCATAGATTTTTTTGGTGACTCCGCTGGGGATGGTTCCCCTCTCCATCTTTGGTAAATGATCGTTGTCTCCAAGTGTCGATAGTGAATTTGTATTTCATATAAATTCAATACTATGCTTCTTTTCTATTGGAACTTAGCTCATTTCATTCTTAAGCTAAGCTAGCCAACATTGTTTAGGTTTTAAGACCTCACTCCATGTAGGTTTTAAAATCACTGTTGTGTCTCACAATAGGTGAAAACAAAATTTAATAAAGAGATAACTAAAAGATATTTTTCTTACCATCTTTATGGTAAGGTAAGGTTCATTACCAAAATAAAGAAAAAATAAATCCTTTATAAAACATCACTTTTCAAAAAGTTCACATAATAAAATACTTGCACAAAAACTTTTATAACTCAACCTCATCTAACAATCTTCAATATTATTACATGTACGATCTTTTCAAAATTTAAAGTTAAGAATCATCCTTCAAGAAGAACAAATTTAAAATGAACATCCTCATTTAATACACCCAAATTTATTGAATAAAGATTTCCTTTCCAAATAAAATTAAAATCATCTTTCAAAAGCACATATTTGAAAATGAACATCCTCATTCAATATATCCAAATTTATTGAATGAAGATTTCATTTTCAAATAAAAGCATATCATAAAATTGGAATTCCATTTCAATATATCTCACATATGTTGAAATTAGAATTCCTTTCGTTTCAATAAGTACAAATTTGAAGATAATCCTCTTCATTCAATATATCCAAATACATTGGATGAAGGTTCCATTTTCAAATAATATCGCACCATTTGAAATTCCACTCAACACATTCCTCATGTGTTAAGTTGGAATTCCTTTCTTTTCAAAAAGCAATAATCACACACAAAAATTTCATCTTTGAAAAATAAAACATGATTGACTTCCATTTTACATACCCAAATTTGTTAAATGGAAATCTCCTTCACAAAAATCATGTAAATCAAAATACATTGGAATTCAATTTGACATACCCAAATTTATCAAATAAGAGTTTCATTTCTCAAAAAGAAAATTGAAAAAATAAATTGGATTCCATTTAACACACTATGCTTGTTAAATAGAAATCCATCATTTCAAAAATAACAAAAAAAAAAAAAAATTTAACACATTTGGATTTTTATTTAGCATACCCAAATTTGCTAAGTAAAGATCCCTTTTTTAAAATCTAAGAAAACACAAAAATCAAACACACTTGAACTTTATTTAGCATATCCAAATTTGCTAAGTAAAGATCCTCTTTTCAAAATCACAAATACACACACACACACACACACACACACACACACACACACACACACACACACACTTGGACTTTATTTAGCATACCCCAAATTTGTTAAGTAAAGGTTCCATTTTCAAGAAATCAAAACAAAAATATTTAGACTTTCTTTAGCATACACAAATTTGGTAAGTAAATATTCTATTTCTAAATTCACACATGATCAAATAAGCAAAAGAAGAAATTTATTTTCAAGCAACTCATTTAGCATACCCAAATTTGCTAAATGAGTAATCCCAAATAGAATCAATTGACCCTCTATTTAACATACTCAAATTTATTAAATAAAGAGTCCCCAAACATAAAAGTTAAATTCAAATATGTACCAATGGAAGCATAAGAAATCTCTTCAAAATATTTGAACCCATTTCCAACATACACAAATTTGTTGAAAGTGGATTCTAAACTCAAAATCTCTTCTCTAATTCATTCAAAATATCTCTCTTAAATTCAATGAGCCCCACTTAACATATTCAAATTATTGAGTGCGGGTTCAAATTCTAAGCAAATTAATATAGAAAATCTAATTTGAGTTTGTTTTCAACAATTATAGAGTTCCGGTTCAGTCTCAGTCAACTTTCTCTCGAATTCAGTATAATGCTAATGGATGCTCAGAAGTATGTGTTCACTTTCCTCTTTGAGATGGATTTGGCCTTGGATCGAGCTAGCTTCTCACAAATTGATTTCACTCATCTGATACACTTTGATCGAGGATTAGAGGGGGCCAGGATTACTTGTGAAGGGGCAACCCTCACCACCATCAATAGGAATGTGGTGACTAGGCACCCTACCATCCATGTTGAGATGCCTTGATTCAATTCCCTCACCAAGAGGTTCTTGCAGTAGCCATAGCTCTAGTGCCTATATGTTCAATTGTTCCCATCACTGTCTCAGCACGGGCTAGTACCCATTCACTAGCTTTCTCCAAGGTGAAGGCTACCTTAGCTTGAGGGATAATCTCCTCTAGCTTTGAGATTGGGTCTTGTCCACGTACTACTCTTCCCAACATAACTCAGTCCCACAATAAGAGCCACAAGATCAAGTGACATCATGTGCGCATAGCCAAGGAGATGGAAGCAGTCTCTCACATTGTAGTAGAGGAGTCACCTAGGGTAGTTTCTCTTTTGATTACACAAAATAAGTTCCATCCTCTTTCTGGATCTAATGGAGAGGAAAATGTTAGGAGGATTATAATGTCACCTTCACCTGCAGTTCATTATGAGGCACCTACCAGAGATAGGAGGAGGTCGTATGCCAGCCTTAGGACAATTCTATGCCAAGTTGGTGAGGCTTACGGTCGATCAAAGTATGGTGCCCAATTTGATTTACAATCTATTATTCCTCGTAATATTCATCAGGAGAGGGACAAAAAGGCCCATATATCAGTTCATGTTATTAGCAAATTAAGGTGAAGGTACACCAGGCAGTCAATAGCTTCCACCCTCATAGATTTCCCCATCGGCGCTACTAGTTCTGATAGTATTCTAGTACCCACCCATCATGGGAAGAGAGCCCCCACATAGAGGGAGTCAGTGTTGCCTCCATCACATCACACTACTCCACATCTGCCATCGCCAGTACATGTCCCATCTTCCATAATTTTATCTAAAGCCATGAAGGCAACATCAGGGGAAAAGAAAGCCCCACAAATGATCCAGCTGTGGCCAAAGGATCCTATTTCATTTATGCCATTGACTAAGGTGAGGCCGAGCTCTCCTGCTCGACCTCCTACATTAGTTGCAGTGAAGAGGGAGTGGCAACTTTGTAGCATTGTAGTCATGCCATCACCACCACCACCTTAGCGGATCATGGATATAGAAGCAACAGAGGGAGAAGGAGATAATTTCATTGTCCCCATGCGATATATCCTCTCAGGAGAAGCACTCCAGCCATGGTAGTTGACCGCCATGAGCATGTATCCTCTAAAGAGCATAGCCCTCACAAGATCAGTATTCTGGTAGTAGGGGAAGTTAGATGTATCTCTGTTCATGAACATGATCCCACCACAATCACGATCATTTGTGCCGGCACAGTTGGACCGCTCCTGGATGATATTGTAGCATAGTATCTCATTGAGAAGAAAGAAATCCTAGGGTATGACTGGTCTGACCTCTAGAGGAAGAGAAGGTTAACTTTGATGCCAATGAAGATGAATTGTTAGAAGACTCAATAGAGGTGCATATGGTTGACACTAGGGGTTCCCTCCTTCGGGATCACCATAATTTCGAATGTGCACATAATGATACCTATTTGACCCAACACCTCCTTCAATAATGCAAATAGAAGGATGAGTAGATTGATAAGATGGGAAAGTGGCTTGAAGACTTTCTAGTGATAGTTCTGGCACTTTATAATCAAGCTCCAATAGCACATTCTACCATTGTGGATACTGCGCAGCTAGAGTTATTACTTCTCTCAGATCAACCCAAGAGCTCACCTCCAGTAGAGTAGAGTAGCACTAGCTTGTAAAGGTAGTTGGCAGTACCTCCATACAAGAAAAATATATCAAACGCATGGTTGAACAAGTGAAAGAAGCACTACCGCAAGCTTGAAGTGGTTTATCAGTTCAAATGGGTAGACCATACTCGGAGGAATTTGATGCTATCCAATATCCTAAAAGTTTTGTGCCTCCTTCTTTCAAGAGTTTTGATGGCAGCGAGAACCTACGCCAACACATAGCACACTTCAAGGACATTTTTTGCAATGCTGGTGGTAATGATGCACTATTGTTTCGTCTCTCTGTCAGTAGCCTAGCAGGTATAGCCTTAGATTGGTTCACTGAATTCCCCAACAATTCGGTGAAGTTTTTGTCGAAGTTGGAGCAAATCTTTGTTAAGAGGTTTGCAGGAGCCTAGTAAAGGGTAACTGTGAGCGATCTCGTTGAAGTAGTACAACAACACCCCAGTGAGTCCCTCATTGACTATATTCTTAGATAGAACAAGTTAAGCATGAAATGCGAATCGCAGCTGTCTTAACAATATGCTATTGAAATTTTGCTAAAGAATATTCATGGCTCGGTCGCATTGATTCTTAAAGGTTTCACCACCAAGAAATTTAAGAAGCTAATCAACAAGGTGGCTAGTCTACAAGGAGAGGCCAAACAGTTGCCTTTTTAAGATTAGTCATTAAAGCCAAAGTCACAGAAAGCTTAGGAAAAGAAGCCAAGGGCAGTAGTAGTATTAGATTAGTGGAAGTAACCGGCTAGAGATCAGTATGAGAGGCCTCGAGCTCCACAACCATCATTTCCACCTCCTTTACCACCACCTAGGCCATCCTACCGACCACCACAATAGCCTTCATTACCTTTTCCGCCTCCTTCTCAGCCATACTCTCAGTAGCGGTACATATACCCACCCCTAGGTAGCTATCATCCACTTACTCTTTTGGATAAATTAAACAAAACTTATTCATTTAAGAGGGAAATAGTCTGGTTGATCCTTAAGAACCTCTTAAAGAAACTAGATTTTTAGCTACCCAAAACTAGGAAGTCGAGGAAGTGGGAGAGTAATGATCCTAACTTTTGCCCTTACCACCACATGCTAGGCAATGTTTTGGAGGATTGCTTTACATTTATGGAATGGCTTATGCATAGCTACAAGTTAGGCACAATACTTATCCTCAAGGAATATCTAGTAGAATAACCATTCAGTTATGTTAGGGTAATCTTTGGGGATACATGTGATCCTCTCAAAATAAAAGAAGGTTGGGATATCTCTTTATCCCGAACCTCTAAAAAGATTATTTCTAAAATCAAGAAACTTTGTGGTTGCTCAAACCTTCAACATCAAAGAAGGTTCATAAGTTGCCAAAGATAACTTGGAAAAAGTAGGAGATCAGCAACATCAGCATCCCATACTTGACCAGGATAGCGAAGTAGTGCAACCACCGATCGAGCCCAGCCTCCATTTCATCATTGCAGTTATTATTTTAGTCGGCACTCTTACGTCAACTAGCACTTCTTCTAGTAGACATCTTGTATCGGTGGATGAGGGCATCAAATTCCACACCCCACTTACTTTACTATATTTCTACTATGTACTTCCTTCTAAATCTAAGAAATTGAGGAATAAAGCTAGTTTGAATTACATCTATGTCACTTATGATGGGTTATCGACTTTACTTTTAGAAAACTTTCAAGTCTAAATAATTATAATAACTTTGATCATCCTCTTTCTGATTCAAAAATGGACTTTCCTTTTTTGAATACTAAGGGTTCACCTCTTGAGTAGACTTGGAATCATTTGATTCAGAGGCTCCTATAGGAGAAGCTAAAGATGAGCCTAATGAGCAGGTAGAATCTTCCACTAAACTGCCATAAGAAGTAACTGAAGTTAACCTCCGTAGCGAAAATAATATACCTCCTAGGGAAGCACCTCAAGATAAGAGGAAATAAGTCATTGGTACCAACAAGCAAGAAGCCCCTCCACAGGATGCTCCACCTATGGATATGCTTGTGGAGGATCAGCCCAGAGTTGTTTATATTATCCTCGCCACCTTTCTAGCTAAACAAAGCATATATGATGCCCTAGTCTTATCAAAAGAGATAAGAGAATCATTAATCAAGGCTCTTATGGATCCAAAAATATGTTTAGCTCAACTGATCGCTATTGGAGAGGCAAATTATTCAAGAGAAGCCCAAGGAGTCACATTCATCGATGAAGACCTTCTTCTAGGGGACATAAAGCACAACCGTCCCCTTTACATCACAGTGGATATGGGTAGATTCAGACTTTCTAGGATTTTAGTTGATCTAGGTGCATTGGTGAACATTATAAGCTTGAATACCTTTGCTTATTTGAGAATTGACATCTCTAAGCTTCAAGGAGATCGGATGATGTTGAGAGGATAAATGAATAGGTAGAGGGATTTAGGCTCCATAGTGTTACCTTTGGAAATAGGCATGGAATACAAGCCAAGTTCTATATAATTGATTCAATACATCATTCAATGCTTTGCTCAAGAGGCCTTGGATATACCGTAACAAGATGATTCCATCCTCT